>JXTB01000366.1:61905-89294 GCA_002914805.1 Parasponia andersonii
TTATATCTCTAATCAAACTTAAATACATAAATATATACTAACTATTCTATTATCATATATTTGAAAAATAAAATCAATATTACTTATTAATATAACATAATAAGAGGTTAATATTAAAATTAATCAAACAATTAACACAATAAACAATAATTATATGCATAAATTGGAAAATATATATATTTTTCTTTTTATTAGGCACACGTAGTTAAACTTGCCTTTCATGTGTGTATTTCACTACAACTATCTCCACAAAATTCGTTAATGTATAACTATTTAATTTATGCGATTAAATAATTTAAATAAATATAATAAAATCTTAGGCTAAGTAACAAACTTGATATTATAGTTATTATGCAATTTCTCTAATCTAAGTCATCAGATTGTCAATTTAGTCTATTTTTGTTTACTTAATTTAATAACTTCACATCTAGTATAAAATCATGATTAATCTTATGATACACTATTACTTGATATAATATTATTTCTCTAATCAAAGTGATTGAAAAGTCAGTTTAGTCATTTTGTTGACTTAATATAGTTCACCTCTATTGGAACCTTTTTTATAATTATGACTAATCTTATATGACACTAATACTTGGTATTATATAATTTTTCTAATCAAAGTGAATAAGAAGACAATCTAGTTCATTTTATACTTAATTTCATAATTTCACTTCTAAGTAAATTTTTTTTCACCAAATCATGACTTTTCTCATTTGACACAAGTAGTTGGTATTATGTAATTTCTCTAATCAAAGTAACTAATAAGTAAATTAGATCACTTGGTTAACTTAGTCCCATATAAATTTTACCTTTAGTTTAACATTTTTCTTATATCATGACTAATCATATATGTGACACTAATACTAGTTTTATATAATTTCTCTAATCAAGACGATTAATTAAGAACTCAATCTTTCCATTTTGTAGAGACAATTTCATGATTTCACCTCTAATCATTTTTCTTTGTTAAACTAATCTTATGTGACACTAGTATTTGGCCTAATGTAATTTCTATAACTAAAGTGAATATGAACTTAACTAAGTTTATTTGTTGACTTAATTGCATAATTTTACCTTGCTTGAACAGTTTTTAACGATGACTTATTTCATCTGACACTAAATGCTTAACATTATATAATTTTTATAATCAAAGTGATTAAGAAAGTTAATTTAGTTAATTTTTATGGCTTATTTTCACAATTTCACCTTTAATTGAACATTTATCCTACACCATAATTAATTTTATGTGACATTAATTATTGGTCTATGCAATATATCTAGTCCAAGTAGATTAGAAAGTCAACCTAGATACTTTGTTGACTTAGTTTTATAATTTCGCCTCTAATTGAACTTTTTTTTCTCAATCAAGACTAATATTATGTGACATTGATGTATATTGTGTAATTTTCATAATCAAAGTGAATAAGAAATTAACTTGATGCATTTGCTTATTGAATTTCATAATTTTCACCCATAATTGAATATCTTACCTGAACCTGATCACTTTTAGAGACAAAATTAATTTGGGATAATATCTCTTTTATATTTTGTTCAATTTGTACCTTTTGTTTTGGTTATTATCCACATTGATTCTTAAATTTGAAATCTATTATAAATTTATATCTTAGTACCAGTTAGAATAATTAATTTACTAATATATCATATCTAAAGATCAACATTAATGGAATAATTAATTTACTAATATATCATATCTAAAGATCAACGTTAATGATAACCAAATCAGAAGATATAAATTGAATAAAATGTTAAATTACGAGATATAAAAGTTATTTTGTCCCAATTAATTTTATTTGTCTCTAAATTTGGCTTTTTTCTTTTCTTTTTTTTTTTTTTCTTTTTTATGAAGTTGACTGTTTTTTTTTTGAAAGAGTACGAAGGTGACTTTTTGTTCACTTAAAATATATAAGAAAAAATCAAATCATGGGAAAAACTTTGGCGCCTAGAAAATAAATTAAAAGCCGGCTAAAAATTTGAGAAAATTTTGAATAGCTTTCTTTTGAAGTATTTTTCCCTCAAAATCTCATTTTGTCGTAACTTATGTCTGACTAAAGAATTTCTGCCATAACCGTCAACTCTCTCTCTCTCAAATCTTAGGCTTCACCATCGAACTCTAGTGCTCAAGCTTTGAGTTTATCGACTGACAACGCCAAGGCCATTGGGTCAAAAGGTGGGCTTCATCTCACTGTTGAGCAAACACGCCGGTTTGCAAGCTTCAACCACTGGGTTTTGAGAATCTTCTAGTGATGCTAAGATTTACTGCTCGATGGATCGATTCTCATTCTCACCAACTCAATAGGTTACTTTTTGTTTCTAAATCCCTTTAGTTGCTTTGCACTATGAAACCTCAATCTGTTAAATTATTTGTTGTTGTTGTTGTTGTTGTTTTTGTTTTTATTATTATTATTTTATTATTTTTATTTTTTAAGCTAGGTTTGCTGCGATTTTATTTCTTAGGGATTAGAATTATATATTCAAACCATTTGGAGGCATTTCTGTCGGGAACTGCATTTGATATGGACTATTTCTCGATCGGTAATTTTTTCGAAGACCTGCATGTTGTGCTTTTTTTATAGTGGTGTTTTATGCTGTTTATTTCTTTGATTCTTTGCGACGAATATTTTGAGATTAATGAGTTGTTCAGTATTTTGTCTTGTGACTTTGTGTTTGTGGATTAAGGAGCATTTGTTGTGTAGTCTTTGTAGTTAACCAAAGGGCAGGCTTCCATTGAGGGAAACTGGTAATGGTTTTAGGTCGTTCGAAGATGGTCCTGTAGATTGGTTGGATGAACTATTAAGGAGAATTAATGGCTATTTTCTTATACACTTTGATTGTTTTACTTTTGTTTTTTGTTTTTTTTTTTTGGCTTATTATTTCTCCACTATATGTTTGCTTTTATTTATCTCTTATATGCTCGATGTTGATATTTAACTATCCTATGATGATAGTTTGTTGGTTATTTTCTGAATTTGATGAAATTCAAGTCGATGGGTTTAATTCAGGCCAACATATAGACTTGTGCTTTATTTTCTCATTCAAGTGAATAGTTGGTGTATTAACCAATGTATCTATTTATACTTGATGAAATGTCAGACTTACATTGAAGCTTAGATATTGAAATGTTAGATTTACAGCTGGTTTTAATAATAAACCCACTTATAATCTTTGAAGATTTCGTTTGTTCTCTCTCAAGAGATGTTTCTGAAAATTAACAGAGCTCCTCAGGACCCTTTACACCAACAAAATTTATTAGCTTCAAGTTGATTTTCCATAGCATTACATAGAATCATTATAGTGGTGGGATATATAATCAATTCCATGTGGTTCTTTTTTTTTTTTTTTTTGATGTTCTAGTGAAAGCTCTTTTTAAAATAAATCACATAAGGATGTAATGGAGTTAGGTTCTGTTGATGTGTATCTTTTATTCTTTCATATATTACTGTCAACTTAATAAGCAGACATAGAGTGAGATTTTTATTTTAAAATATCTATTTAGTTGTAATGTTAACTCTAACAATCTTGTATTTTGTCTGCAAGGTGATTTTCTTTGCTCGAGCTCGTTTGCCTGCCCACATCTATGGACTACAACAATTGCATATTTGTTTAGGAATGGTATAGCCTTAAATTTGAATTTTTAGTTCCCTATAATTCTTTAATAAGTTTATCTCAGTCCAGTGAAGTTATTGTTCTATGTTTAAAAAGGGCTTTGTCTCTTGGTTGTAGAGGCAATAGATGATGTTGTCTTATATGTAAGTGAATATAGTATTTATTTATGTAATGACTAAGTTATAAAACCCCTAAATCTGGTATTCTTTCCACTTGTCTTAAGCTATGGTATCCAATAATAAGGTTTTTTTGGATTAGTTTAATTTCTCTAAATTAATTATACACAAGAAAATATGTAAATGGCTAAGCAATTCCATACTAAGCAGTTCCATACTTTTTGGATTACAGACTTAATGTTGGCCATGTCACAGTAATGAGCTAGTACCATCTAAAGTTTGTCCATGCATTATACTATTTCAATTCGGTCCTTGTACTATATCCTTTTGTTTGATTGTTCTTTAGTCCTCTAGGCCTCCATGCATTATACTATTTCAATTCGGTCCTTGTACTATATCCTTTTGTTTCATTGTTCTTTAATTCTCTAGGCCATTATTGTTTTTCACTTAGTGTTTCAAAAATTGTGAAGAAAATTAGGTTAGAAAGAGTGTAGAATTGGATAGTTTTTTAGAATGTTTCAGAAGTTCCAAAATCGGATTTCTTAGTAAAAGAGTTCGTAACCTTTTATGGCTTATGACAAAAGGGAAAGTAAGTTACATCGACCTCTACTACGTACTATCTCGAATAGAAAAAAAAAAAAAAAAAAGAAAAGGATTGATTATGTGGTGCCTCAACTGAACAATATTAATTTCATTTCTATAGAAAATATCATAAATGAAACTTTTCACAAATGCATTTTCGGCAATGCTTGATGGCTTGATTAGGTGCCCAGATGTTTTTACATCCAAACTAAGTTTATACCAGATTTATGGAATTGTGTAGATATGTTATCGATGATTGATAAGCCATATTGGTAATTTATCAATATATATTAGTAAAATATATAAGAAAATAAAAGAAAATTTTTCTGAAGGAAATTAAAGTTTTTCTAAAAAGAAAAGCATATGCATTTACAAGAATTTTAGAGTTTACATTTTATTTTATGGTTACTAAAAGCATGAATTATTAGAATTTTTCTAAACCTATGCATGTATGCACCAACCTTAGGATTGTGAAAAATTACTATCCCTTCCTATCCACTCCAGTCTATTCAATTTCAATTCCTTATTATCATCCAATGCAATGGCACAATGCTATCTATACTTCCTTCAAGCTAAGCCTTAGTGTTTTGCAAGCAAACACATGTTTTATTTATTTTTTTAATATGTTACTAAATAAATTAAAATGTAATTAATATAATTTAATTTAAAAGTAAAATGAAATCAAACTTTAAAGAGCCGAAAATTAGGGTGGCATCACTAATAATGGTCACTATATATTTACTAATTATTACACAATTCTAAGGGGAAATTGACTTGAATTAGTGTAAAATGATTATGTACTTATTTTTATTTCTAACATGATCACACATTTATCTTGTACTCTCAGGTTTTTCTTTCAATTTTGTAGCCTAATTTAGAAAGTAGTTAGAAGCAATGTATAATTACATTACGTTGAGACCAAGAAAAATTTTGTTTTTTTTCTCTTTTTTTTTTCAAATAACATTACCTTGATTTTTGAAATTTGGTACCGTATTATTATTTATGCAGTCAAATTTGCATGAACTGTATTGGACTTTGCCAAGTTGCGTGCTCTTTTACTATTAGCACTTATTGTCCTATATTTGGTGAACTTTGTAGCATATTACCATTTCATGTTCCATATTAGTAGATTGTGTCCTACATTTTAATATATATATTTTTTTTCTTTTTTACTTTTTCTATGCGCAATGACTTTTTAGCCACAACTTATTCATGCACAATTATAATTTTACCCCGGAATCATTGTAAATTGCCTACTTTTTTGTGCCAAGGCATCCGGTAAAAGTAACCTATTACTACCAGTAACCAACTCCACTTTTGCAATTTTAGTGGGACTTTCTTTGTCTTTTTTAACAATAAATATATGGGGCACGTTGTACTTATAAAGCGTGACCAGTCCCTTTTTTCCTAAGAAACAGGACATCATCCGTGGTAATACATATGGCCATAATTCATAATTATTTTCTTTTACCTATTTTTAGAGGTTTTTTTTAAATGTTGGAACTTTATAGAATAACTATTATAATTTTAGTTAAATAATATATATACATATATATATATATATAACTCTTTCATTTTCTATCTTTTATAAAAAAAACGTGTCTAATCAATTTTAATTAAGCTAAATAATATATATATATATATATATATATATGACACCTATTAACGTATAACACGTCGATCTTTACAAAAATGACCTAATTTATACTTTATTTTATATTTAAGCGACAATTTTGTCCAAATTATTAGCACTATTAAATTATGGGTTAGAATCACAATATTGTATAATTAAGAATTTGAAAATTCCAAAAATTCTGAATTTTTTTTGTTGAAATTTGGGAAAAAAAAGCCACAAATTGAAATTTCAAGAAAAAGGATGGAGAGATCAAAAGAAAAAAAAATTGATAGAGAGTTAAAGATTAAAATTTACATTTTTTTTTTTATGTTTTTGTTTTTAGTCTTGTTGTTATGCACAATTTTCATCAGCATGAGTTATAGCCTTAGTTTGCTTGAAGTAAGGGTGTTCATAATACAAATCAAAATGATTAAACTAACTAATTTAATACAGTCTAATTGCCAAAAATTGGATATCCAATTATAATTAGATTGAACTACATGTGTAATTCTAGATTTTAATTGGATTGGTTTAGTTTGCAGATTTCATTGTGAAAAATCTCACTAGAACCGAACTCATCCATTCTTTATTAGATGCAATAAAAAATTAATATGTTCAAGGTTTTTTTTTTTTTTTTGGATTTTTAGCTCTTATCATAAACCTTATCTAACTAGATTAAATAACAAACCTAACTTATGGTATCTAGATTTTTGCTCTCTTCAATAACTATAGTCTTAGGCTAAAAATAATTCGGAAGTGATCTAATAACTTTCCTCACAAGAATAGGTTCAAGAATCTTTACACTAAGAGAAAAAGGCTCATTAGTAATATCACACAACTTAGTATAAAAATCAAATAATAATTCATTTTCATCCATGCATAACTGTTCAAATCTAGTAGTGAGAGAAGTGAGTTTATTATACTTAATATCACCTGAACCTTCAAAGGTTATTTGAAGGATTTCTCATGCCTCATTTGCTGATTCACACAAGGACACAAATTTGATCTTTTAAGTGTAGACATGACAAAAATGGGTAGGCCTAGCTCGGCTCATTCATAACGGGCTTGAGGGGGTGAGCGGGCCAGTCCAATCCGGCTCTTCAAAAAAAGCAAGTCAGACCAGCTCGACCCAACTTGTAAAAAATAAAATAAGGATAATCTAGGCTTGTTGGCCCATCAGGCTTTTTGGTGGGCCAAGGTTGGGTCAGGCTTGAAATAGGTTGGCACGTGCTGGACCCCTTTTATTTTTTTTATTATTTTTTTTTACAGTACTATTAGATTATTTTTTAGAACTTTTTTTTAAAATGTTAAGTTAAATTTTTTAATCGAATTTTTATTTTAAAAAATAGATAACATAAACTAAATGTGTTATGTTTTTTTTCCTATTATTAAAATATTAATAATAATTAAATAATATATATCATATAAGTTAAAATTTAATAGTTGATTAAAAAAAATTTACAAACAAAACTATAAAGAAAATTATTTAGAACTAAAATAAAAATGTTAAAAAAATAAAAAACAAATAAATTTGAAATTTTGAATTTGATTTAATTGATGATTATTGATTACAATTCAAATTATTACTTGAAAAAACTAGTATATCATTAATTATGAGTTTATGACTCATCATCATCATTCATATACAAGTTATTGAAATTTTTTGCCAATTCTTCATTGCAAATACGAATAGTTCCTTGATTTTACTTTGCCACTTGTTCTCAATCTTTAATATATGCTAGCACTTCAATCATTTCAAGGGTTAACAAAGTCATTCGCTTATCTATTATTATCCCAGTCTTGCTAAAAGTAGACTCTAAAAAATCATGGACATTAGAATAGTTAAAATGTCACGTGCTAATTGTGAAAGTATTGGGAATCTTGATTGAAATTTTTTTCACCATTCTAAAATTTTAAAGTTTTCATCATCGGGATCGATACCAGAATCTAGCTCAATATACTGGTTAAACTCAGAAAATTGCAATGGATTCATTGGTGGTAATGGTTGATTTGAACTTAATGATGTTGATGATGAGCCACAATTATGCCCTTGAGAACGAGAACTTATCATACTCCAAAAAGACTTATTCTTTGATTGTTCTTCAGTTTGTTATAGAGTGTGTTGTTCTTGACTATATTTTCTGTCAAATTTAGCCTCGAATATGGTATACACTTCAAAAAACTTGTCATGAGTATTTGTATATTCAGAACTATAATCTATCTCAAAACATATAACAATGTAGCTAATTAAATTGAAAAAATCATTTAATTTACCCATAGGATCTAAAATAAAAGCAAATGAATATAATAAAGGAATTAAAAACTAATATTTCAAAATACTTTTGCATACATGTTATAATTAGTTCAAATACCACTTCATAAAGAAATATCTAAAAAGTGTACAATTTTTTTGTAAATAAACCAATCTTCATCTTTCAATACTAGTGAACCTATTTTTGAATTATAAAACATAGTAATTGGAATTTTATATGGTAATGCATTTTTCAACATCAAATAAGTGGAATTCTACCTTACGGACATGCCAACTTGGAATTTTCTTGGTTTTAGCCTCTAGGTTATGCAATATCTTTTAAATTCAGTAATGCAAGGATTAGAAGCATGAATGTAAGTAATCGTAGATCGAATATTTTCAATATATACACTTATTACATTCATACCTGATTTGATAATAAGGTTGATAATATGACATACACAACTTTGATGCAGTAAGAATCATCCAGTATATAAACTTATCAAATTGCTAAGTAATTTTATAATCTTTGTATGTGCGGTAACATTATCTAAAGTTATAAAGATAATACGGTTTGCTATGTCATATTCTTCAATAATATTTAAAATTTTATCTCTAATAATTTCAACAGTATGTTTGTTATCAACAACTCTAAACCTAATTATTCTTTTTTGTATTATCTATCTTGAAGTTAATTTAGATATTAATGAAGTTAATTCAGATATTAATGTTTAATGAAGTTAATTCAGATATTAATTCTTCATACATTTCATAAACTTTAATTAAATTACTCCTAATAGTATTTCTAAAATCTTTTTTAAAGTTAGGATAATAATATCTTCTAATATGATCTTCATAGCTATTACAGTCACCAAATCCTAATAGTAAATCCTTAATAGCAATTAAACGTGCTAGAGACTCCCAAATACTAAAGGATCATAGTTCTAAGAACTTACCAAACCATCCTTGTTGAATTGAAGTATTGAATGAGTGGGTTCGTTGTCTCCTTTATATTTTTTTGACACATACATCACTATATCTATTCAGATGAGTGGTCCTACTAGATGGTTTAATAGTTAATAATTTCTTGCAATATTTACATCTCGTCATTTTCATTTTCTTACCATTAGCCTCATCTTTGAATTCTATATCGAAATAGTTCCATATATTGGGAGTTGTCCTTGCAACGTTTGGAGATCGTGCTTGTGCTCGGCAAATAACTATCTTGAAATTATGAACAACTTCCATTAGCATTTGGATTAGTTTGTATTTCTGGGACTTGGTTATCCTCTTCAGTTATGTGAATTTAGTCATCATTTATTTCCAAATCAATATGGATATTTTTTGACATATCCATATCCTATATTTAAACATATTATTAATATGTTACTTAATTAATTTGAACATATAATACTAAAATTTATACTAACTTAATTGTAAACAACTAAATACAAATTATAAATTAATTGAAATTAAAAATATAATATTCTATAAAGTTTTTACTAACTTAACTGTAAACAACTACAAATTATAAATTAATTGAATAGTATTATAATAAAATTTGTACAAACTACAAAGAAATGAACTATTATCTTAATTGTAAATAATTACAAATTAAAATTAAAAATAATTGAAAATTAAAAATAATATTATAATAAACTTTATGCTAACTTAATTGTAAACCCCTACAAATTATAAATTAATAAAAATTAAAAAATAGTATTATAATAAACTTTCTACTAACTTAATTATAAACAATTCAAATTACAAATTAATTGAAATTAAAATATTGTATTATTATAAACTTTTTACAAACTACAAACAAATAAGCTATTGTTTTAATTGTAAACAATTACAAATTAATTGAAATTAAAAAATAAATTTTATACTAACTTAATTATAAACAACTACAAATTAAAAATTAATAGAAATAAAAAAAATAATAGTATAATAAACTATCTAATAACTTAATTGTAAATAAATGCAAATTACAAATTAATTGAAATTAAAAAGATAATATTATAATAAATTTTCTACTAACTTAATTGTAAATAGATACAAATTACAAATTAAAAATATAATATTCTATTAAACTTTCTACAAACTACAAACTAATGAACTATTATGTTAATTGTAAATAATTATAAATTAATTAAAATTAAAAATATAGTATTTTAGAAATCTTTTTACAAACTACTAACTATTATACTAGAAAAAAAACTAAATATATTATAGAATAATGAAATTAAAAAGATAAGTGTAATAAATTGAATCATACCTTGAATTAAGTTTTATGAGTTGTGGTGACTGTAAAATATAATTATTAATTATTATAATTAATAAATAGTAATTAAATAAGAGAAAAAAAGATAAAATTGAGGATATAATTCAAAAGAAAAAATGAGAGAATCAGAGAGTATTTGAAAGTTTTAAATGTGAAAAAGAGTGAGAAAGTAGGGTATTTATAGTATAAAAAAATATATATTTTTTAAAAAAATTAGTTTAAAACAAAAAAAAATTAAAAAAAAATTAACAGACCCAAAGGTAATATTACTGTTGGAATTTTATTAAGAAAATGCCCAAACTTGCCTAGGCCCAAGAAAAAGAAAAAAAATCGTAAGGGCCCGAATGGTTCTGGGCGTAAAAAAATGGGGAAAAAAATAGGTAGGAAATCCCAAGCCCAACCTAATTCTTATCTTGAGCTCCTAAATGAACGGGCCGGGTTGGGCTAGCCCACGGGCCATTATACCGAGCCACAAGCCAGTCCGTTGAGCCCGGTCGAATTGACAACACTAGTTTGGCATCACAACTATTAAAAATAGCACAGAGCGTCTTATTGTTGTAACTTGTCAGTAAATCATCTTGGGTTGACTGATCTATTTCAAGTTTTTTAAGGATATTGAACCATCATCTCCTTTGATAATCGAATGAGACTAGCCAATAAGAATTGATCTCTAAGCTTTAATGTTCTAGGCTCTGATGAACGCCTTCATTCTGGTCTTCCAGTACAAACAATTGATTCTGTCCAGCAAGAGTGAACGAGAAATAGAAGCACTTTCATTCAAAAACAACTTTCCTGCGAAATCAAATCAAATTCTTCCCAAAATCTCACTAAATAAATATTAATGACTCTACTCTGATATTAATTGAAAGGTTTGAGATCACAAGAAGTCTAATTTTTTGATTATTTATTCAAAATTATCAGACAATCAATTATACAAAACTAGTTGTCGATATTGCAACAATAAGTTGTCTTGTTGTTGTTATAACAATAAAAAAACTAAATGTGTGCTTTATGCAATACAATCACAATAACGGAAAAAAATAAAAGCAATAAAAATAAATAACATTAGAGATTTTTACGTATTTCAGTTATTTTACAATAACCTACTCTATGGGGCCATGTTTATAAAATGAAACGTATAAGTAGTAATCTTTAAAGTACAAACACAAATAACTTAATCAAAGATAGACTTTATCTAATCTTGAAATACAATATTTGACTTTACTATTGATACATTCTGTAAGCTCTACACGTCTTACTTAGATCCACTCTGTTGAACTTTTTTCAAAGTTGGATTAATCTTCTCTGATTTGATATATCTTCAATTCCACACACTAAAACTCCTTTTTATGTTCTAGAGAACCTATATTCTCCTAGAGAAGACCTAGTTGTTCTCCTGAAGGACTCTTAGAATCTCAAGTATAAAGGATTTTTTAGAATTAACACTCTAAGAACATTTATAGCTCACTCAAAAAAAAAATTCAAAACTCTTATACATAAGTTCTCTATTTCTTACAGTTTTGGTACATTAAACTTCACAAATGATGGGCTTTAAATAAACTTCATGCCGCGCTTCACCAATCTACAGAAAACAATAATCAATTAAGTAATCATTTTCGTCCAAAATGATTTAGTTTCTAAATCTGTCAGAATTTGAAATCACGTGTTTTATAGATATAATTTTGCAATCAAATCATTAAGAATCTCAATCTCATATTGATTAGCAGTTAGGAATATATAGAAAGCTACCTCCCACCATAAATGAGCAAAAATCGAAGTTAATTACTCTACAACATGTCCTGCAATCTCTCAATCAATTAGCCAATAATCAAATAAGAATAATTACATAACAATATCAATCATGTGAGAAACTTAAGATGGAAAGTATCAAATGGAAACTTCCTTGTTTCCTTTTTCCCTTGAAAAAAATTCCACAAAGATCAAGATATGAAGTTATCACAATATCGAGTAACAATCAATAAAATCACAGATAATTTGCACAAATCATGAGTTGGAATTATCGAAATAAGATGCCAAATCATAAGGGCACCAATCTTGACCCTAACATCTTGTATGCAAGTGTTTGTATGTTTCGGTAGGATGGAGAAAAGATAAGGAAAGAGAACTAGGTAATTTAAGAATAGTAGAATGGGAGAGCCTTTCCCTTGCTATGTTCGATATGAGAGGATGAATGAGAGAATCCAACCAATAACCAAAAACCAATTTTACAGAGACTAAAAATTGGCTCAAAATGAGATTTAAAATTCTTAATCTAATTCATTTCCCCCTAAAATCCTTCCTACCAAACAATGGTCACATTCCAAATCCATGTATTAATTTCCCACTCCTATCCTTTCTTCAACTCATCCCTCTTACCAAAGAAGTACTGTAAAAGTTCCAACACATCTTTGCTCGTCGCTTTAGGCTATGATGAATCAATAGAGCAGAGTCTAGCATTAATTGGCTCTACTTTCACGAGGAAGAAGTTTTTAATTATAAAAAAAAAAAAAAAAAAAAAAAAGGGATACTACTTGTTTGTTCTTCCGTTTTTGGTTTTTGAGGTTGAGATTCCCCTCTGATCAACACACGAGAAATCCAAAACCCAGACGAAATAAGAAAAATAACAATTAAGGTCATAGTAATTTCTGTTGAACAAATTCACTTAGTTTCCATGACGAAATATGAGTTACCTTGTGGTAATAAAGAATAATTTAATTGAACCCAGAAATAAAACTCGTCAAATACACTCTAAATTACAACGCGATTGGAATTAAGCGTCACTACAAGGGCTCCTTTGGTACTGATAGATTTTGTTGCAGAGTTCTGTTCTGGTCGCAGGTTCTCTCTATAGTAATCCACCCACTGTCCTGGCACATGACTTCCCATAATTCTCTCAACATTCTTAAAACTCAGAAAATATGTACAAACCCCACATCATCCTTTTAATCCGGTACCAGAAGCATACGACCTTTGAAGATTTTAAGGCCCTTAAAGATGAAACTCTCCATTTCTAAACCAGTCATTCTTTCTGAACAAGTTGCTCAACATCTCCTAGCTCCACTTCACTTCTTTGCCATTCACGTTTATCCTGAAACAACAGCTCAATCTGCTCCAATGACTTCCCTTTGGTTTCTGGGACAAGGGTGTGGACAAACACAACCGAAAGAGCGGAAATCGCTGAGAAGATAAAGAATGTCCCGCCAACTGAAATTGCCCGGGAGACAGAAAGGAAAGACATGGCAACTAAGCCACTGCACACTCTATTTCCAACAGCCCCGAGCGCAGAGGCTTGAGCTCGTAGCCTTAAAGGAAAGATTTCGGATGTCAAAACCCAGCAGACAGGGCCAATGCCGAGAGAGAAGAAAGCTACATTCCCACAAACTGATAGGATAGCCAATGCAATGCCAATCTCTCCTTTCCCCAGAAAACTCAGTGTGAATCCTAAACTGAATAAACAAATGGTCATTCCTATAGTGCTGAGATAGAGCAGTGGTTTTCTCCCTAGTTTGTCAATAAGCATGATTGCAAACAATATGAAAACAGTCTTTGTCACTCCCACAGCAACAGTTGCAGCCAGTAGCTTTGAGTTACCCTCAATTCCGGCTCCTTTGAGGATTTCAGGGCTGTAATACACAGTGGCATCTATTCCTGTTATCTGTTGGAAACATTGAATTCCAAAACCAGTGATCAACATCCGGCGAACTGCAGGAGAAGGTCTCAAAAGTTCGCACCAGACGGCTTTCTCTTCACACTTCTCTGCATTGCCGATTCCAGCGGCTAATAATATTTCAGCCAGTCTTTCCTCCACCTCGCTTTCCTTCTCATTAGTTTTCAACAACACGGATCTTGCTTCATCAACCCGGTTCTGCATGACTAACCACCTTGGAGACTCGGGGATTACAAAAAGAGCGAAACCAATAAAGATTGAGGGCAGAATTCCCACAGCAAGCATTATCCTCCAGTTTATATGTGCTGGAAGACCTGAAAATGCATAGTTTGATACATAGCCAAGCAAAATGCCTAGATTTATAAAAATCTCTGGGAATGAAGTGAGAGAGCCCCTGGAGACAGTTGGTGATATCTCAGCAATATAAACAGGGGCAATCATGACTCCCAAACCAATTCCAACCCCAGCTAATAGTCTACCAATCATCAGAACTTGGAATGAAGGAGCAAGTGTCATTACAGCTGCACCTGCTTGAAAGATAACAGCAGCTATGGCCATAGTCCACTTTCTACCAAGGACATCAGATGTTTTACCTCCAGCTAAACTACCGAAAAGCGAAACAACGCTCAAAATTCCAACAAGTATTTCTTGTTGTACTTCTGTAATATTTAAATCTTCCTGGATGAATAATATTGCTCCACTCATGACTCCTACATCTGCCATTTGAAAGAACAAAAAACTTCAATTTTACTTTAGCCCAGAAAAAAAAAATGTCATAAAGTAAACATGGGAAATTTTCAACAAGAATAGAATAAATGTTTCTAATTTCTGTCTCTGATTAATTGATTACAACCTGCATTAGTGAATCTGAGTTTCTATGAACTCGAAAATACGATACAGAGAGCATGACCCATTAGGCAATGTTTTTTAGAAATGTTCCTTAACGACCTAGTGATGTGCTTCCGAATCCCTTACCCTCACATGCATAATTGGTATCCACAAACTCTCTTGAAAAAGATAAATCAGCCTCCTAAACAATAATATTGAATGCCATATTCCCTATCAGAAAAATGGAGGACTGCTTTACCAAATGTGGATAAAGTAAACCTTAATTATTGTTACCCAACATTAACATATCGGTCTCTAATCATGTTGGTTGGTAGATTAATGATATTGTGAAAAGAATATTATTGTCCATCCCTCGGCGGGCCGAACAAAAAAAAAAAAAAAACATAGGAAAACAAGGAAAACAGAGAGGATAGACATAAATTTTTCTCATATCAGTAACCGAGGAAAAACAGATAGCATAGAAAATACTTACACATATACAAATGAAATGTAATCCAGTTTATATAAATTAGCAAACACAAATAGAAACAAATGGAAAAAAAAAAAAAAACGATGACAATAACAACAGCATACCATAGCCAAGGAGAACATTGTTAAGAGAAGCAAAAACGGCACAGGCAAAGACATATTTCCTGATACTACTTGCTCTATCTTCTTGATGATGATGATGTGAAGGGTCATCATGATCCTCAGAGAGCTCAGAATCCATTCTCTTGTATTTGTTCTTAGTCCCCAGTGCAATACCAGACAAACCCATCTCTCCACTCCCGTTTTCTTGGGCACCAACCAACCCCATCTCGCTTTTACCTCTCTCAACTGGCCCCTTGTGGATCCTCAAAAACGGCAAAACGAACCAGACCCAGATGTCGTCCTGAGAGGTTTTGACCATTAAAAGCCTGAGATTGAATCCATAGATTGGATTTTAGATCTCAATAAGAACAGAGAAAGAGAAAGAGAAGACTAAGCAAGTGCGGGTGGGGCCTGTATTTTTTATTTTTTATTTTTTATTTTTTATTTCCTCAAGCAAGGGAGGGAGACCCACTTGACAATTTCTTACATGCGTTAAAGGTTAACGTCAGTGTGGTCCCTCATGGCCTTGACCTTTTACTTTATTAAGCTAAAATGGAGCTTTCGAGGTGGCAGCTGTGGAGGTCTGAGTTCTCTGTGCAGCTATGGAATTTTTTCTACTTAACAATCACCCAATGGGCTTTTCTTAATTCTATCTCTTTCTCTATTTTATGGCTTTTTCCTTGCAATTTGCGTTTGTTAATGTTATGATGTCGAAGCTAAGAGGAGTCTGTCTATGGATACACGTGGTTAGTTTAGTTGTTGTGTCTCACGAGGGTGTTAGTTGATTATTTATTTTCTTTCCTCCTTTTTACACTTTCTTTTTTCCCTTTTTTTGTTTAATATTTCAATTTTCTTGTTTTATAGTGTTTTTTTTTTTAATTTTTAAAGGAGAGTTATAAATTTTTAAGATAAGCAAACTATTAATAAGAAAATAAAAGATGCACAAGAGTGACGATTTTTTTTCCCTTATAAAAAGAGTGACGATTTTCATTTTGATGTAAAGATCACAAGGAACAAAATGGCATACTCTGTTGTCGGTGATACCAGATTAAATTTTTAATTGTTAAATACACACTTAATATCAGGAATCTGTTTTAGCAAGGTAAACGGAAATATCCCTTATCAAATAAATAAATAAATAAATAAATAAAGATAAATAGGTATATGTTGGCAAAGAAAACAAAAAGAAACTATGAATAGGCAATCAAGCTGAACATATACATCAAATTTCAAATGCATAATTATCTTTTATTTTTTAAACAAAAAAAAAATTATATTCAAGCAGAAACACGGCTTATTCACAGTGAATTACAAATTTTGCTATTAATTACTATCATTAGTTTATCATCATACATACCTTTGGTAGATCTCATTTCTTCAAAATAACTATACTGGAGAAAAATACAGATACAAAAGTACACTAAAATGAAAGTGATAATTTTTAAAATGAGTTATTATGTTTGTACTTTATAATTGTCATATTTTCCTTTCGTAATATTATTAAATTTAATTTTATATTTTTTACAATTCAATTTGTTACTATTATATAATTTTTATACCAGTAGAAATGAACTATTGTAACGAATCAAGGACTGTTCCATTCCATCTGGTCATTGACAAGTACACGAACGAAAAAAGAGGATCTGATTTCTTTTAGGTTTGATTATTCTACATGAATTATTCATGAAAATTATGAAACCGTTTCAAAATTGTTAGGCACATATTCATTGAGAAAGTTTACGTGACTTGCACTCAAATTGAGAATATCTGCACATTTAATTGCCTGAACTCTGACTTTGACCTTTCCAAGAGACTAGTGAACCCTCCACCTATAACCCAAAAAAAAAAAAAAAATACTCCACGGTCCGGATGAATGGAAAATTTAACTATAAAGTTTTAATTTGGAGGTGATTTTCCTGTAATTGATGCGTCAAAATTATATACACGTTATTTTGATAAAGGACATGCATTAATGACATATGTCTGACTGAATAGTATATATTTATATTTATTATCTAAGAAAAAAAAAAGTACAGTATATATTTATTAATTAAGAGATTCTTCATGCTTACTTTAAAGAACATTTAATTGATATACGTTAAGGCCATCAAGAGTACTTGCATTTACAAATTGCAGAAAATTGACGTATAAACTACTGAAATATCCTAGGATTATCGGTATAACTAAATAAAGCATATCCGTATGCAGTTTAAATCCAAATGATTTGTTAAAGAAAAATTAATAATGGTAATACTGTTTAACGTGAGTTCTTAATAATGACAACTCTACTATTTTAAATGCGGAAATTTTCCATTGATCTTTCGTAATTTTTTAAATGGTTTAACTTAGTAACATAGCTAACATATTCTAAGATTCATATAGTGATATATATATATATATATATAAAATATCTTTTGAAACATTAATGTTAGTATCATTATTATTTTATAACTCACTTAAAAAACTTTTACTAATTTAACAAACTTTAATGAAATGTGCTTCAATTAGAATGAACAGGATTTGTTACATCCCATAGCGTAATTGTAGGAAAGAGTGCAAAAACTTTGTGCTTTGCGGTATACAGGGATATGAAAAGAACATGGTAACCTTTTTCTAGAAATGAAAATAGTATTAATTTCATTCAGCCAAACAAGAGTACATAACAAACCCAATATAAAGATCGAATCATATGTAAGTAAACAATTATCAAAACCTTATACACCTATGTTAATGACTAGGGCCAAAATATTTGTGCACGGGATATTAAAAGCGCATACGCAACTGCAAGAGATATCTCTTCAGTTCTTTTGAATCTACCTCCATTACTAATTGACTCTTTTGATTGATCATATGGTGATGGATTTGTTTCAAATATAAATCTTTAATAGGATAAATTTTTCAAGATCTACATCGTAAAATCTTCTACTCTGTGATAAAAATACCGCATATGAAAAAGAAAAATAAACAAAACCGCACATAAACTCAATAAATATGGGAAAATAAACCATAAACATTCACAATAATAATTAAAACAGAAAAATAAAAATTAATAGAAAAATTCCACAAGAGAAATAAATATATAGATCTCCGATATGGTCGAAGTCAGACATAAGAAAAGACTTAACAAAGAAAATGAAGAAAATCTCTTTAGAGGGTGAGAGCAGTTAGGGTTTTTTACAATGTTGCCACATGGCAACCCCTTTTAACTTTAGCTTTACAATTTAGTAAATTGAAAGAAAAATAAATAAATAAATAAACAAATACTATGTTTACAAGTCTATACGAAGCTTATAGTCCTACCTAATTACATATCATGGACTCCTGAGATTGACGATTGTGATACAAAAGGTGATTATTGCTAACACAACCCATGATTAAGAACTCAAATTTTTGTAATTTTTTTCTTCTAATTATAAGTTATCAGTTGAAAAAAAAAAAAAAAACTGAAGCTATAAATGTGTAGACTTGAGCAAACTATGGCATCTGTAACGGAGAAAAGTAGATAAAAGTGGTGTGAGGAACGAAATTGGGTTTATTGGACCAAAAGTATTGTTTTTCTTTCAATATTGGAAGTAAAGGATTCGTCCACACAGACAATCGTGATTTTGGATGTCTGGTCAGTGGCCATTCCCACTATTTCTGTTGACATTATTTGTCTATTTCTTTTAGGTCCTTAGAATGAGGCAAAGAGGTAGTAAATAATAATAATAATAAAAGAGAAAAGGCGAAATATCATTTGTCTGATTTACTAAGTTCCGAAGGTATCTAAATGTGATCATTATTCACTAAGCTCCTTTTAAGTGACTCGAAAGTAACAACTAAATGTTTATTCTTTGGGTAAATAACGTTGTTGGTGCCGAGTATTTTACTTATTCTGCACATTGACATTGGTTTCAACTTTATTTTTCTTGCATTGAGGTACTATATACATCATTTTCTTAATTCTTAGTATTTGTCAGTCCTTTTGTCTTCTTATCTAGAGGGTCTTTTGAGGCAGTAAGGGAGCTAGGAAAGTTTATTAGGAGCATACCTTAAATTTTTCTTTAGCTAAATTTGTTTTCTTTTTCTCTTTTTTACTCTTTGTATATGTGTTTTTTTTTTCTTCTCTTTCTTCAAATAAACTTGTAATTTAGAGATATTTAACTCATGAAGCATCTAAAAGTGGTAATTTTGAAATACATTAGTTAACATATAGAAAAAAAATTAGATTTAAAATATTATTTAATATGAGTCCAAAGAAATATTATCCAAAAAAAAAGTGAGGAAAAATTTAAGTATTTCAAGATAATATAAGTAAAATTCAATATACAAAATAAAAAATAAAAATAAGTGGGGTCATATGAGGGTATTATTGATTTTTTTTACATAATGTGGTAAAAAGTTACAATTATAAAAATTTAGAGGCCAAATAAAGGACAAGACTAAAGTTTTCAATCAAAATTAAGGTAAAAGGTATAATTCTAAAAAAGTGAGGGGGCCTCCACGCCAACCCCACCCCACCACTCGCAGCCTTAGGGGAAATTTCAATTCGTGCTATTGATCCTTAATCTTTAACTTGTTTGGCAATTCTCTATTTCATTTTTCCCCCCTTTTGTTGAAAATTTACAATAAGACTCCTTAATTCTTGTCAAATTACATTGCCCCACAAACGATAAAGATAAGGGTAATTTTATGGTATCTTTTGTACGGAGGAAGTATTTATATTGAGAGCAAGCTTATTAAAGCAGTTAAATTTTACATAGAACAACATTTTCATAGTAATAAAAATAATAAAATATTATTAAGTTATTATTGTGCATAATATTATTTAAATATCGTCTATTTGGTTATATAATATGTATTCATATTGTAATATGTATTCCTGTGATTATTATTTATTTTCATAGAAGATATACAACTAAATAATATTAGTTCACAATATATATATATAAATAAATTTGGGTATTTTATTTATACATGGTAAATCTATTAAAAGAAAGATAGGGTTTTTTTTTTAAATATAAAGAAAGATAGGGTTATTGTGTGATTAAATGCTAATATTTTGCTTTATTCCTGTTAAAATAATTTTTTTCGTTTGTTATTTTTTATTTTATCTTTTTTGTCGGTTAACTTAGGTGACTATGGGAAAAGTGTACAACTATGGAGCAAAATAGCTAGAAAGCCATTTCATTATTCAACAAAAATTAAAGAAACAAATCAGAGAAAAAATGCCACTTGCGCGAGTGGGAAATGGATCCACACTCTCGAAAGCTGTCGTTTATCAGGCACAAGGCGCGTGGAATGCACTACCAGACAATCGCGACTGTGGACTTGACTATTGTCATACCATTCAACCTTGGCTTGATTCCATGCTTCGCACTTGCCTGCCACGTGCACCCATCTTGACCACTCGAACTTCGCCACACAAGTAGCTCCATTTCTCTCCAGCCAATCAGACGGACAAAAAATATACTACCGTAAATGTTTCAGCTTTATCGCGTTCTAGTGTGATGTTGGCCATATATTGCTCCGTGCAACTGGTCACTATTTTAGCTTACCCTTTACAAATCAGATGCTTCCACGTGGCGTGCACGCCCGTAATTAAGTTACTTGCAATCGTGACTCACCACTCTGAATTAGTGTGCTAACTTCCTTCATCTCTTTTCAGATTTGATTGAGCCTTCCATTTTATTGATCCAACAACTTAAAATCAAGAAAAATACTCCATTTCTCATCTAGGTTTAAGAGATTCAGAGCCATCAAGCTTCATTGTTCAAGAGAGAAAAAACTCTAAGACTACTTTTAGAGCAAGAATAAAGAAGATAATCACGAATATATATATATATATATATAATAGTACAATAGGGATTTTTTTTTAGTTCTCTATTAATAGAGAAATCAATTTTGACCGTTAGATTTTAATCTATAATTAATTATGTTAGAACAAATTCTAATATGAATAATGATAAAAATTATATTTATAATCGTTAAATTGAAATCTAACTGAAATCTAACGGTCAAAATTGAATTTTTTATTGATATGGAATAAAAATTTACCTATTGAATATAAAAGAATTAGAGTTGCTTTAGAGCTTTTGGAGTACTAATACAAAACGATAATTATCAATTTTGGAGGAGCAAAACAACAACTATCAAAAGAATATCTAAAGCTCATCCAAAAGGGAAAAATCACTAACCATTGTTTTATTCTCTTAATTTTTTTCTCTCTTTTTTCAATTTTTGCACCTCTTGCAATAGTTGAAATTGATTGGATTTGTTCTCAATTTTTACTGTGAACTAAACTTTTTTATCTAAGGTTACAAAATGATCCAACCATGTAGCTTGGATTCATTTAATTTTCTTAATTATTTGATTATTTTATTTAATTTGTTTGCTCTATTTTATGCTTATTGCTTCTAATTAATTGATCAATAATTATACAAATTTGGAAACTCTAATGAAATTAAAACAGATTTATGTTTTTAATCATAAATAAGGTAACTATATAGTATACTTGCTTTGTATGTGCAACCATTAGAATATACTTAAACTTAATGATTCCCTTTTACTTTTATTATTACAGAAATATAATAGATTAGGTTAGAGAGAAATTTCTACTTGACTATTAGATGAAGCTTATAGATAATTAAAATCACGTGACCAACAAATTAATTTAGTAAAAATAGTTAAAGAGAGGTAGAAAAATACAAGTGAAGGGGTGAGTGAGCATATAATATTAGATATTTTCATTTTCTTGATTTATTTACTTTTTTATTTTATTTTATTTTAATTTTACATTCTTTCTTTTAAAAAAAAAATTTGTTTTATTGATGGTTTTTTTAATAATATTATAGTTGAATTAATTTTAGTACTTAGTAAAAATTAGTATAGAATTCTCTTCAAACGATCACTCTTATATATCATTATATTATTTATTTTGACAATATTGTGTACTTGTAATTTAAGTATTGGATAACACAATAATAATATTGTAGCAAATTTTAGAAAAATTTAACTTATCTAGGTCAATAAAAGTCAGCAAAATTAGATCCCTGATGAAATTCATTGACAAGTATATTTTTTTAGTAAGCTATATTTATGTGTTCTCAAAGATGCCTTTATTGAATTGCAAATGAGTGAAATCTAATTAGATCAGTATACTAAGGTATTTGGTAAAACACATTTGTTGAAATACAAAACTATAATTGACAATGTTAAAATTAGTTAAATAACATCTTTTAGTCGATTTCATGACTTGATCATAAGTCTTAAATCTAAGCATGTCAATACCAATATAATCAAAAGATGTTGACTACTAATAATTAGAGAAATAAATATGAACTAATTATTAAATGATGTGAATAATGTTCTCATAATGTTATATGAAAGAGTGTTTAAGCAAAGAATTAATATGGCATGATTGATTATACCGAATGCAGTCATATTTAGTTGAAGTACAAATTCAATCCTTAAGTGGCACTACACAAGCACGCCATGTGGCAACACATGCCCGATTAATAGACACGTTAGATATGATTAACAATAATAAGTATTTTGCAAACAAAACACTTAAGAGTCTATTTGTGATAACTTTTACTTCTACTTTTTAATGGAAGAAGAAGAGAAATAAAATTTGTAATTTTTCTGTTACTGTTTGGATAATCCATCTTGAAAGATCTTTTCATTCTAGAAGAACTTTCTAATGTGTTTATCATGTGCAACATAAAAGCTCTTATGAATAAGATATATCAAATTTGTCCATGATTGAACTTTTTAACAATGAAATGAGATACCCAATTTTTTTTTGCTAACAACTAAATAAAATAAGTGGAAAAAAACATATGAAGTCTTTTTTTTCTTTTTTAATTAGTGAAACATAAAAATTAAACTCAATCATATAAAAATTGAATCCTTACTCTAATATAATAATTTTTAAAAAATAATACTCGTAAAATGATAGTTATCGAAACATGATTTATCTAGCAATTTTATTGTGCATAACTCTCATTTCAATCTCGTATGTTGCCAGGTTTATATTCGGTTCATCATCATCAGGAGAGTCATCATTTGTTTCATCACAAGAAGGAAAAACCATATTAGCAATGGCCTCTCTCCTTATAAAATTATGTAATGCCATTGAAGAAGAAATAGTAGCTACTTGCTTGTTAAAATTATAATTAGATATACGGTGTAAGATTTCCTATCGTGCTTTCCACACACCAAAACAACATTCAATAATACTACACAACGATGAATGAGCATGATTAAATATTTCTCTATAGACACTAGGTTGATTGCTTTTTTGAAATTGAGGAAGATGATATCTTTTCCCTTTATATGGAGCTAAATACCTTTTTATATTTGGATACCCTGCATCAACTAAGTAGAATTTATTTGCAAAATTAAAGAAAAAAAATTACTTAAATAATTATTTAGAGAAAATTTTGAAATATACCTTAAAAAGCATGTGGTAGTTTAGGAAACTTAATATCAATGTTTCTTAATGCTGCTAGAAATATACGAGTATCGGAGGATTGAATTTTCAAAATTTAAAGATTAGGGACCTAAATGCCAAAGTCACTAAAGGTTGAGGATTTTTGCTGCAAAGTACACCTAATAGGTCCTATATTAGGAGTACTTTTTACATTTTCAAGATTTTAATTAATTTAAAAAAAATATATTACACATTCCAATAAAAGAGAGTCTCACACTATAATAATAATCATAATCTAATAGTGCACCAAAAATATTATTAAGTTTATCTTAATTCAATCTATTTTAATCTAATCTAATGTAATAGTTCAATCTCAGTCATATATACCAAATGCACTATTGGAGTACATTTATACTATGAATATGTGGTCCACATATTTTACACATGAAATATATCTAAAAACAAGTATGAAGTAAATGAAAAAAAATAAGTATTGGTGAAATATAAGAAAAAACAAGTACCGAGCCTAAATTTCACAAAGACAATTAGTCTCGTCCATATTTTCTAAACCCTCTAAAGTTATAGAGGAAGACATTTTCAAAATGGGTTACTTAGCTAAATGACCAAATTTTGGGCTCAAGTGCATGAAACGGCTATGGCTATTTTTCAAACATCGTTAAAAGATGGTCGACATTATTAAAATAGCTGAATTTATCAAAAGAATTTTCAAAATGGCCAAGTATATTAAAAGAAGGCTAAAATATGTCTTTTTTTTTGTGTTTTTACATCAATTTATTAATTTATGGAAAGTAACTTATATATTGACGAACGAGATATCAAAGTAATATAGCCATGCACAATAATTGATATATTAATTTGAAATTGATATATTAATATACAAAAACTGACACATTGATTTAATACTAATATACGAATACAAATTGATACACTAATAAAATTGATATGCAAAAACCGGATCTACTAAAAAGCGGAAATTTAGAAAAAATATTTTTAAAAATGGATATTTATTAAAATGGTTTATAAAATGGCCATTTCTTAAAATGCGGTGAAACAGATGACTATTTTTATAAGTACTCTATTCATAGATTGTTATGTGAGGAAATTTGATTTTATATAGTAAAATTTCAAAAAATAAAATAAAATAAAACATCCAAGATTTTAAAATTTTTGGAAAATCCTGAACATATTTATAAAAAATATTACTTTTGAAAATACTTTTGAAAATATTTAGAAAAATATAACTTTTTAACAATTAACGAGATAAGATAACTGGTTAAGTTACTTGAGATAATTAGATTGATTATCTTAAGTAACTCAACTGGTTATCCTAAAAAATCCAACTAGTTACATTAAGTACCTTTGATAAATAGCTATTTTGAAAAAATGATATTTTTATAAATAATTTTAAAAATAATATTTTTACCAATATGGGGTATTTCAAAAAACATTCAAGAGAAAATGACATGAATAAGACTAACTTAGGCTAAAATGTCTTTTTATGTGTTTTTTTAAAAGTCATATTTTCAAGAGTATCAAAACTTTCTTGACCACTTTTTCATGGTCAAAACAATTCTTGACTATTGATCAATAAGTCCTTAACACTCTTGAAAATATCACTTCTAAAAAATTACATAAAAAGATATTTTGGCCTAAATTAATCCTATCCATGTCATTTTTCCCCTATCCGAATTTTTCAAATTTTTGGATGTGGCTTATAATTTTGTAAGAAACCCTATTAACTTGACAGGGTCTAATGACTGTAACCTAAGAGTAGACAATAGGGAAATGGACTTGAGTAAGAGTAATTTGGGCCATTCCTTAATAATAATAATAATAATAATTTAGGACAAAATGATTTTTCTAGTACTATTTTTTGAAAGGGCTCTTTAGCAAAATAGTCAAATTTGAAGTTCGGTTTAATAAAAAACTATATCAAAATGGTATATATTTCTTATTTAATTATTTATTTTTCACAAAATGGTTTCTATATTGGTGAAAAAATTTTGATATTTTGATATAATTAACATAAAATTGATGTGATACATAAAATTAATTACTATAAATAAATCTAGCCATTTGGCTTAGAGATGAAAAGACAACCATTTATTAAGAAGGGGTACATTAATAGCTCCTGAATTATATCTTGTAGTACTATTTTTCTCCCTAGATTTTCAACTTACGTAGTAATAGTTCTTGAATTATACAATTGTTGTAGCAATTATCTTTTTGTTATAAATTATTAAATATTTCACAGAAATAAATCTTTACAAAACACACAGTTAGTAACTGTGGTCAAGACTAAGATTATGAATTTTTAACTTACACAGTAGACTACTAAGACTTATATAATTATTACAACGATGACTATTTTTTCACAAACTGTTAAATTTTTAACAAAAATGTATTTTATGCAAAGCGCATAGTTTAGTAATTATGGTTAAAAATGATATTTTGACTCATAAAAGTAAATAATACATAATTATAAGCTTTGTTCATGATTATTTTATGTTAAAAAACTGATAGTTTGAAAAATGGACCATTATTGTAACAATTGCATAATTCATAGGCTATCACTATATAAGTTGAAAATTCAGGGAGCAAAGTGATAAAATGAAGTTTGAAAAAAAAACAATTATTTATTGTAAAAACTTATTTCAAAATGAATTTCTAGTATTACCATAGTATTAGTAGCAAGTAGTTATCATATTTATGATAATAAATTTATGACATTTTTTAGGAAATTAATGTTGTGATACTCTTAGAAAATTTATCCTACAAAATGCTCCTAAAAAAGTTATTTTACCCAAACGTACAAGTATTAATAGAAAATGTCTATTTTTCAACATATTTTAAGAAATAGCCTTTTTCACATATTCAATAAATGGCACTTTTTCTCATCATTTATTGCAAAATAGCTATTTTTTATTAGTAAATCGACATGGATTAATATGAAAATTACATATATATATATATATATATATTGTTGGTGTATCACTTTCATATCCATGTATCAATTATTGTGTATTATTATATTAATTTAATATCAAGCTTATGTTTTTCATAAACTAAACTAATATAAATACAAAAACTAATGTATTTTAGCTTTTCTTTTTACTAACTCTATCATTTTGAATTTTTTTTATTTTATAAATTTGGCCATTTTTTTAAATTTGAACCTAAAATTCAATCATTTACCTAAGAAGCCTAGAGTTTTATAGCAAAATGACTGAATTATGGGAACAACTTAATTAAAATATTTCTTTTTCAAATATTGTAGCAAAATAACCAATATATCAGTTTCTATGCCAAGTGTCAAATATGATACAACCAAAATAAAGTTAATAAAGAAAATGTGATTTTATATGGAAAAATGTCCAAAAAATGAAATATCTCG
>JXTB01000366.1:89365-105015 GCA_002914805.1 Parasponia andersonii
AAAAAATATTTAGAACAGTACCATTTTCAAATAGTTACTGGTTACCAGTTTTTGGAAATTGATTACTAGTTACTGGTTATTGATTACCAGATATAAATATCTTGGTTACTAGTTACCAATTTCTGGAAACTGGTTACCGGAAAGCAGTTACTATTTTTTAAAATGATATTTTTATAAATATCTTTTAGAAAACGGTATTTTTCTAATAAAAATACAAAATCGCCGTATGTTTCAAATTGTTTTTCTGAAATACCGTATATTGTCTAATTTCCTCTATATTTGTCCCCATTTCTTACTCAAAATGGCCCAAGCTGCCCTCAGCTAACGAAGCCCAAATCCATAGAGCCCCAGAAGCATCACTAGTGGGCTCCAGGTGACCATCCACCAATAAAGTAGCAAGAAGCCATATCAATGAGAATCCAAACTCAAAATCTGATTGGATGACAGAAATCCACGTGGCCCAATTTGTCAGCAATCCAAAACTGACTCTAATCCCATGTGTCCTCAAAACAAGAGAGATAAGAAAACACCAATAGAAATCTCCCCTGCCCTCAATTTCCTTGTACAACACTGCAAAACTACTCAATTTTGGCAATATAAACTTAAAAAGATATAACCAAGAATCAAAAAGTATTCCTCACTAGAATCATCAGTCATCATGGCTCTGCAAGCCACATCTTTACTTCCTGCTGCTGTCAGGGTCCACAAAGAGGTGACAAAACTTTGTTCTTAGCCCTTTATTGTTTCAGGGATTCATTTTGTTCTGTATTTCAAAAGCTCATCTTGGGTACTTGGTTTTGACAGGGGAAGTCCAATGCTTGTTTCAAGGATGTGGGTTTCCTTGGACTTCCAGTGTCAGACCACGTTAGAGCCGAATGCAAGTCTTCTCTGGTAATTACTATATATATATTGTTTCCAGGTGTAAGAATTTGAACGTTAAACTTCAATTTTAAAATAGATGCAACTATCAATCAAATTAAGATTGCAACCAATAATTAGTCGTATTAAGTCTAGTTTTTCACTTATAGTTATTTTTGGAGAAAGATTTATCGTTTGTTCTTTTCTAGTTCATGAAATTTCGGTAGAGCAAAGCCAATTCATCTACTTGAACTAGAAGTTCGCTAATGTTTTAGGATTTTTAGTACAGTTGGTCCCTGAATTTTTCGTGGATCGACAATGTAGTCCTCAATTAAAATTTTTTACTTTAAATTCTCAAAATAGTGATAATTAACTCTAAAATGTTAAAGGCTGATAAATTATAAACAGAAACGACATTTACTAATCGTGTGTTGCATTCTTTAGGGTGTAAATAGTATTTTGTTTTTTTAAATAGTCATTTATTTGGGGGTAAAAATATAAAAAATATAAAAATAAAAAAGTTTAAAATTCAAATTATACTAAAATGATCTCTAATCTAATTTAAATTACCCATAATTAACTAAATCAGTTAAAATTTAATTAAAATTATTTAAATTTAGAAATCTTAAAAAAATAAATTTCAAGTTATTTTTTAAATATGATTTATTTTTAAATAAATAAATAATATGTTTAAAAATAAATAATATTAAAATTATTTTTTAAATATTTCTAAATTTAAATAGTTTCAATTAAATTTTATTTGATTTTAGTTAATTATGGGTGATTTAAATTAGTTTAGAGATAATTTTAGTAAAGTTTGAATTTTAAACTTTTTAATTTTTACCAAAATTTTTAAACTTTTTATTTTCAATCTAAATAAATGAGTATTTAAAGAAATACTATTTATATTCCTAAAGAATGCAACACATTATTGACATATATTTTAATAGTTAGGTTTGAAGTTAATCGCCACTATTTTAAGAATTTAAGAAATTAATTGTAAAATTTTTTAATTCAAGGGTTACATTGCCATCCCACACAAAATTCATTCAGTGGGCGACAATGCCAAAAACCCGTTCATTTATGTAGTACTGGCAGCCTTCTTGTCCAATTGAAGCAAATATCAGTTGTTTTAAATGCCTACATAACTCCCTCCTTATCAACAACAACGGAGATGATAGAAAATTTGTTTTGATCTCTTTACTGCTGTTTAAATCCTCTTGTAGTGTCACTCAGGTTGATGTAAAGAGGCCCCTCAAAGAAAACTTAAACAAATATCAAATAGAAGTTAACAAGCACGTTCCTTTCAAGTATTTCCACCCAACTTGCGGATCTAATAATTAAACCAGTCATTTACAAAATCCCAGATCTGTAACAAGGACATTTACACTTGAATTGGATTCCTAACAAAACAACAGGCTTGTTTTGACTGGTATATGATGTGTAGCTTATATTGGTATTACTATGTCTTCTGATTTTTTCTCTTGAGCAAGCTGAGATATCATCACTTGCAGGTTTTCAGAAGGAGGGAACTACAAGTCACAGCCATCAGAGCAGAAACAGCTACAACAGGCCCTGCTATTGACCAGGCCGCACCAGAGGAAAAGAAGACTTTGAGAAAAGGAAGTGTGATAATAACTGGAGCCTCTTCTGGGTTGGGTCTAGCCACAGCCAAAGCCCTTGCTGAAACGGGGAAATGGCATGTTATCATGGCGTGCAGGAATTTCCTTAAGGCTGAAAAGGCAGCCAAATCAGTAGGCATTCCAAAGGAGAACTACACCATTGTGCATCTTGACCTTGCTTCTCTAGAAAGTGTGCGGCAGTTCGCAGATAACTTCCGTCGCTCAGGCAGACCGCTTGATGTGTTGGTTTGCAATGCTGCTGTCTATTTGCCCACTGCAAAGGAGCCATCTTTCACTGCTGAAGGGTTCGAACTCAGCGTGGGAACTAACCACCTTGGCCACTTTCTCCTCTCACGGCTGCTGCTCGATGACTTGAAACAGTCAGACAACCCCTCCAAGCGTCTCATCATTGTTGGCTCCATTACAGGTACTAATCTGTCTCTCATTATTCATAACTAGACTTCAAAGCTTGTTTAGGGAGCACATACCCTTGTTCAGTCAGAAACTTCAAAGCTAGAGTTTGAAGTATTCTTAAGAATATAATGAACCACAGAGCACAATAACTAGAGTTTTGATCTAAATTGTTGGCTTTGCTTATCTGGGTTTGTAGGAAACACAAACACGTTGGCTGGGAATGTGCCACCAAAGGCTAACCTTGGGGACCTGAGAGGTCTTTCTGGGGGATTGAATGGGATAAACAACTCAGTCATGATAGATGGGGGAGATTTTGATGGTGCAAAAGCCTACAAAGACAGTAAAGTCTGCAACATGCTCACAATGCAAGAGTTCCACCGTCGTTTCCATGAGGAGACCGGAATTTGCTTTGCTTCTCTCTACCCTGGTTGCATTGCTACAACAGGCTTGTTTAGGGAGCACATACCCTTGTTCAGGCTTCTGTTCCCCCCGTTCCAAAAGTACATTACCAAAGGTTATGTTTCTGAAGAGGAAGCTGGGAAACGACTTGCTCAGGTAGCATAAAAGAACTCATTAACATGTTAACGTCAAGTTTTATTTTTCTGGCTGAAAGCTAAAAGCAAAAACCTTTTTCCAGGTTGTAAGCGATCCAAGCCTAACGAAATCGGGTGTGTACTGGAGCTGGAACAAGAACTCGGCTTCATTCGAAAACCAGCTTTCCAAAGAAGCCAGTGATGCAGAGAAAGCACGGAAGTTATGGGAGGTCAGTGAGAAGCTAGTTGGATTGGCTTAGATGAGTCCGTTGACACCACCTCCGGGTTGTGCCTCTGTTAAAGAGATTATACATTTCAAAGTGTATAACCCAACAAGATTATTATACTTTATTTCCCTTTTCTTTCTTTTTTTTTTTTTTCAAAAAAAAATTTGTAAATGAAGAAAATTGGATTCACAAGATTGTTAGACTATTACCCCTCTGCGCTAATAGTAGAGTGCGCATAAACTTTCATCACTATCTTGCTCATTTTTAAATCCCAATCAGTTCATTTAAGTATAAATCCCAATATTTGAGACTAGCTTCAATAGCCTCCATTTAGATGTAAATTTAAAGAAGCACTAACATCTATTACGAGGGTAGCTGCAATCACAAAGCCTCAACAACAAGAAGCAACCAAAACAGGAGCAGAGAGATACCTGGAGGTCCTACACAAATTACATTAAACAGATATAATTAAAAAAAAAAACAAAAAGAAGGAGCAGTACCTTGAAAATCTCTTATTTCTTGATGAGCTACAGTCTATGACAACTCGATGATATAAGAAGTTAAATGGTAAATTATATTTATGGAGTGATGGAACTTGCTGTCTTGGCTTTTCAAGTTCTTGTTTTGTGACAAACAAAATGACGAATCCCATAACGAAAGGCAATTAGAATTTATGTAAGTAACAACTCAGAAAAGCAACAAGGATGCACCCCAAAAGTTGTGATTAACTGAAGATTTTTAATGTACTGATTTAATTATAATATTTCTGAAAGAAAAGGAATCGTATCATTGAAGGCACTAAAAAGTCCCTTGATGATAGCCTTCCCTTAATGCAGCATATTCCCTTCTAAACGTCCTCATCATATCTTTGATCTCGAGCCTGAGATTGAAAACTGATTCCAAACTACTAACCTTAAAAAAGGTTGGGGAAAGGACAAGGAAGAAGAAAGAACAAAAAAGTTATCTCAACGCAAATAAATTAAAATGGCCATTTCCGCAAATCTAGATGGCGAGCTGAAACTCGAAGGAGACTTCAGGAAAAGCTATACATATTGCAGGACCATTTTTAAAGAAAATTTATCCCTCTTACTCTTAGTCAAAAGAGTACAACAGCACAACAATACAACCGATCCTGTGTCGGCCGAATCAGTAGACAAATCCTACAGTGAGACAGATTAAAAGCATCAAGCTAGTAATGGCCATTGCATATTCATTTTTCATAAACGTGGCATTTATCTTTACTAGATGAGTAAGGTCACAGCTACAATAGAATGAAGGAAAGAGGGGGTAAAACTAAGAAATACGAATTACAATGTAAACCAGTCAAAGAAGCAGGCAGGCATGAAGGTCTGATTCTGATAGAATCTAAATGAGCCTACTAAAAACAGCAATAGTCATAAACAGAAGGCAAAGTAAATTACTCGAGCAAACAAAAAACGATAAACCGAAAATGTTGCGAACAGTGAAAATAAAACAGCAACTCCACTACACTAATTCTGCCAAAATAATTATTCCATCTTAATCATCAGAACAGTCGCTATCGTTCATGTAAGTAAATGAACAAGTTAAACAGGTACAGGAGGCTAAGAAGATACCAGGTACAAAAATAGTTTTACTAAAATGTTTAACCACATCACCCCTAAGGGGAAGCATGAAAAACTACAACATTGCAAAACAACTAGTTACTGGTGTTTTTCGGCTGCACTCTCTTCCTTCCCGAGGGCAACCAATACTTTCTTCAAGATTGCCTCAACGGTTTGGTGGGAGTTTTCTACGGCCTTCGATATTGCTTGCCATTTCTCACCGTGCTTTGGTTCTGCATTAACGCATCTTTTCAGAACATCTTTCTGGTTCTCCTCGCTTCCATGCTGAAGCTCAAACTTGTAATACAGTGCCCAGAAATCACCAATATCTGGGGCAAGCGTCACAGCCCTGTTGAGCCAAGTTCTGGCTTTGTCCACCTTCCTATCATGCCAGAACAACTTGGCCACAGCAGCAATTACATGGGGATCATGATCACATTTCTTGAGAGCATCCATGCTCTTTGTCTTACGTTGGGGACGAGGTACCATCTCGATCGATGCTGCCCACAATATACCACTGTTGGGACACTCCTGCAGCGCCTTTGCCATCAAAATGTCAGCTTCTTTCTTGTTGCCATGCTTCAGTTCAGCTCGAACAGCAGCAAGCCAGAGTTGGGGGTTGTGAGCATTCTTCTTCCTAGCCATGGTAAGAACTGCACGAGCTTTACTCAGTCCATTTGTTTTCTCTTCAAGATTAGCAAGAGAAAGCCAAAGGGGTATGCAATTCGGGCAGTGCTTCAAACCAGACTCATAAGCCTCCTTGGCTTTATCTAAGCGACCAAGCCGCTCCTCTAGCTGTCCAAGCATCAGCCACAACTTGAAGAACGAAGGAAATTGTTTCAGACCTTCATTAAGCAACCTCCTCTCCTCGTCAGCCTTACCCAACTCCCTTTCAACAATTGCTGATTTCATCCATACCCTCTCTGTGCCTCCCCTTTCTCGAGCTTTAGCAAGAAGCATTCTTGCTCGCTCAATTTCTTGGTTCTCAAATTCAAGCTTGAATGCAGCAAGCCAAATTTCCTCAGAATTGGGAATAGCAGCATAAGCTTCTTGAAGGATTGCACGAGCTGCAGGCACATCCCCAGCAAGCCACTTCTCCTTGGCTCCCATAAGCCATAAAACTTCAGCCTGTGGTCGGTAAGTAACAGCTTTACGAAGTAAAGCATCAAGAGATTCCCTAGTCCCATGGCTCTTTTCAAGTTGCGCTGCTTTGAGCCATATGCTCTTCTTGGTTAAGAAGACAGTGAGTGCATGAGCATAAATAGCTCTTGCAGTCTCAATGGAACCCCTTTTCTTGCACTCCTCTGCATCAGCAACCCAAGTTCGCTTCCTATCTTCATCCTCCACACCAATCCCAATCGTATTATGAATGATAGCTTGGCAAGTTGCAACGGAACCTGCACGTTCAGCTGCCTCAGCTTCCTTCATCCAGGCTTCTCTATCAATCTCAAGCCCTTCTCTTTGCAAAGCCCTTATACCCCTTTCAATAATCTTCCCCACCATGGAAGTATTTCCATTAGCTTCTTCCAACTTTGCAGCAGTGATCCAAATAGCAGGCTCCTTTGGAAGCTTCTCTCTTGCCTTATTAAGAACCTTCTTAGCACTATCGTAAGTTTCCAACCTCGCAAGCGCAAGCCACAGCTCAACATGTAGAGGACAGCACTCCACAGCCCTGTGAAGCAAAAGCCTAGCGTCCTCCTCGTTGGCCAGCTCCACCACTGCCTTCCACAGCCTAACAGAATCAGGAATGTTTTCCAATCCTTTCCTCAATACCCTGCTCTTATTTACATCATCATGCTCCAAATCCTTGGCCTGCATCCACAACTTCACCGAATTCGGTATCGCCTTCACTCCCCTTGCTATCACAGCTTTGGCTTCATCGGGGCTTGAAAGCCTACAAGCCTCTAACCAAACATCCTCATTGTTGGGGCAGGCCTCACACCCTTTCTGTATCAACTGCCTCGCTGCCTGAATCTTTCCCGCCACTTCTTCCAACCTCGCAGCCGCGATCCACCCCGGTGGGTGCGTTGGATTCGTTTGAGTAACACTCTTAAGCAACAATCTAGCTTTCTTAATATCCGAAATCTCAGCATCACTAGTTATCTTCATACTCTTAAGATCAGTAAGATAACCCTTAGGGTCCACAACAGTTAACCCAGAAACAGAATCTGAAAGCCTATCTAATTTCAAAGACAAGACAGTACCTCTCCCCTCTCCAACAGCAGTCAAATCCGTAACCGGGGTTTGCCCCCACGGCGTCTCGGTGCCGCCCGCAGCTCTACTCTTCGGGTCCAATGCCGTAACATGTTCCTGCTCCTGCCTTGCCTTCTCAAGAAGTGTGTCCGGAACTGGAACAAAACTCTCAAACCTCTTCCTCTTATTCCTCAAAGAATAATCCCCTATATCGGGTATACTATCCCAGTCCTGCGCAGACAAAGTATACAATTTCCTCTTCAAATCCGCAAACTGCTCAGTGATCTTCGGGTTCGAGGCTCGGTACTTCTCAATTTCCTCCTTCAACCTAGCCTCCCTCCGGTCCTTCCTCCTCGAATCCATTCTCTTATCAATGGCCTCCCAAACCGCATCGGCCTCCTTGTCATCCTCATCATACTCAGCAGAAGCAAACAACCCCACATCATTGCCTTCGAACTCGTCAAATTTCTGGTTCTCATCATACCCTTTGTCCTCGCCCTCGTCCTCCTCCTCCTCCTCGCCGGGCTTTCCACGCCCGCGACCGACAGCAGGAGCCCCAGCACCGCCGATCGTGGTAGCCGACTTGTCGGGGAGGTCAGGGGCGGCTCGGGCGGGACCGATATCGGACCGGGTGGTGAACCCAGTGGCACCACGGCCGAGACCGGCGACATAGTTGGGCGGAGGCTTGGAGTTCAAGAAATCAAGGCGGGGTTTTGGGATGGTGGGGGGTTGGGTCCCACCGAAGAGGGGGATATGGAGTGTTAGGGTTGAGTAGGGTCGGATGCCGAGGTCGGAAAGGAGAGTGAAGTCGGTGGTTGAGAGGGATTGGAGGTTTTGGGAGAAGAAGAGGCGCTGCAAGGAAATGGGTATGCCGGAATTTTGATGGATAGCTCGCTTAAGGTCATGGAGAGTGGTGGAGTTAGGGTTTAGGTTTAGGGATAGTGTTGTCTGGTTCAGGGATGTGATGAACACCATGGCTAGTCCCTAGTGTTGTCTGGTTTAAGGGTGCGAAGAGGAAAAAGAAAGAAACGAGAATGGAAAAGCTTAACCGGCTCATAATAGCAGAAGGCAATAAATGGGCCTGATCTGATCTGTATTGACTGAATTAGTGTCCATATTTAGGTAGTTGGGCTAAGCTCGTTTACGAAGTACACCTGATGGGCCTAATTTTGGCTGAGAACTTAACTGGGCTGTAGTTGTATGGGCTTATTCATTATGTTTTGGGCTTTTTTATTGTCAAATTTTTATTTCTTTTTTAAAAAATAATTTTACTTTTTTGAAACTTTTTTAAAGTTAGAACTATACCCAAAACGTCTACATCATCTGATCTAAGGGCCTATTTAGCATGGCTTTGAAAGATCTTTTGGCACTCCAAAGATCTTTTAAGGAGCATTTCGATTTATTATTGTAAGATCTTTTTTTTTATTTAGAAGAACTTTTTAAGGAAGTATGAACCGTAGCTTTTCTAGAAAAATCTTCTAAAACAACATTGGAAACTTTTGAGTTTTAAGTGATACTCTTATATTTCTTATTTTATTCTTTTTTTAGTGAAGGAAAAAAAAATTAAATTCCATCCTAATCTCTCTTACATGTGCGCACAATTCCCTTGACCTCTGTTATTCCCGAATTAAAAGTTTCATCACTCTCCATCTTTACCTCAAGAAAAAACCCTAAGTTCATCATTCATCAAAAATTTGAAGGTTAGTATATTTTTTTTTATTTCTTTTCTTGTACGATTGGGTTGTAATATTATCTCATAGTTTTCATTGTCTTTTCTTTTATCTTCTTGATTGCTAACTTTTTTGAATAAAACATGTCTATTGTTTTTTTTTTTTTCAATCGAAACGATTAGGCTTTTACCGTATGAAAAATCACAACAATATATGTTTTAACTTTTGCATATATATGTGAATAAAACACCAATTACACATATTTTTAGAGAACAAGCAATACTTGCTGCACTTTATGTGAAAGTTTATTTGACTAAGGAAATGTATCGTGAGGAAGAATTATTCGATAACATAGAAATTATTCTTAGACCATATAGTAAGCTTTTCAATCTATATCTAGTAAACAAATGCACAAACATAGTATAGTATCAAACCCGTAGTACTATGGTTGTAACGCCCCAAATCCTATATTGGGTATGTTTTGGGAAGATCATGAGTATTTAAGTGATGGTCTGTGAACTCAAAAGTACTTTCAAGTTAGCACTTTTGGATGAAGCTCAGTGATATTACATTTGGTATCAGAGTCAACTCAATCCATACTTATGTGGGCCTTAGAAGGCTGTCACGGGCTGGAATCGTGGTAAATATGGACCCTCCTCATAGGGGTTATACGTAAACTATTGAATGTGGACCCCCTAGTGAGGATACTAAGCTCTTAATAGGGGGAGATTGTAATGTATTAAGTCTCACATCGAGTATGCTCTGGAAGATCATGGATATTTAAGTGATGGTTTGTGAGTCCAAAAGTACCTTCAAGCTAGTACTTTTGGGTAAGGCCCAATGGTGTTACAATAGCAATCAAATACTCATGTAAGAAGGTACAATTTTGAGAGTACAAAATCATGTTAAAGACAACTTATAATTTTTTTTTTTTTTTTTTTGTATTCAATGGTTAGTTTGGACATATATGCAGTTAATTAGTGAATTGGCCGCAAAGCCATATTATTTATGATTGAGAATGAAAAAGAGCTAGTAGCTATATGTTGTTCTAATATGTTTTAAATCATCATAGATTATTCTGTCGATAATATATGGATGTTGGTTTAGTATTTACATATGTTAATTTGATTAGTTTAAACTCGAATGATAATTTGTTGTAAATATCTTTTTCTTTTAGTCTTTAGAAAACTATATTAATAATTTTGAATTCATATATAAAATATTTTATTGTAAACTAGAATGATAACTAATGGAATACAAGAAAAAGCAAAACACAGTATGGGATCCACGATTACATGAGATTTTGGTTGATTTAGCCATAAAGTAAATGAGAGCAGATAATAGAAATGGAGCACATTTGAGCAAACCAGGTTCAAAAAATTTTATTGAAAAATTTAACACAGCAACAGGTAGAAGCTATGAAAATAAGCAAATGAGGAATCACAGGTAGAAGCTATGAAAATAAGCAAATGAGGAATCACTGAGTCAATATTAAAAAAGAATAGCAACTATGGGATTCATTACTTAAAGGAAAGGTTAGAGTAGGATGGGACATAAAGAGGCAAATGATGGGACGTACAGAGGCAAACTATAGAGGCTTCGAATGAATGGTGGGAGACAAAGCTAAAAGTAAGTATTTGTATATTTACTTAATAATTATTATTTTAGAATAATTTGTATTGTTTATTTTTCTAACTTAAAAAAAAATCACAATAATATCCAGATACTGCTAAATTTCGAGTCAAAGTGCTAGAACATTCACTCAAGTTGGATGAGTTGTTTCGAGATATTACTGCTACATGAGCTAGAGCCTGGGCACCAATCTCTAGTTCAATGCCTTCTTTATATACCCAACCATCTCAATTTGATGGTAACATTGATACTGAGACGAGTGCAAACTTTGAAGAAAGTGATCATGAGGAAGATGGATGTAGTGTTCAAAAGAGGAAAAAAACTACTTGACCCGAATAGGAAGCGATTTAAGAAGGAGAAAGGGAATAATTCCATGACATCAAAGCTTACCAATTAACTCAAAAAGGTTTGCGAGGCAATCAAAAATAGGAGCTCATATATATGTACCAGCCCTCAAGATTATAATGTCTAAGAAATTATTGATAAGTTAGCTGCACTACCAAGATGTGAACCAATGAGTTCCTCTTTTTAAAGTGGGCACTAGTTTGCTCACAAAGAAAACAAATAGGGAGATTTTTGTAGCTCTGAAGCCTAAATATCAAATTGATTGGCTAAAAGAGCAAGAGTTCAACTTATAAATCGATTGGTTGGCAGAACATGATTTTCTTGAATGTTTTTAATTATCGGATATTATTAGTTGTTTTGATTTTTATCCTTTTGGATGCTGTGAGGCTTTTTTCTAATCTTTCTGGATATTGTTGGGTTTTTTTTTAAAAAAATCTTTTTGAATATTGTCAATTGTTTTGTTTTTATCTTTATAGACATACAACATTTTTAAAACAAAACAATTGACAAGATTAATTAAGTTTAATAAAGTTATGAACTTGATGAGATATTTTTATGCATATTTATCTCTAGTAAAGCTTTTTTTGCCATTTATATCAAAAAAAACAATAATTCATATCCACATATTGTAATACAGGATGGACAATAGTTCAGATATAGAAGACATGAATGAAAAATATATACAACAAGCTATAATAGAAGAAATGGAATTTGATGAACTTAGCATTATAGCTACAAGAATGTTAATATACTATTATAATAATTTTTTGGTTAAAGAGTCATGCAAAAGTACACCTCATACAGGATGTAAATTCATGACAGAAATACATGATAGAAATGGTCAAAAGTGTTATGAGATGTTTCGAATGGAAGAACATGTTTTTTTTTGCAAATTGTGTGAAAGACTAAGAAGATATGGATTAACTTTTAGTAAAGAAGTAAGATTAGAAGAGGCAGTTGGTATATTTTTAATAATCTTAGGACATAGTACAGGTAATAGTAAATGTGTCAAAATAGACTGTGTCAAATGACCCGGTCTGTGGCCCGTTATTTTGGCCTATAGCTCGACCTAGCCCCGTTACCTAGCCCGCATTATAACGGGTCTAGGCTTTGCCCGGCCCTAGGTTAGGGCCGGGTTGGGCTATATGTTTAGGCCGGCTAGGCTGACCAGTCTAGTCCACCAATCTAGCCCGCTCAGCCTGCCCGCCAAAATAAATTTTTTAAAAAATAAATTTAAATACAAAATTTTTCCAATGCTTATAAATATACATTTCTTCACTCTTTTTTCACATTTTCAAATTTCATTCTAATTTTAAATAATTTTCTAATACTTAAAACTTTTTTATCAATTATTTTACTTATATATTTTTAGCTTATTTAATTATTTTTAAACTTTTATCAATAGGAAAAAAATATAACACATTATTTATTTTTTTTATAAATTTTATTATAATATTTTTAACTAATTATACATATAATAATCTCATTTTTTAGATTTTTTAGTTTTTAAAATTGGGCCAAGAACGGGCCGGCATGGACCAGCCTATTCCTGGCTCGGCCTGCCTAGGAGCCCGACAGGCCTACGGGCCAGGATGAGTTACATTTTAAAATTCCGGGCTGGTCCAGCCCGTCCCGTTCTTCCTCTTTAACACCTCTAGGTAATAGAATAGTTCAAGAAAAATTCTAGCACTCTGGTGAAACTGTTAATAGACAATTTGGGATTGTATTGGAAAAAAATGAATATGCTTGCTTTGGATAAAATTAGAGCACTTGACTATTTGATGAAATCCCGCATTATATACGAACCAATCCTAGATATTGGCCATATTTTAAGGCATTTATGTGCCCTTGTTTAGATGTTGTAAATGTATAAATTTATGTTTTTATTTATCTAAATTTTTTATATTGCTTATTTTTGGTAGGACTGTATCGGAAATTTAATGGTTAGAGACCTAAATAATAAAGACACTAAAAGTTGAGGATTTTTGCTGCAAATTACTCGACCTATTAACCTTAAAATTTGAAAATAAATGTGAGTTCTATTAGTATTGAGTGTGGAATTAAAAATCTCACACTTTTAAATGGGATTAATTATCTCACTCATATAGAATTATTTTTGGATTCTTGATTATTTATTTCAATCCTAAGTTGGTATTAAGCATAATTTTGGAATAAATAATCTCAGTCTCAATCCCATATTCCAAACAACGCTGTATAATATGCATTTTAAAATATCTATTAGTTTTCATGTTTAATTTGTATGCAAGAAATGAATACATGTGGTATACATTTCATATGAATCTACAAAGGATAAAAAAAAAAAAAAAGGGTATCTATGTAAATACGCTTAAAAATATGGTACTTACATACTTTGTTCCAGAAAAGTCATATTTCACACGGATCTCATGTTAATAGATGATCCACTTATACTCTTCCCTTTAACTTAGAGGCAAAGATAAAGTCTTACCTTGGCCGTCTTTTGACTTGAGTGTCGATTGCGATTTGTAAGCCTATTCCGATTGTGGTTTCAAATTAAGACACGGGGTGAAGATATTATTACGTCATGTAATATTATGAGACTCAAAAATCTTAAACGAATAATGCATACTCGTTTTTAATTAGACGACCTGCAGAACGAGTTTTTTTGCATATTTCAGTTATGAGATAGTCATAGCAAAAGTTGGGTGCAAATTGTGGACGGAAAGTGCGAAGAGATAAAACTAAAATTGCATTGAAGTGGCAATACTGCATCAAGAGTGACCACCAATTGATTCGTGTGGGAGCTTTGTTTATTTACAACTTTACAAGGCATCCTTTTAGAACGAGAATCACACCTGAGTAGACTTAGGGCTAGTTTGTGTTGGAGCGGTTTTACACCAGTCGTCCACGTGTCATGAACTGCTGATGCTGGATTCTCCAACTGTTCACGTGCCCTTGCTACTTCACAAATCCCNCACCAGTCGTCCACGTGTCATGAACTGCTGATGCTGGATTCTCCAACTGTTCACGTGCCCTTGCTACTTTACAAATCCCTGAACTCCAAGCAGGATCGGAGAGGCGGGGGTGGCTACCTGCAAAGACTCTCCGATGCTTAAGTCAGTGGTTTTTCTTTGCGTTTTTGGTAGCAAGGAGAAAAATGTATCAAATCAATTCATAAACTTATCTCTTTTTCGTGTTTTCTTCTTTTTTCTTCTGCTCTCAGATTGTCTTTTTTTTGTAAGTGTATTTTTCGTACCCAAGAAAGCAACATGCCTCCTTTGAATGCGTAGCTTTCATATATGTAGTCCTCTGATTATCAACAGTGTTCTTCTCCATCTTTTGAAAAGTAAAATAATATATTTTTTAGTACCTTTCACTCCCAGATCTTAAAACCATCATGGGCCGAGATTTCTGTGACCTCTTCTGTGCTACCGCGGCCTGATTTCCGCCGCCTCCTATCGCTTCAATCCGTCAGGAGCGAGATTTGGGCACATCGCCGTTCTGTCAGGATGGCTTGTCCCTGCGCGCGCACCTACCCAGAAACGCATTAAATGCCCTGTCGGGGTCCGGAGCCGTGGGGCTGTCTTCCATTGCATCCAGTCTGAAGACCCTTGGGGCTTTTGATCCCTACGACAGTTGAGGCGAGGGTCGCTGCTCCCAGACAGCAGACCCTTGGGGTCTGAAGATCCTTGGGGCTTCTGATCCCTACGACAGTTGAGGCGAGGGTCGCTGTTCCCAGACAGCAGACCCTTGGGGCTTCAGACCGCCAGCTGTCATGGACTCGAGGTCTGACCGATTGAACTGTTTGGGATCAGTGATGGATTCTGCCTTAAATTTGGAAGACCCACATGCCGATGTCGGGATCACGTGCGATCCGCGTGACCCTTCTCACGGTTCGAGGCTCGGGAATGGGCCCCACTCGGGAATGGGCCCCACAACTGCCCCCATTTCCCTAATTGATAGATTCATATCTGTCAAGTGGGGAAACTGTCTTCTTGCCCCTCCAATCCGCGGGGCGCACGTGGCTTCCGCCCTTTCCCGATGCGGCGGTGCGTCATCTTCCTTGTTTGTGAAATCTGTTCGAAATTTATAATTCTTGACTGTTCGGTTTCCAGAAAAACTTTCCAACTCCCCTTCTTTAAAAACCGCTACTGTGTTTATCGTGCTATCTTACCACGAATTCCTAACCACTCCGATTTCTCAACATCTCGAAATTTCGGCTTCCCTTTCTCCAAAAACTTTTATCTTCTCAGTTGTCTTTGAAACGATGGCTTCGAATCAAAACCAGGAACTGCAATCTATTAAGGATTCAGAATTGGATTCATTGAGGGGGCAGCTCTGCTTCCCCGGAGGCGTGACGCTCCAAAGGGTTAAAGGCCCTGCAGACTGGTACCTTCGGCCCTGTGCCCCCGAAGGTTCCATTGTTTTGGGTAGGAAGCACCTGGAATGTCTGCGGTTCCCCCTTCCCCCTCTAGTTCATCAGTTTTTTGCCCTGACGGGGATCCACCCGATGCAGCTGAATGCAAACGGGATAATGATTCTGATGGGGCTCTCTGTCCTGTCTGTTATCTACAACACGCACATTGACTTGGAG
>JXTB01000366.1:113421-138290 GCA_002914805.1 Parasponia andersonii
CTTAAATTCGGAAGACCCACATGCCGATGTCGGGATCACGTGCGATCCGCGTGACCCTTCTCACGGTTCGAGGCTCGGGAATGGGCCCCACAGTTTGTGCCAATACCATTTTGACGAGTCCAATCAATATATGGAATAGGAGTGTGAAGAAACGCTTTATAGTTGACATAAAAAAGGTGACAAATTGACCTGACTTTGGTTGTGACACGTAAAAGAAAAATAAAAAATATAATCTTAAGCTCCAATTTATGAGGTTTGTGTTCCGCTAACAATATCTCAAAAATTCAGTAGCCCCACAAAGGTTTGTTTTGGTCACAAATTTGATTTGAAATGCTTGGATTTTTGGCGAAAGTTTTGAGCCCAATAATATGGAACAGCCGACAAGATAGCCACATTTGACTTAGATTTTTTTCTTTCTTTTTTCCCCCCACTAATATCTCAAGTTTCATATGGCTTCAAGAATTTTCCTTTTGGAATTCTGGGATTAAATATACAGGTACGTATAAATCCTACAAGTTTTGCTTTTGAATGACTAGATTATTTTCGAGCTTCACTCGGATTTACATATTATTTAGTCATCAAATGACCTTACTTTAAAAATATATAAAACAATACTGTGTTCTTATCATCAATCCATTTTTCGGGAATAAAATCAGAATATATCACTAATTCACTATCTATTCCTCACTTCCCTTGTCCTACTAATGTATTCACGAACTTTAATCTTGTATAGTTAGCAATCATATTCATCTCAAACTTCTATAATACTAACTCTTACCAAATCCAAATTTTGATCCATAGCGTTTTCATCATTATTTAAAAGAGAAAAACAAACTGACCACATAATACCTAAGGTAACATCAAGTTTGGGTTTGGTTTAATAAGATAGGATTCGTTAATTAATCCAGGTCTGAACCCCCACCACTACGTTAGATATTTCCAAAATCAAATATTTTAATATACGCTTAATTAAATAATTCTTAAGTATATCATGAGTATTAAATTAACAGCATGATTTCTAATTATATCATTTTTAACTATATCATCAGTATTAAATTAGAAATCATATCATTTTTAAACTATATCATCAGTATTAAATTAACGGCATGATTTCTAATTAAATCATTTTTTTTTTCCCTTTACTTATCATTAAGTTCATCGTTATCGTGCCGTAACAAATAAGAAATGTAGATGGATGATCTCATGGGCCGGTGAGTGGGTCCTACCTTTCCGTATCAATTATTAGTCAATTGCCTAATCTCCATGTATGTATGGATTACAACAATTTGATGTGGAAAGCTGTTCATTTTAAGTACGTGCTGCCTTTGGCTTTGCCTTTCTTTTTTTATTTGTTTCACGAATTTTCGTTTGATTCGAGCTTAGAATAAAAAAAATAAAATAAAGAGCGTTATCACCATGTTCAGTTATGCATTTTCGATTTCAAATCTCATGACAATGCACATTAGAATCATTAATTTTATTGTTTATATTCATGTGTATAAAAACAAAGACAAAAACGAACTGGTAGGAATATTCTTAGGGAGAAACAATTCATATAAAGAAGATAAAAGAAGAAGGGAAAAAAAAAGGGAAAAGAAAAGAAAAGAAAAGAAAGGAATCGCATTCCTTAACTTGACGATCCCAGAAATATCTCTTTTGATGACTTGAAAAAAAAGATAAAATAAATAAAAATCAGTTAATTTTTTTTAAGACTAACCTTGATTGAGCTAGGAAAATTAAATCAAAAAAGAAAGAAAAAAAAGATACACCAATGCAAAGGGGGCATAAACTTGATCTCTCCAGACAACGGAAAGAGAAATAAAATCAGCGAAACCGATAATTAGGTTTCGCAATACAATTGTCGTAAATAAAAGATGAAATAAAAGATGGAGTAGACCACCACTAAGTGGGACAAACAAAGGAAAAAACACGAGAAACTAAAGAATCAACTATACGATTATCCTCGCGATAGATATGAGTGATTACAAAATCCATATTAGCAATGTACCCTAATGTTCTACACCAAGTTGATCTCCAATGAAAAGAAAATTTAAGGGAACGGGCCAAAAGAAGAGAAACGATATAGAATGAATCACTCTCTAACTAGAGATGCTTCCATTTATATTTCTAAGCGAAATTAATCACATGAATCGCCGTTGCCAATTTTGCCTCAAAAGTGTAATCAATTCCTAATGGAATAGAGAAATATCTCTGAATAAACCCTCTATGAATCCGAAACACCCTTGAACACCCAGAAGGACCCGGTGAGCCATAAGCAGAATCGTCAGTATTGACCTTGACTCAGCACAGAGGAGGAGGTCTGGTTATAACTTCAATAATGATTGGTGCCTTTCGAGACCTAGCTTTGACTCGAAGCTCTCGTAAAATTAAGAGATCTGTCATAGAGTTAAATATAGAGTTAGAAATCAGAGACTCAACCTCTCTAATAAAACGCCATAAAAGAATAAATACTGAAGATATAAATGGCTTTTAATCTTCAAAAATTGCCAAATTTCGAAGATACCATATAATTCAAAAAAATGAGACTAAACTAATTTTTTAGAAAGCTCGAAGTTACGAGCTAAATTATCAAAGTTAAGTTATATCCCAAAGATCCCTCACAAAGCCCTCTAGAGAGACTAAAGTACGAAATAAAGAGGATATGTCCGACCAAAGCTGCACAATAAAAAGGTAATCAACAAATAAATGTGACGAGTCCTCAACCGAGGAATGACAGAAATAACAACAAGATGGAAGATGGAAGCCTCACTTTATCAAAGAAGAAGTAGTAGGAAGCTGATCATGAAGAGTCCTCCAAAGTAAAACTAACCTCGAAGAAGGGATAAAAGAAGACCAAATCTACTTTTCTTAAGAGTAAATGACTGGAGAATCAGAAAGAGAAATATAAGCATTAGAACAGCTGACCCTACTATCTAAAGAATCCATCCAGCACAAAGCATCCGAGCCATCTAAAATCATACTTGACTTAATAATATTAGCTATTCCCTGAAAATGATCTATAAAAGTAGAAGAAAGAGACTAACTCGAATCTATTAAAAAATCCCCAACCAAACTCTCTAAAAGAGGATCAAGAAATAAAAAAGAAGATACCAAATTAAACAGATGGGAACCCAACCAATTATCAGTCTAAAATTTGACTTTAGAATATCTTCCGACCAGCCAATAAGATTCTTCACGAAAATCTTGACACAAAGGGCGAAACCTAGCCCAAATGGAGGTTTTAATTTAATATCTGAAATCCCCATTACTCATAAAGAAACATACTTGGAGATAAGAAAATAAATCAGAATCAACAATCACCACATTCCAAGCGAACTTTTTGAGAAGGGCTTTATTGAGTAAGGATAAGTCACGAATACCTAAACCACCTTCCTCTTTAGGCCGACAACATTTCTTCCACGAGACTTGGACCAGCTTCTTTTGGAGAATAAAACTCGACCAAATAAAATTCTGAATTACCTTTGCATTTGACTTAGCAAAAAACTAGGTCATCTGTAAATCTAAAAAGAATGAAGAAGTGAACCATAGATCACAGAACTAACCAGAGCAACTCTACCTGCGAAGAAGAGAGATAATCCCATCCAACAATGAAATCGAGTCAGTAAACTGTTCATCCAAGGAATCAACTACTGCTAGCAAGGATCTCCTACAAATAAAGGAATCCCTAACTAGTGTATTAACTCTCTATCTCGCTTCATACTATAAATAGAATATAAATCCCTAATTCTAGCAGGGGAAATTCCTTTATCAAAATAGATATTAGACTTCTCTCAATTAACTAGCTGATCCGAAAAGGACCTATATAACTCAAAAGCTGAATGAATAGCTCTCAAGTCCTTTGGTAAAGCTCGACAGAAAAGAAGAATATCATCTGCATATAAAAAGTAGGTCAAAGCACTCTTACCACGAGGTGGATAGATAGAATCAATAGCTCTTGTACTAAAAAGATGAGTCAAGTAACGACTTAAAAAGTCCTCTACAGGCAAAAAAGGAGATGAGAGAGAGGATCATCTTGCCTGACTCCACGAGAGCATAAAAAGTATTCATGAGAGGCCTTATCTAGAAGGGCTAAAATATAGGTAGAACTAAAGATGGCTGAGACCCAAGCAGTGAAGTTAGGCAAAAAACTAAAGGAATTGAGGACCTTCAGAACAAAGGACTAACGAGTAGAGTTAAAAGTCTTGTGAATGTCAATCTTTAAAGCAACATGACTACTAAAAGTCGAATTGCTTAAAGAGTTAAAATAATTGGAGGCTCCTAAAATATAATCACCCATCTGGCTATCTTGCATAAACCCAAACTGATTCGAAGAGATAATTCGAGAACTAATAGGTCCCAGCCTAGTAGTAAGAATCTTAGTGATGACCTCGAAGAAGAAATTTCCTAATGCAATAGGCTGAAATTGCTCAATCTTATTTGCCTCTGTAACCTTAGGGATATGGACTATAAAATTAGAATTAACACCAGGGAACATCTTACTAGTATGAAAAAACTCATGGACTACCAAGAAAAAATCATTACAGATACTAAGCCAGCAACTACAGAAAAATCTCCCAGTGTAGCCATCTAGGCTAGGTGCACTAGAAGGATCCATAACAAAAACAATGTTGCTTAAGAGGAAGACTCATCAAGCAATCATTATCATGATTGGTAACCAAAGTGAGAACATGCTCTCAAATAATAGAGAAGTCAGTTGGTGAATGATTCAGCTCAGAAAACAAAGAAGTATAATTGTCAAAGGCATAAGCTGCAATATAATCTGGATAAGTCACAATCTCGTTATTAATAATCAAAGAAGACAAAGGCTTATTAACTTTACGTCTCTTAAGGGTCGCATGGTAAAAATATGAGTTACGATCATCTCTTTCTAACCAACGAATACAACACTTGTCTCTTGGAAAAAAATCATACAGAGTTAAAGTATTATCTAGAGCAGCCAAAGTATCAGTCTCTTCCCGAAAGATCTCCTCAGAAAAGCCATTTATTTGCAACCTATTCTAAATTTCTGTAATCCTATCTTTAGCTACGGTAACTTTGGTAGACAAATTACAGAAAACTTCCCAATTCCAAGCCTGAAGAAAAGCTTTAAGAAGTTTGAATTTCTATAAAAGATGGAAGGTGGCGCAACTAGAAACCTGAGAAGACTAGATGCTAGAAACCAAATCGAAGAAGCTGGGGTCATCCACTCAAATATTCTGAAAAAGAAAAGGTCGAGGATGAGGAGCTCTCGAATCCCTTCCAAGAAGAAGGAGAGGATAGTGATCTGAATGTAGATGAGGCAAAGTACTACAAGACAAATTAGACTAGAGATTAATAAACCTAGATGTACATAAAGCTCAGTCTAAACGAGAGAGAATGAGATCTCTCACACCTCTACCAATCTTGGTGTAGAAAGCACCCTTAGTGTCCAAATCAACAAGAGTAGAAGCACTTAAAAAATCGGTAAAGTCAAAACAAGAAGTAAAGTATGTAATATCCGTTGTCTCATGAGAGCCTAGAACAACATTAAAATCACCCAAAACACATCAAATAGGAACAACCATGTTCAAGAGAGAACTCCAAAGCTCCCTCCTAGAAGAAGAAGAAGAAAAAGTACCATATACAAAGGAATAGCGAACTGTTAATATACCCACCATAACCTCAAGAAAGACATATTACAAGTGATTACGAATGAGTAGCAGATTTTGAATTCTAATTGAAGTAAAAAACCCAAATAATAGGAGTGTCCACCTCATTAATATAAACCAAAGACAAACCAAGACTAGTCCAAAAGAGTTTGAAATAGTATAAAAAGAATAGAGTGGCTCAGCCAAACACACCAAATCTTATTTATAACGAAGACAAAAGTCTCTAAGAGCTAAGTGGATACTCCTATTAGAAATACCTCTACAGTTCTAATAAATTACCTTCATTTAGAAATAAGCCACTGAATAACCCGAGGAGGTAACATCGGAGTTAAAGACCTAGTCCTTTTAGATGTTGCTCTCGTCCCACTAGAATCATCAAACACTTCTTGAAAAGAGACATTCACAACATTTTCACCAGAAAGAACTAGTTCCCTTGCCCTATCTTTCTTGCTATAACTTATATTCAAATCAAAGTCTTCTACAGTCTCAGAGCTAGATAGTTTTTCCGAGGAATCTGAGGAGTAAATAGAATTCTTAGAATCATTAGGACCAGCCACTACCAGAGAAATTTGAGAAAGCCTAGTACTCTCACTAATGTCATAAATGTTTTGAATCTTCTTCTTTCCTTTTTCAGGCTCAAACTTATTATTTATCCTAAGAGTATTAATCAGAAGTGAAATAGAATTTTTTATGGGCATCTCCTTTGAATTAGTGACCAGTGCCTTAGTAGGAACAACATTAGATGGAACGACCTGAGTAGGAATCTTTGTAGCCTTCAGAGACTTGGTAGGAGGTCTATAAACTTGTTTACGAATTCTAGAACGTCCTCCAGTCATCTTAGAATCATCCTCAATAACAACCCCAATCTTATGGCCACGCCTACAAGAAGAAGCCGCATGACCAATAATTTGACATATAGATTCATACTCTAAAGGAATAAAGAAACAATCATTACCAACTTCCACTGTTAGAGAATCTGAAATAGGATGGGATAAATCTATATCAATAAGAATCCTTGCAAAATGGCAAAACTCACCCTTAAGTTTCATCTCATCAAATTGTATAGGAACACCAATTCCACGGGCCAAATTAGAAAGGATTCGACGATCCTAATAAACCTATGTTAATTCATAAAATTGCACCCAAACTTTAGTATTGGTTAAGTTTTGCGTATTTGAGTTAAAATTGGGATACCAAGGTTGAAGACGTAGTATCCATGATTTTAAACTTAAAGAACCCAAACCCCATACTTTTAATTTTTCATCCTCTGAAGATAAAAGAATGTGAAAAAAATCCTTTACCTAAAGAGATAAAACGCCATGGGAAAGCAAGATGCTATGTTGATTGAAGCTTTAGTTTAAAATCAATAAGTTTCCATGGGGTTTCACCCTAGATAAGAAAATACGTTCAATAAGCAAAAATTGACACAATTCCATGCATTTTTTCAGAACTTACTCATTCACCTGCACGCAGACACAATTCCCCTTAATACTTAGCTTGGACAACTTTAGAGCAATAATAGAAGTATGAGGCATAATAATCTCAAGAGGAGGCAAGACCGTGGAAGTAATAGTATCACGCTCAATACGTGGGGAAGAACTTAAAATTTGAGCATAAGAGGGACCAACACCATTTCCCTTTCTTTGTCCTAATTCTGAAATTCTAGTACCACATGCTTGACTACTTGAAAGCAAAGTAGTTGTTGGACTACTAGAAAGGTTAGCAGTCATCAAAGTTTCATTAGATTCTCCAACCGCATCTACTTTAGAACCAGAATTAACAAGCGAAGAGCCACCAACCACAAATGAAATAAAATCTTTTGTATAAAAAGAGAATAGTTCCTTATGATCAAATACTTCATTAGCCATAACTAGTCACAATACCAAATAGCCACCACCACACACCCTAAAATGGGCCACAAGTAACAAGAAATACCAAAAATCAAGATAAAAACAAGGGACAAAAAAACTGCAACAGGTTTCGTGAGACTCAATCACCGAAACTACTCATTTCTTTCATAACAATTATAAACCAGAATTCTCAGTTCAAAATTTCTTTAAAAATCAAAATTAAAGATTCAAACACTTCACTTCACGGATATTTCATCGAACACAAGCTATATATGCACCTATTTCAAACGAAACAATACATTTAAGAAGTCCAAAAGATCCCAAAATCACAAAACACCACAAGAGTACACAAATACAAATAAAAATGTGACGCATTTCTCACTAGTTTATGGATTTTCGCATGTTTGGCGGAGACCCTTAAACTAGCTATTGGTTTCTAGCATCAGGAGAAATCTCTGAAAATGACCGACTTTTTCGGTGAAGAACGGAGGAAACCTGGCTTGCCAAAAATCAGTTAATGATCCAAATAATTTATAAGGTCTTATGGAACTACTGTACGAAAACGTGGAGCCTTGAAACCTTTTTTCTTTTCTGTCTCTCTCGCGGATTAAGGTCTATGGGGCCGACGCTCTCTCCACTGATTATGCATCATACTCGCATAATAAAAGTAATAAACAATAAAAGCATAGCTATCCCAGATATATAGTATTCCAATATTAGCAATAATAATACCTGCCCTTATTTATGCTCCTATACAAAGGAAGAAAAGAAGTAAAAAGCATACTTTTAATTCTATTATATTGTTTTAATATTCTTTTATATTCTTCCTATAAAAAGGAAGAAAAGAAGTAAAAACCATAGTTTTAATTCTTTTATATTGTTTGGACGGTAAAGAGCGGCAATTTGGGTGTGTTCCTCTCACATGTTTTCTGTTAAACAAAAATGTTATTCAGATGAATGTGTTGTCTTGTCAAGACTATAATTGTTAGCCTACTAAATTTATTTGTTTAATTTGATTTCATTATATCTATATAGCTCATTAATCTTATGGTTTTAATTATATTCATATTCATTTAAAAGAAATTATCAAAATAGATGTTTTAATAAATCAAATCAATAAGACCCAATTTTGTGTTAACAAAATAAATTATGTTGGAGTCACGTTGTTGTGTCGAATCCTAGGTAAGATTCCTTAATTGTCTAATAATGATTGCATTAGATTCCTTTTAAAACTACTTAATTTTGTGTTAACAAAATATGTTACGTTGGAGTCATGTTATTGTGTCGAACTTAATAGAAATTTGTAGGATATAGATGAATTTTTTTTTCCTAGTTGGTTTGGTTTCTTCTTTAAAAATTTAAAAGAAAAAAAATATTGAATAGCAAACTAGTATCGGTAATATTTGATAGGCATACATTACATTAGCTGGTAAATAATAAAGATAAAATTGGCATGTGCATCAGGGAAATGGACCCGACTAGATATTTTTGACTAAAGTGACTTTTTTTTATGGGTATTTTGAACGATGACCTTTTTAAACTAGGAGTCTCGCAATATTACTTAAAGGGTGTCACATTATTTGTTATCATCATAAAATTACGATTTTTTTTATCAATTTTTTTAGGACCAGTGATTAGAGACACAATTAGTGTAATATTCATCACAAAATACCGTAAAGTCTAGAAACAGTCATTTCAGTCCAAATACCACTATCAGTGTAAATATGTAAATTTCCCTTTGTATATACATAACGAGATGTCTGTTTCTTTTGACAGAATACCTACTGTTTTATTCTTGAATTTCTTTTCTTAGTGCCAACGAGTGTTCCAATAAATATATATATATTTTCAAAATGAAAACTTGAAATTCTAAAGGTCCTCCCTTACATACTTCAGCATTTAAAAAAAATTTAAAAAAAGTACAAAAGAAATACTAAGGGCACCAATTTATGTGTTAAAATTGTGCACTAAATCTGTATGATTACATTTTAACCAATATTTCTAATAGTGGTCTCATTTTGAAATTACAATTAGACTGTGCCGAATCCGTCCAGGATTTGGGATGAATTCGGCCCTAGCCTCCGGCAGCCTATGGGCCTATAAGGACGATTTGTTCAATGCGCACACTTACCCAAGATTGCATTAAATGCCATGTCTGGGTCTGGAGCAGTGCGCTGCCTCCAACGATCTTTTGACGGAAGACTCTCGAGGCTTTTGACCCCCAACTGTCGAGGTAAGAACTAGACTGGGCCGAACCCGTCTAGGGTCTCGGATGGATTCGGCCCTGGCCTCCGACAGCCTATAGGCCCATACGGTATGACGTGCGATTCGCGTGGCTTTTAAGCGGTCCTTCTAGACATGTATCGGATGATGTGCCTCCCCTGTGACCTGTTCTGCCACTTAGTCGTCCATGTGGTACATGATCTAGGAACGGACCCCACAGTTAGAGAAAAAAATGGCAAAGAAAGTCATTTGGAAACAGTTCTTATTTTTGGTCAGTAAATTTTGATAGTTTATGTGTAACCGCTATTTTAGATTCATACTATATGAATTGTGAATTAGTTTATAATTTTGATACAAAAATTAGTGTTAACGTATTACATATCTAAATATGCTATAACCACCACAACAATCGACGAAAAGGCAATTCAAGTGTATCACCAGATGGTTAGCCGAGTGTTGTAAACTTGTAAGGTTAAAGAGTTACGATATGCGTGCTGCTATCACTATCATTGTCATGTATCTTTTTCTTTTAGGTGGGAAATTTACCATACAAGCATGAAATGGCCACGTTTGAAAAGTACTTTTAGAAGCCCAAAACTGCCAATTCCACAAATAAACAGCCCATGCATAAGCAGAAGAAAGTCAACAATTAATAACTAGTAAACAAAAAAGTCCAACAACAATTAATATAATAGTAAACAGGTCCATATAATATAATCAACGACAAAAAAGGAAAATGGCACAAAATATTACAATGTAATGATCATGACAAATTCCCACTGTGTACAAAAAAAGGGCTATAGTTTCCTTCTTCAATCCATGGACGGAGCGCAGAAAAACCAAGGCTCACGATGGATAAGACGACCTACTTGTGAGAGGAAGATCACAAAACTGTCTCCCTCCTTCAAGGTCCAGAGTGGTAATATATCAAACTAGAAAAGCATAGTTCTGAATAACATTATGACTACCCCTAAAGCTTACGGACAACATAATGACAATACTAATATTACTACTGTTACTAAAGGAAGAAATGGGCATGACCCAATGAACTAAAGGCCTGAAAAATGCAGCCTTTAGTAAGCAGAAGGTGTTTGTTTGGTGGGAGAGTAAATCTCAAGGAAAAAATTCTGGGTTTTCAGGGGAATTCCACGAAGATATGGAATCTAAGAAAAAGAATTTGTTTTCCTTACCCACTTGGAGAAAAAAAAAGGGTCAAACTTATGGGTCCTGATCTTTCCAGAAGAAAGGCTTCATGGGATATGAAGAGGAAGAAGATGAAGTAGCTGATGATGGACCAAATTTCCCATAGCACTGCCTTATAAGCTGAATGTCTTCAGGTTGTTGGTTCAGCTCATGCTGGTTTGGATTGGTGAATTGGAGATCATTCGATTGCAAGAGAAGGTTATTGTTAGCGTCTAAATCGTCCCAAACAGGGCTTCCAGGACCCCAACCTGCTGGAATTGCATTGAGCCAAGCTTCAGCCATGTCACCCCAAACCAACTCCTGAGACTGCGACACAACACTACCTTCAGCCGCAGCCATCGGAGTTGCCTGAACCTCGTCGCTTGCGGTCGCCTCGCTCGACCCGAGTCCCGAATCCTCATTGGGATTGTCATCCTGAGGCGGCGGCTGCGGGTGCATTCTTTCAGAGTCCGAGGCCTCAAAATTCTGATCCTCTGGAGCTTGAGGCTGGTTTCGATGGCCAACTGTTTGTGAACTTTCATGTTCCCTATTAGCAGAAGAAGCGGATGAGCTCGGACCCGCGGATGATGTGGACTTGTTATCTTTGTTGAAAAAAAGCTCGGGGAAATTGAGCCTGGCGTTCTCTCCTCGGAGCTTATAGGCCTCTCGGTCGTACGCCAAGGCAGCGTCCTCGGCGGTGTCGAAGGTGCCGAGCCAGAGGCGTGTCCTGTTCCGAGGGAGACGAATTTCGGCTACCCATTTGCCCCAATGCCGTTGCCTCACTCCCCTGTAAAGCTTAGTCGTGTTAATTGGCTGAACCGGCGCCGGTGCTCGGAAAAACGGCCGGCCGTCGGGACCAATCATCATCATCATCCTCCCTCTCGGGCTCAAATTCAACGCGTCGCTCCAATACTGAAGCATCTGCCGTTGATTTTGGACGTCGCCGGGGCCCGCGCCGGAGAAGAACGAAGGATAATAGTTCATGGCGCTCTGCTGTTGGGAAGCGAAAGATATCATCTGGTTCTGAGGGTTTTGCGGAAGCGGTGGCGATGCCAGTACTGGAAGATTAGTGCCCAAAACCTGTTTGTTGAAATGCGCGTGTGGTTGAGACCCGTCATAAGCGAAGGGAAAGACAATTCTGGAACCTGAAGAAGACGACGATGACGGATTCGGAGGACAGAGAGAGACCGACGGAGCTGAATCAGGAGGAACAGAGAAAGAAGACGGTTGTTGAGTATAAGGGTCCTGGCGTTCTGGGCTCCGGACCTTCTTGAGAGGTCTCTGCGACATGGAAGCTTCATCTAAAACTGGCTTCCACTGACACCTCTCCAAGCTGAAACCAAGATCCTTGGCTCTGTCATCAATCTCCATCTGGATCAACTTCTGGGTTTCGTCGACAACTTTCTTGGATTTACCACTGTTCTTAGCTGTAGCCATATCTATCAACCTTCAATATCAATAATCAAAAATCCCGCTCGCTCTCTTGGTTTTAAAGAATCAATAACGAAAAAGATAGAAGAGAATTTAAGATGGGTCACCAAAATTCAGACACGTAAAAAAGAAAGATTAAAACAGAAGAGATTCGATAAAGCACGAAGACAAAAAAAAAAAACAAATTAAAAAAATAGGGGGAAGGGGAGGGGGGGGGGGAATTCAATACCCAGATCCGAATTTGGTCAAGGAATCAAAAAATCACAAAGACCGGTTTTAAAGAATCCGGGGATGGGATTCGATTTTAGAAAAAACAAAATCTAATCCGATTGATCCGAAAACAGAATCGGATACCAAAAAGCGTCGTTTCTTGAGTAACCCATCTCAAATCTCTAGACGAGAGAGCGAGCGAGCTGGCGATGGCGAAGAACAGAACAGATGATGATCCAAGAAGATGTCAACCTGTGAAGGTAGCCTAAAGGTGTTCTGCGTTTCGAGATATTTTTTGTGTGTGAAAAACAGGGGAGGAGAAGTAGAGAGCTTTGTTTTCTTTTTTTGTTCGTTTGTTTTGGGGGTCTTGACAAGGTGAGACGAGAGGCAAGGGGAGAGGGTTTATAAGAGAGCAGATAAAGATTTAGAATCGAGACTTTTTGGAGAAGGAGCGAGAATATGTAGAACTCTCGTGGCTGGTTGTGATACTTTGTTTGGGCCCCACACGTTTTTTTTTTTTCCTTCAACTTCTTCTTTCCTTGCTTCCAATTCAAATCTCTCTCTAAGCACGTGTATAAAAATATATGTAGCAAATTAGTACAATACAGACTTATTTATTTTTATTCTCTATCAATACGAAATTTAAATTTAATGTCAAAATTGGACTCCATAAATAAAAAAAAAAGTGATAATTATATTTTTATAGTTTGTTCAATTTTTAATTTCATATTTTATGTTTAAGTTATTATCAATATTAATTTTTAGACTTAGAATTTGTAAAAAATTTATATCTTTTTTAAGTCAAACACAAATTTTGGCTATTATGTTTACCAAAATACCTTTAAATGTATATAAAATTCAAAAATTTTTCTATAAATGATATTTATTTATTGTATGTTTTTGCATAACTATTTTTTAAGATAATCCTTCTTTTAGTTCATAAATTTAATTAGTTTTAAATTTAAATTAAGTATTAACATATATATTCTTAAAGTTTCAAAAAGCATTTTGGCAAACTTAACAGTCAATTTTGGTGTTTGACCCAAATAAAGTATAAATTTATTATAAATTTTAAATCTGAAGATCAATATTTATAATAATCAAAACATAATATAAATTGAACAAATAATTAAAAGGCAAGGTTTAAAACTAAAATTAACTCTAAAAAAAATCCTTATTATATTAGGTCCCATATATAAGTATATATAAAAGTTGACATCCAATCCTTAAACTATCAAGGCTAATTTCATAGGGGAAAAAATCTATCAAAGCTAATTATCCAACTTTAGTACGGGGGTTTTCTAGCATGGGGTACAGCGAAATTGGTTTATTGATAAACCCTGGTATATGTGTGAGGAAGTTCGGGTGGTCAACATAAAGTGTGCATGTGGAGTTGTTTAGTTATATGGTGTCTTATCTCCTCATTAGCATCTGTTAGTGAGAATTTTAAAGGATTAAAGTGTAAAAATGTTTTGAAAAGGAAGACTAAAGAGCAATTAATTGAGGGCGTAAATGAAAGAAAAAGTAAAGAAGTGTAACCAAAGTAAAATTTTTAAAATAGTTCCTGGGCAACCAGGAGGTTCCACGTGGCCACTAACAAAGCTTAATTGCCTTTAAATCCGTGGGTTTTCATTTCTTCTTCATGCGAGCCCTCCACATCCCAATCTCAGATTCTTCCCAAAAATCGGTCACTGGAGGCAACCTAAGCCAGAAGCTCTGATCAACAACCTTCCTTTATTTGGTAGCTCTGCCATTGGTCGATGTCGCACGTCGAGCGACGTAGATGCGAAGAACGAGCTATAAACCCGCGGCCAAATCCGATGTTTTCGATGCCAAATGCCGTCGTTCTTCCCTATTGCCCGCAAGATCTTCCCTCCCTGAGTCCAATCCAATTGGCCCCGACATTGTGGGGTGGCACGTACAGGTCCAGTGCCAAAGAACGTCGACCAAATGGAGGCCGAAATATGAAACCTTATCGTTTGATCCTCTGTTTCGTGGGTATATTATAGAGAGAAGGAAACCAACAAATCGTGACCATTCTTTGCTAATCCATCGTCTATCGTACTGGGATATATTAATACACCCGTTTCACTATACCTTACCCTAGAAATGCCCGTTCGTATGTATGTCACTTGTAATGTTTTTCAATAGAAGTTCAACAAATAAATTAATGATGCATTATTTAGAAATTGAAATTGAATTTTTTATTTTTTTATTTTTTTATCTTCATAATTGTTATTTGAATTTTTTTTACATGTCATTCATTTATTAGTTAGATTGATTCATACGCCTAATTTAGACAAAAACTTTGGTTTTAGTATAAAATTTATACATAAATTGGTTTCATAAGATTTAAATTACTCTTTTTGCCTACATTCACATATTTCCAAAAATTCTAGACGAATTGAAGTAGTGTTAATTGGCCAAATAATTTGATTTTAATTTTGATTTTGAACTCCACTAATTTTTCTATTAACAATACTATTAAAGTTGGTTATTATTATTTTTCTTTTTCTATCTCTAACTTTAAGTTAACAATTAAGCGTGTGCCAAATATCGGAGAGGGTATGACTATGAGGAGAAAACGCGGAGGGGGTCATGGAACAAAAAACAGATGCGTAACTATGCTTGTTGTCCGTACTGTTACGTGGCGGGAGTGGATTGGTTGCTCGTAGGTCCTAGGTTCCACCTTCCAAAGACCACTACACAATTCGAGCGAAAAAAAAAAGACCACCACACAAGGGTCTTTTTCCATTACCAAAAGAAACCATTCAAACAGTTGCTAATTCCTCAACCGTAAGATTTGAAAAATGTATTGACCGAGCCAAAAATATCCTACAACTAATAATGTATATTTATTAATCTCAAACAAAAAATATACTGTTTTTTGATTATTTATTTTTGGGGTTAGTTTTTGGAAGGAATTTTTAATGTGTAAAGAAACAAAAGTCCAGAAATTATATGGTTGAAATTTGTTAAGATTGATGAAAATTTTGATGTATATATGTCAATTTGTTCAATCATATGCTTTCTATAAATATAACTTATTTATTTATTGCGTAGAAAACTTAGTATCAAAGTTTTCAGAAGGAAAAAGATAAAGCAGAAACTTCTGGATGTGCATATAACAAAGGTACTTGTGTAATGTTATTTGCTAGTATCTGCGTATTGTTACTGATCGTGATCTCTATACAAAATCAACGCGAACAATATCTAAACAAAAACGAATCTGGCACTATATGATTTTCCTAGTTAGATAAGGAAACAAATAAATGCGATAAACATAATTAACTTGTTCATGAAATCATGTATTTTATTTATTTATTTTTTCGTATATATATATATATATATCCCTTTAATCAATAATGAAGCAGCTGGTAACATCAATATTTCTTCCATTTGAAGTTAGCAATTAACTTAATTTGCATGCGCAAGCTAGTGTGTAAACATGCTTGTGCGAAGGTTTATTTAGTACTTGCATTGTGTTTTCGTAAATATATGATTTTTTGCATAGGAAAAATTAGAAGTCATTTTCATATATATTTTTTTTTTAAGAAGAGATGCTATGATAATACTTGATTAGGCCAGAGAGATCACCATGTGTATATAAAAGTGAACGCGAGAAGCGTCAAATTGAAAAAATAAAAATAAAAATAGAAAGAGAATGGTTATATGTGTATATATATGGAAGGTGTATAGTGGTGAGAAGGTGACCAGCCTAAGCACAGAGATGATTAACACTTGAATTCGTGAAACATGCTTTCGGTTTGTGGGCTTAGGTCCCAGACGTGTGGGGGGCTAACTATAGGCTTACAAGTCTAAATTAGTATTTAAATTTCGAGCATTAAAACAATATGGTTTTGCTGGTTGTTGATACAGTTTGAAACTTCCTATTAGCTAAGCTACCTTTTATTTGCCAAACCCTATTTATTGTGGCATCTTCGGAAAGAGTTTGTATATTTCATGGTATTATAACGACAAAAACCATAATCCCTTGAAAAGGAAAAAAAAAACGAAAAAAAAAATCCTAGAAGAGGGAAAAAAAAAGGGGCCATTTATTAATTAAACTGCAATCACTTTTCTTAATTTTTTTTTCGATATTATCAAAACCTAATTTTAGATATTTTAAGAATGTATCAATGATTTTATCACTAAAACAGCCGAGCAGACCAACCAGCAGACATAAAAAGTGAATTTCATTGCTCTATATACAGCTCCGTCGTGTTGCATGCATTTATAGCTAGCATGCGATCATTTTCGCCCCCTTAAATGTGTATTTGTAATTCATTATCTACAACTGATTGCAATTATCACCCTTGATTTAAAAAGAAACACTCTTATTCTTAATATGCAAACTAATTTGTGCCATTTTCGTTTTTAACAGAAAATTATGCGTCTTTACACAATCAATTTTGAATTACTATTTGTTAATTTACTATAATTAAATTTATATCTGTATATATATTATTTTAATTATAGATTCGGAGAAGTTTTAATCCCAACTTATTATAATCTGCTTTATCGTTCTCATATGAAATGTTTTTAGGAACATTCTCGGATGAATTGGAATACGAAAAATTGGACATGTGATCTCAGTTGTAAAAAAATTAGAAGGCAAAATGAAAGTAATTCAAAATTGGTAATTAATTAGACCGGAGAGAGTAGCGTTTGACGGGGTGAAGAGTTGCAAAATTATAGAAGAGGCACAAAAAAATAAAAAGGGGTAATAAAATGGATGATCCGCGTTAGGGTCCTACTTTCGGTGGAATGAAAGAATGACTGGGCAATTATTAATATTTTTTTTTAAATGCGATCCGAATGTCCTCCAAAAAGTCAACAAACGGGACAAACGGTGCATTAAGGGGTCGGTGATAATCGGCACGTGTCGGTGGTCCACTCCCACCTCTCTTAATCATTTTGTTCCTCTTCTTGGTAGTCCAAGACCAAAAATAAATAAATAAATGTTAACTTCGTGAACAAATATCAACGCCTTTAGCTCAAAGGCTAATGACTTTAATATAATCACAAAGTCAGTTCTTCAGGACCTTTGTCATGAAACCTCGTTTTTCAGCTTGAGAAAAGTTCATTGAATTTCAAATATAGTAATTAATGAAAGTTTAGGGGGGCCGTTCAGCTATGTACTTCATTTAATAGATGTAACATTTTTCTTCTTTGGCACTCTTTATTATGGAATTTCCTATTAAGGATTTTAGAGGTAAAACACTAACTTTTATGCACTCCTAATTTCAGGAGAAATAAGAGAAGTACCACAACCAGGTGAATGAATGAGGGCAATAAATGCCCATATTTGCTTCATGCACTATGGGATTAGGGATTTTGGAGGTAAAATCATTGTCTTTACCGATCCCACATTGACTGAAGATCAAGAAAATGAGAAAATAAGCGTATTATGCCTAACAACTGACACGTTCCGTCAATTTTGATGTTTTGCTGATGGTTTTGCCGATGGAAAGTGTCGTGAACCTTCGAATATGACCATTTCTACATGTGATAGATCAGAAGCCTTAAATAGGCCATTATAAAAGTTGGAGGCTAAAATAAGATTCGGTCTAAAATTCAGTGCTAATTCGAAGTAAGTCTTATGAAAAAAAAGAGATAAATGTTCAAAATGCCACAAGTTTACAGTTCAATGTGATCATATATATATATATATATATATATGGTTGAGTCATCTATTTATAAATATTTGGATGATTATATAATAATTATCATATAATTTAAATAATTTAAAATAATAATAATAATAAATACTATTAATTTAATATTTTTTTATTATAAAAATATACATATACTCATTTTAATTGGCCAAAATAATACTTATGAATAATAAATAAGTAAAAAAAAAAAAACTAAATCAGTGCCCTATATGAATATGTTAATAATTATAGATTCGTTCAATCTTTTTGTTTGTTGGATATAATTTTCAAGATTTGCAAAGATTTCGAAAAAGAAAACGTTAAATTGGAATATTCATAAATTCACTAATTTTCCGACGAATTGCATTGATCAGGGAGAAATTTGTACTTTACTAATATTGTGAGTAATATTTCTTATATCACGATCTCAAAAGAATCAAACGCGAAAATTCCCGGGAACACAAGAAAACACAATCGAAGGTGAAACTATTTTCAGGCATTGAAAGGAAGAGTCATACCATAAGATAAGTTCATTGGATCTTTTTCCCTTCAAAAGAAGTTGAAGAAAACAAAAATATCATACACCATCATTGAAGAGAAACATATTGGGAAATTACTTTCCTTTGAAGTTGGGTGACTCCGGTGAAGAACACGTGGCTTGTTGTATATATTGCATTGTGCTTCCTTTCACAATCAAGCTAGCATCTATCTGGAAAATTAAAATATTGAAAAATCTCTTCAGCTTTGTCGGAAAAATAAGATATACAATTTGACTTACATCTTTCAAAAATAAGAAAAATAAATAATAATAATATTTTACATATTAAATCAGAAGCGGACAATATGGGCAGTCCGTTTCTTTGACCCAACTTAGTGAACAAACTCACCAACTCTTGTGTCCTTCTCTACACAACTTCAAAGCATTACTTGGGACACATGCATGCATTTATATCTTATAAGGTCATGGCACTTCAAATTCTGTATAGTTCTATGATCAGGCAAAACATGGAAACGTCCAAAAGTGTGTCACTAAACTATTTATGGTTTGCTTTCACATTTGGGAATATTTGTCAATAATTCATATAAACGTATCATTCTTAGTTGCTCCCATAATAGAAGGCAATAGCCAATTGCCATTTTCCAAAGAGTTCCAAGAAAAAAAAAACTTGTTTAAGAATAAAAAGATAAGCAAATCTATATATATATATATATATATATATATATATATATGGCTACAAAATATACGCATTTGGGTAATATTTGTTGGTTTTAAAACGATTGGAAAATTGGTTCAAGAATATTAAAAAATTTTCTCAAAATAATTGACTATATGAGTACATAGTATTAATTCATAACAAATAGGAATATACAAAGAGAACAGATCTAATACCTTTTGTAGCTTATATACTCATGTAACCTACCTCTAACCTCTAATACTAATTGTTAGTTTTAAAACGATTTTTACAGCGGAAGATTAACCCAGAAATATTCAAAAATTTTCTCAAAACTATATGAGTGCATAATATTAATTCATAACAAATAGGAATATACAAAGAGAATCCAGAAATATTCAAAAATTTTCTCAAAACTATATGAGTGCATAATATTAATTCATAACAAATAGGAATATACAAAGAGAATATATCTAATACCTCTTGTAGCCTATCAGTGGATCCTGACTTTTCTGTTTTCTAAACTTCAATCTTCCAATCTAATACTCAAGTACAACTGGATGAATGTATGGACATTGCATATAATTTTTTAAAACTTACACTTTAAGCCCTTGCAATATTCTCAACGCATGAGATTGCAAGAGTTTGTTCTACAAAGAATAAGAATACTCTCTTCTTTTTCTCTCTAAGTTGTGGAGGCTCTGTAGAAAATAATGCGTATTGTGTCTGTATTTTCTGCTAGAGTTTTACCTTATATTATATATATATATATATTTATTAAACTAACTATTTAATAGATAGTGTATTAATCAAATTAGTATATATATATATATATATATATATAATGTTTAAACAAAAATGTGACCTTTTATTTTTTTAAGGACAAATGTAATATTATATATATATGACTAATTAATCAAATTAATATATATATATATATATATATATATACATAAACTAGCATATAACTCCTTAAAAGAAGAGTATTTCACCTTCAGTTAGTTTCCCAATTTCTGTTTATATAATTATCTGATAATTAGATATTTTTAAATTCAAAATTTAAATAAATTAGGAAACTTATCTCTTTCTAAATTTAAATTAATTAATGAATTAATCAATAACAATTATTAATTACATATAGATAAACTATTTATCTAGACAAAATATGTAATAACAGAAATACTGTAGTATCCAGTATAGTATTTGTAAGAGGTGGAATCGGGGACCTATGGACCTGTAATTCAAGCTCCAATAAATTTTGACAATTAATTTAACTCTTTAATTAATTTATATAATTTATTAATTCTAGTATTACTCCACTAAAAATTTGAAATTACACTCTTTAAGTTTCAAAATTAATTTACTCAGAAAAAAACAAGCAATCCTTTGATTTAATTATTACATATAGTTCAATTCTCCATAGATAATTCATAATTGGAGCTAGGTCATGTTCCGTTTACCTCGCCAATTTCATCTTTATCCTTATATACCATTGATTATCTAATGAACAATTAATTTATAAATTTATTATAAATTGAGTACTCAAACTATTCAAGTCCTGAATCAATACATAAGGGAATCATCTTTCAAGTTTTCTAATAGAAGGAATGAATTTCATATCTATAAGTTACATTTTCAGCTACTCATCTTATCATACTCCTAAGATACAAGTATTTCGATCTGTTTAAAAAACAAACCTTTAACAAGTATGTTAAAGTATATAATATTATAAATAAAAGTCTATAACTGCTTAGGATTAAGATTAATTTACATATGATCATCTAGTGACATTATTTGAACTTTCAATAGTTAATAAAATTTATGTGAGATTCAAATCATATCTGATCTAGTCCTATACAATCGAATTATATAGAGTACTTCTATTGTGATGTCAATATATTATAGTCTGGATAAGATTATTACATTCTCAATATTAGTAGACTGTACTAATAATATTTAATTAAAGAACCCAAACTTTAATTTATTATTACGGACTATATTTAGTTTATTATCCATAAATTTAATTCTCATATATATAACACTTATATACTAAATTTGTAGTCACATAAATAAACAAGGGATTTTCTGATATTTAAGGATATACTAATTATGCACAAATTCAAATAGAAATATGTCATTTTATTAATTCAGCAAAGATCCAAAATATATATACTTTTAGGGTATAAACTCTAACAATCTCCCACTTGCCCTAAAGCAGGTGAGACATATCTCTCAATCCTAAATCTTCCAAGTGACTCTCAAAAGTCTTCACTAGAAACATTTTTGTAAAAGGATCAGCGATGTTGTTTTCAGATGCTATCTTTATAATGACCACGTCTCCTCGATGTACTATCTTTCTAATCAGATGATACTTCTTCTCTATATGCTTTTCTCTCTTGTGACTTCTTGGTTCTTTTGAATTCGCTACTGCTCCACTGTTGTCGTGGTGTAAAGTCAGTAAATTATCCATATTTGAAACAATTTCCAAATCAGTAAAGAACTTTTTGAGCCAAATTGATTCTTTAGTTGCTTCACAAGCTGCTATGTATTCTGCTTCCATAGTAGAATCTGCAGTGTTGGATTGTTTAACACTTTTCTAGACAATATCTCCATCACTAAGAGTGAACACTGACCCAGACATTGACTTTCGAATATCTTATCTGATTAAAAATCAGAATCAGTGTAATCAATAGGAATCAAAATTGACTTGAATAAACCAGCATAAGATTTTTTATTCTCCTAAGATACTTGAGAATATGCTTTACCGCTATCCAGTGATCTGATCCTGGATTTGATTGAAAATGACTAACTATCCCTGTATATGTCAGGCCTAGAATACTACATGGCATACATAAGGTTGCCAACTATAGATGCATAAGGAGCCTATCTCATATCCTCTTCCTCTTGAGATGTCTTGGGATATTGCTCTTTAGAAAAGATAACTCCATGTCGAGAAGTTAACTGTCCTTTCTTGGAGTTTTGTATCGAAAATGAATGAGCATCTTATCAATATAAGATGCTTGAGACTGTGCCAAAAGTTTGTTTTTGCGATCTCGAATAATCTAGATCCTAAGCATATAACTTACTTATCCCAAATCTTTCATTTGAAATTGCTCGACTAACTACTTCTTTACATTTGATAATATTTCTACATCATTCTCAATGAGCAAAATATCATCTACATAAAGAACTAGGAAGACCATTTTCTTGTCTTTGATGTACTTGTATACACAAGGTTCATCAACATTTTAATCGAAACTATAAGACTTGATCGTCTCATCAAATCTTAGATTGCATGATCTTGAAGCTTGCTTAAGTCCATAAATAAACCTAAGCAGCTTGCATACTGTCTGCTCTTGGCCTTTAGCTATAAAACCTTCTGGTTGCACTATATAGATGCATTCTTCATGATAGCCATTCAAAAAAGTTGTCTTGATATCTATTTACCATATTTCATAGTCTAAACATCTAGCAATAGATAAAAAGATATGTATGGATTTAAGTATGACTACTGGTGAGAAAGTCTCTTCATAATTAACTTCCTCTTTTTAGGTATAATCCTTTGTTACTAACCTAGCCTTGAATATTTCAAATTTTCCATCTGCACCTCTTTTTCTCTTATAGATATATTTACATCCAATAGGCTTGGCATCTTCAAATGGACCTATAAGTTCTCAGACATAATTAGAATACATGGATTCCATTTCTTAGTTCATAGCCTCTTGCTATTTTTCCTTATCAGAATCTTCCATTACATGCTTTTATGTCAATGGGTCATCTTAGCTACTATAAGAAATAATAACATATGCTTCTCCAACTTTTCTATAGTGAGCAGGTGGTATAATAATCCTCCCACTATATCGAGTTGCCAAGGTGTTCTGATATGAAATAGTGGTCTCACAATTTTATCGTTCAATAACTATTGTTGGTTGTGGTCTGATCTAATCCGAAAGTAATTCTTCTAGTACAACTTTATTTTGAGATTTAAAATATCTCATATAGTCACTTTCATGAAAAGTGGCATTTTCAATACAAATACCTTTTTCTCTTGAGGACATAAAAAAAATCTCCTCTTGTGCCTTTTGGATAACCTACAAATAAATAAACCTCTGTGTGTAGTTCTAGCTTCCCAATCTTTTCTTTCAGCATATGTGCTAGGTACCCCAATATGCGAATATGATGGAAACTAGGTTTGCGTCTGTTTCATAACTCTAAAGGTGTCTTTTGGATAGATTTAGAAGGTACTATATTCAAAATATAAACAACAATTTGTAATGCATAACCCCAAAATAAGAGAGGTAGGGAAGAGTAGCTCATCGTTGATCTAACCATATCAAGCAATGTTCGGTTTCTCCTTTCTACAACACCATTATATTGTGGTGTTGCAGGTGCTATGAGTTAGGATAGGATGCCATTCTCTAGCAAGTGATTCTTGAATTCTTTATCAAGATATTCACCTTCTCGATCTAATCAAAGAGTTTTTAATGACTTACCTAATTACTTTTCAGCTTCTACTGTGAATTATTTGAACTTTTCAAAGGTTTTAGATTTTCTTTGCATTAAGTATACGTATCCATATTGTAAGTAATCGTCAATAAATGTGACAAAGTATTCGTAACTACCTCTTATTTATACATTTAATGGACCACATATATCGCTACGCACAAGCTCAAGGGGTTCTTTGGACCTTTCGCCCTTTGTTGAGAAAGGTTTCTTAGTCATTTTTCCTTCTAGACAAGATTCACAAATTGGTAGAGTGCCAACTTTTAGCTCTCTTAAAGGACTATCCTTTACAAGTCTGTTTATCCTATCTAGATTGAGAAGCCCTAACCTAAGGTGCCAAAGATATGTATTTTTGTAAAACTTTTTGTTTTTTAGGTTTAGGATGTTCTACTTTAAACATTTCGACATTAAGCAGTGATTGTTCGTCCAATCTTAACATATAAAGTTTATTCTCTAATTTTGCAGAATAAATATTTAAACCATTTTTAGAAATAATAATCTCATTATTAAGAAAAGAAACACCAAACATTTATTCAAATAGTCTTGAAATAGAAATCAAATTCCTACGAAAACTAGGAACAAAATAAATATTGTTCAACAATTAAAAATTTATTCCTAAAATGAAGACGAACGACTCACACTACTTTTACTGAAATTTTGGCTCTATTGCTAATTCTTATCGTCAATTCCATATTGGCAAACTCCCTTGAAGAACTAAGCATCTGAAAAGAAGAATAGATATGATTAGTGACTCCTGAATAAACTATCCAAGGAAATATATCAAATAAATCTTCTTCCACTAAACAAGCTTCTAGAACAAGTAAATCATATTTACTTTTTTTCTCCTCTTTTAATTCGGAGAAATACTTGTTACAGTTTCTCTTCCAATGCTTTTTAACTCCACAATGAAGACATTTTCCCTTAGGCTTTTTGTTCTTGGAGTTGTTCATCTTGGTGCTTGTGTTGTCCTTCTTGCTCTTTTTAGACTTAGAT
>JXTB01000366.1:138465-152568 GCA_002914805.1 Parasponia andersonii
CGATATTCATTTTACTTATCCACTTGATAAAATTATCTCCAGTTAATTTTTGGTTTGCTAGTAAAGCGATAATAGGATTTGAGGTTGACATAATTCGTTGAAATTAAATAAATAAAATAACATTAAATTAATTTGAACATAAATATTACAAAGAATTTGGAATAGTAAATATGATACATGATGCAAGTAAGTAAACACATAAATTTAATTACTAATTCTGCGGTAATTTAATTTTCTCTAATTAGGTGCCGTCGTAGGATAGGTCACATAATTATTAATTGAACTGAGACATTCTCAATTAATAAATAGAACATCAAAATATCTTATATTTTATTTATTTATTAACTACCGTTTTATAGTCAAGATACTATTAACAGTTTAATTGTATCCTCATAAGTACGACCCATTATTTCAGATTTTATCAACTTAACTCAAAATTACCCCTGTAAGATAGGTCAATTTTGAAATACATTCTAAAATCCTGCCCCCCATAGGAGAGACAAAATCTAAGCGTCTCTAGGCGCCAATTAAATCTCATAGTGCTTAATTAATAATGGAGATCGTGGGATAAATTTTGATATACTCCTCTCCCGCTCATTATTTTAAAATCTTATGTATTTTTACTAAAAAACATCTAATATTTTATTTAACTTAGTTGTTATATCTAATATAATTTTCTAGGTTAAACTATTAGTCCAATCTTATTGGGATTAAATAAATTACTAGATTTTCTAAAAATTCTAACTTTATTATTATAGGAATAATTTTGCTAATCTAATTAATAAGGATTGCCTAAATTCAATAAGTGTGATATTACCAAAATTTAACTATTAAACTTAAATCATATTATTCAATTTTTTATTCCTATTTAATTATTTAATCTAATTAAATTAGTCATATTCTAACTAAACTATTTTAGCATGAATATAACATATATGCATGACATTCATTAATGACTATGAGTCAGTATAATGAATGACATCTTATAATGTATAGACATGCTAGAAATATCACATATAATACAACAATAAAATAAAATAATAATGATATTTGACCAAGTCTCTTAGAAATTACAACTCAATAAAATAATAAATTATAAACAGTCAAACGCATGCAACCTCGAAAGCTATCTACTGGTCTTCTTGGGCCTCCTCTTGTCTTCTGATATTTTACAAATCAAATTTTTAATTGGTGATATTTCTATAAATAATCATTTCGGCCTGGGCCCATTTTTTTTTAAAACATAAACTAATATATATAGGTTGTCCCATAGGTATTTTTTTTTTACCTATGTGTATGTATTTTTTTTAGTTATAGGATTGTCATCTAATAGTGATTCAATAGCTATAATAAAGTGTATAAAAACACGTGCATCATTAATGCTATTTCTCTCTCCTACTTTTTACTATAAAAAAAATGCATGATAAATTTCATTGGCCAAAATGATACCTATGTATAGATTAAAAAAAATACCTACTGGATTGGTGCCCATATAAATATATATACATATATTATATTTTACTANTTTTGTGTGAGTTCTTTTGGGCATCGAGTCGGTTTTAAGCGAAAACATCTCTATCTTCTTCTTTGTTCATTACAAGGAAAAAGAAAGAAAAATACAACAAAGCCTATATCCCAAAATTGGGGTTTATATCTTTTGATCTAATCAAACTAATTGCAAAAATTAAAACCTAAGGAACCATATGATTGACGACCAAATATCAACTATATATCTATCATATGATAACTCATCCATTCATCATCAAATATATATAAAAAATAATACAATACCCACTCATGCATACAAATAATTAATACTATACTCATGTAACCTGCCGTTAATATTAATTATTAGTTTTAAAATAATTTTCACAGCGGAAGATTGGCCTAGGAACATTCAATTTTTTTTTTAAAATAATAGACTATATGAGTGCATAGTATTAATTTATAACAAATAGAAATATACAAAGAGAATATATCTAATACTTCTTGTAGCCTATCAATGGATCCTAGCTTTTCTATTTTCTAAACTACGATCCTCCAATCCAACCCTCAAGTACAACTGGATGAATATGTGGATATTGCGTATAATTTCTTAAAACTCACACTTTAAACCCTCATAATATTCTCAACACATGAGATTGCAAGAGTTTTTTCTACAAAGAATAGTAATACTCTCTTTTTTTTTCTCTTTAGGTTATGGAGGCTCTGTAGAAACTAATACGTATTGTGTCTATTTTTTCTACTAGGGTTTTGTCTTATATATATATTTATTAAAATTTTTAATAAATATATAAATCAAATTATAATATATATATAACGTTTAAACAAAAACATGACCTCTTATTTTTTTAAGGAAAAACATAATATTATATATATATGACTAATTATATATATAAATTAGCAGATAACTGCTTCAAAGAAGAGTGTTTTATCTTTAGTAAGTTTTTCAATTTCTGTTTATATAATTATCTGATAGTTAGATATTTTAAAATTCAAAATGTAAATAAATTAAGAAATTTATCTCTCCATAAATTTAAATTAATTATTTCAAAATTAATTAATTAATTAATTGATAACAATTATTAATTATATATAGATAAACTATTTATCTAGACAAAATGTACAGTAACAGAAATAATATAATATCCAATATAGTGTTTGTAAGTGGTGAAATTAGGGACCGATGGATATGTAATTCAAGCTCTAATAAATTTTGAAAATTAATGAAACTCTTTAATTAATTTATCAATTTATTAATTCTAGTATTACTCTACTAAAAGTCCAGAATTGTACTCTTGAAGTTACGGAATTAATTTACTCAGAAAACAACAAGCATTCCATCAATTTAATCATTACATGTAGTTCAATCATTCACAGATAATTCATAATTGGAGCTAGGTCATGTTCCGTTTACCTCTTCAATTACATCTTTATCTTTGTGTACCATTGATTCTTTAATGAACAATTAATTTATAAATCTATTATAAATTAAGTACTCAAACTGTTCAAGTCCTAAATCAATACACAAAGGAATCATTTTTCTAACATCCTAATAGAATGAATAGATTATATATCTGTAAGTTACATTTCTAGCTAATCATCTTATCATACTCCCAAGATATAAGTATTTCGATCTAATTAAAAAATAAATATTTAACAAGTATGTTAAAGAACATAATGTTATAAATAGAAGACTATAACTACTCAGGATTAAGATTGATCTAGATTGATCTACATATGATCATCTAGTGACATTATTTGAACTCTTAATAATTAACAGAATTTGTGTGAGATTCAAATCATGTCTGGTCTAGTTCTATATAATCGAATTATATAAAGTATCTTTATTGTGATGTCAACACATTAATAGTCCTGATAAGGCTATTATATTCTCAATGTTACTGGACTATACAAATAATATTTAATTGAAGATCCCAAACTTTAATTTATTATTACAGACTATGTTTAGTTTATTATCCATAATTCAATTCTCGTATATATAACACTTATATATTAAATTTGTGGTCACATAAGTAGCTAGAGATTTTCTGATATTTAAGAACATACCAATTATGCACAAATTTAAATAGAAAAATGCCATTTTATTAATTTAACAAAGATCCAAAATATACTTGCTTTTAGGGCATAAACCCTAACAATATCTGTATAGGTTATATGTGTGTTCTTTCTTTTCTCTTATCATTTAAAGGAACGAGGAAAGCCTTTGCTTAATATATATATATATATATATATATATATATATATATATATATATATATATATTTATATAGGAGTTGCGTCAGCTTGGTGAAGCTTCTTATTACTATTGTTCACATAAATGTTACTCTTTTCCCCACCAAAAATATTTTCTGAATTGGTATTTGCTTAATTTGGTCTGGTTTTAATTTATGAAGCATTTTTCTGGCATAGTTTTATTCAATAAGATTGTTGGTGTGTGAATCTTTGGAGCCCATTATGAGGCAGCCGCCAATTTTGCCTTGGTTGGTGGAATTTTCCTAAAGTTTTTAAAATTTTAAAAAAAGAAAATGGCCAAAAACCAAAGGGAAAACAAATTTTAAAAAAAGAAAATTTTGGAAAATTTTTAAGCCCAAAAATTTTTTTTTGGGAATAAAAGTGATATTTAGTCACAACTAAAAAATTTTTGTTATTAAAAGATAGTATTCAATCACAAGTTGTCACTAATATACTTTTAGTCACAATCTTTTATATAAAATGATAAAATTCACAATAAATTGTAACTTTTTGTGACTAAAATTTTTGACGTGAACTTCTTAGTCATGGCATAATGATAATGACATGTTTTTATTTACAAATTTTCACTTTTAGTAGCAAGTTTTAAATTTGTGACTAAAAGTAATATTTTTTTTGGTAGGCATGAGATTAGTCCTTTAGATGTCTAGATAGAATATGCAAGTCTACCTTTGATACTCTTATTTCTTTCATTAGTAAAGATAAAAAGAGTGAAAAAAAATCCTAACGGTTGACTTTTTATATCAGAATTTGGTTTTCTTATAAAATTATTATACAATATTTAGAGTATATTGAGCCTTTAAAAGAAAGCTGAGTGTACTAAGCTTAGAATTTGGTTTTCTTATAAAATTATTATACAATATTTAGAGTATACTGAGCCTTTAAAAGAAAGCTGAGTGTACTAAGCTTATAGATGCAATTATGGCCCTAGCCCATAGGTTAGCTCAGGCTCGTCTCGCTACAGTGTCAGGGTAGGACCAGTGCATCCTGATACTATAGATGAGTCAGCCTAACTTATCTACTATTTACGGGTTGGGCTAAGCTATGATATTGTGGCCCGCGAGCTGGCCCACCAAAGTTCATAGGAGCTTGGACCAGAGCGACCTAACTCATTTTGGTCCATTCTTTTTATTTTATTTTATTTTTATATTTTTTAATTTTGTTCCGTATAATTTGAAATATTTTATACTATTTTTTTTCTTTATTAAACTAAGATTTTGTATTATCCAACTGAATTTGACTTGTAAGATTTTTAATAAAGCAATCATAAGTAAAATTTTTGTTAATGATTTATATAATTATTTAGTAAATTTTTGTTAATGATTTATATAATTATTTAGTTCTATCTATATTAGTTTTCTAATTTTGATAAATATTTTTTTTATTGTTTATATTAATTGACACTTAAATTAATAGGTCAACCTAGCCCAACCTACATATAGGGTAATTCATAGAATGAACTGAACCATTTTTTTTTATTAAATGGACTAACCTGGCCTGACTCATGAAAATAATAAACTGGACCGGCTCGATCTATAGCCCACAATAGGCCTACGTAAAATGGGTCGGACTAGGCAGCCTATTATTACAATTAGAGCTTCGTCGTGATATTTTTAAAACTCTCCCTAGTGGAACACAATATCTTCTTACTCATAAGTTGTCCGTTCATGTCAAGTAGTAAAAGAAGCAAATTACATTAGAACCAATTTGTTAAAGAAAAAGAACACCGAAAGTTTCTTCTTCGAAGTTAAATTATGTTCTATGCATTGGTCATTCGTTGACCTACTAAGATTAATGTGCATGAGTACGGAGTAATAGAATATGACTTTATTACATACATATATATGTATATTATACACAATTATATTATATTTGAATGAAGACAACACTTCCATAAATATATATATATATATATATATGAGATAGAACGTACACTTTGAAAGGTTTAGTGTCGTGTAATATGAAAGGGTACGTACAAACAATAATAGCCAAAAGTTTACTCTTTTACGGATGCCACAATAAGTATAGAAACATTTAAAAGTCGTATATATATTTGTGTGTGTCTGTGTGTTTATCTTAATATTTTAGCCACACTACAAAAGATGCAAACAACTATGTACATACCTTCATACACACATATTACGTTCATATAGATACATGGAACATGGATTTTCGTTATATGTTCTTATTTCTTAATTAGTTTCTTCTATCTTCAGAAAAGCGACAGCACTGAAATCTGCCAATATATATATATACAAATATCCATGAGGTAGTAATAAGACGGCCATGACGGCCAGTCAAAAGAGATATGGCTAGGTGCGCATGATAAATGACAGAGCATGCTGCTGATCATATAATTCTGATTGTCTTTTCGTGTACATGCTTTCAAAATTTTATAACCTTGTTCTTTTTTTTTAATCATTAAAAAAAAACTATTACCGATATATATTTATATATATAGCTTCAATAATGAAGTAAGCCGTACAAAATTAAGCTTTGATAATATCTCGATCCTCAAAGAAAAAGCTTTGATTATTTGATAGATTATACTAACACCAGTTTCTGAGTCGCTTTCTCCTCGCCCAATTTTCTGAATCACTCTTCTGGAACATTATTTCCAGAGATTTAATTACCAACTAAAATAATTTCTATTGCATTTTTTTTTAAGTAACAAATCTAATAACGTATTGGATTAGAAGATAAAATTTATTCAATACATAAGCTAATTTTCTATTCCTAAGATTTTCTTATCCAATCCCAATATAACTAATTAACTACAATACCAAAAAAAAAAAAGAGAAAACTAAATACATCCGATAGTGATTTGATCTATAAAAAAACTAAAATACAAATCATTTATGTTTCACAAAACTGACACATACATCATATCTGAATTATGATCTTACATATAATTTGAACTTATATCCATATAATAATTAGTGGTGTGGCACGCAACTTTATTTTGATCTATCACTCTATCAGACCCATTGTGGTAAAAGACAAATTTTTGGCAGAAATGTAAAATAAAAATCTATTTGTTTTTTGTTACATCGATCGACCACCCATCTTTCGGGCAAATTATTTATTCTAAAAGCCAAAAAGTTTTAAGAAAATTATAATGATTAGATCCAATGAGACTTGAACAGCAAGGCCAATTAAGTAAGCCACTACTAATATAATTGCCTCCTCAATCTGTCACACCACCACTCTTAGGGCAGTTTATTGGAACGGGAATTGAAATTGAAAACTCATTCAAACAAAAAGCCCATTCTAATGTTTGATTTGTAGTTACAAATTAAGAATTATAATTCTTTAATAATTGTAATTCCACCATTTATTGGATTTAGAATTACTAAACTCTATCTATTGAATAAAGATTCTATTCTTTACTAATATTAAAAAAATAGTTACTTTCTACTTTTTGCCCTCTCTCTCATTTGTATTATAGGAATGTTAGCTATTTTAGATATAGATTTTATAATTTTTTTTTCTTAATATTAAAAGATCCAAGGTCATGCCACTACCCCATAGTCTATTTATGCATGTATTAATAATAGTTACATAACTACTAGCTTTTTTATTTAGTTAAAAGTTAAATAAATATATTTTATGTAGTATAATTTTTCTATTTTTATTTTAATAATATGAATTAATTATTTAACATTTTCAAAACATTGCAAATAAGTTATAATTTTTTACCCAATAAAATTATATATTTTTATATATAAACATATGTATAGTTAACCAAAAAAACATATAAGTATAAACTTGTAGAAACTTGGATAGTTTAGTCAATATACTACTAATTTCATTCCATTCCAATGTCTAACCAAACAAAGTAATTTTTATTCCAGTACTGATTCCTATTTTCAACCAAACAATGGAATATCATTCATATTTCTATTTTGATTCAATTCCATTACTATTCCTATTACTATTATAATTCCATTCCGCGAACCAAATGCCCCATTATTAGTTAAGAATAGTGACTCTGTGTCACACCCCATAGTTTAACCATATTATCATATACAGTCAAACTATAAAGTATTATTCTTTGTTCTACCATATCTTTCGTTTTGATAAAAAGGTGGGCAATTTTAAACTTTCTAAAACCTTTAAACCAAAGTAACTATATGGCATTTCTTGTTAAAAATTTCTTGACAAAATGTACAATCAAAAGAGGTTTTTACCAGTCTATTTTGCCATCAGCAGTAGTATTTATATTGCACCAAAATATCTCAAAAAAAAAATGTCGCCCATAGGTCAAGTTCGTCTACATCTATATGATCATAGTGACAAAATACAAGCCAGACAACCAGCTACTCAACACCAAAATGTGCCTCTTCATCTGCATCATAAGGCTAAAACAAGCTAAAGCTTAGTAACTAAAAACTATCCATGCTTATGTATGCTTTAAAATCTCATAAAATTCCTATTGTATCCTTTGTTTCCTTAAACATTTGAGTCTATGCATTTTCCTTAAAAATTATTCATAGTTGGGCCCCTTAGCATATTGCTTGTCTCGTAAATCGATAGGTTGTGATAACATTGGGCGGAAACTCTGGCCAAGAGTAAAAATAAGGTGCGACCGTAGTGTGAGGTTTTTGAAAACTCTTTCCCTCATCAAAGGGGCATCCCACACTGTACTAATATTATCCCGCTTCAACGAGACATATCGTAAGATCCGTAAGTCCTGCTTTAACGGGATTGTCTACATCAACAGACTTACCTACCTAGCTCCGACAGACTAGCAATTGTAATTAAAACTTATAAAATGGGTACAATAGTACTCACTTTCAAATACTCCTATAATAAAATTCTCAATTCGCATGCAAGACGTGCCATGCACATACCATTTTATAACTTTCCGGAATAAGTAAGTTTCACATAATAACATATTCCATATAGTTCTTGTGACGCAGTTATAAGTCTTTACTTACTTCGTGTCCTGAATAATAATTGCTAGTAGAAAGAGTCAATATCCTCTAGAGATTGGTGTGCTAATCACCTATCATAAATTACTATTATTCAATATGCATATTTTACAAAAAGAATGCATTAAAAATACTTGAACAAGACCGAAATAAAAAACTTTCACTAAATTAGGAAACTTGATCTTAAAATGATTCGGAAGCATATAAATCTCTTAAGGTACTTAGCAATCAACAACTAGTATTGAAAAACTGTTCAAAAGTATTAAAATATGAATACTAGTTCACTAGTACAAAATGATCCAAAATGAAACATAATTTTGTAAAAACTAGTTCATTTGCTCCTTGATGGTACCATTTCATTTTAAAAATATTTGGACAGTACCTTCCCTATTTTAAGACATTTTCACATGATTAAAATCATGGTTTTAGACTTGCAATAATAATTAATAATCCAATTCCTATATATATACATCAATGAGGATCACTTAGAACAACCTAAGTAGACTTGAATTTCTTTCAATTTATACAAAGTTTAAACAACTTTAACACTTGTGTGCCACCACAACCAGCCATCAAATAAGTGTAATAAATAATAGAATCAATAAAATATACACTATAAGTTTAAAAAATCAGATTACAAATATGGAAAACTTAATCTATCATATATGAAAACACTTAAATCCATAAATAGCAAACTTTGGGGCCTTAGGTTTAACTTTAATCCTACACCTAAATTTTTTATTTTCAGCGATATATAAGGGTTCTTATGACCATTATTCATTAAATAATAGCTTTGGTTTAAGAGCTGAAACAAAAGAATTTCACTACAAATTCAAACTCCCATTTATACCTTACCCTGATTGGTTTGAGCTTTTGTTGGAGCTCTTACCTTCTACCTCTATCAAACTAATTCTCAAGGCTTAGAATTAGATTTTAAGATTCAAGAGGACCTGAAGGAACCATTATTTAAGTGGTAGTAAGTGGAGAATTGAAATTAAAGAAAACGACATAGGAAGAAGAACTAGTAGAATTACCTTGACTAGTTTTGGTCTATCATGCTTTCTAGGGCTCCAATTTGAGTTCTACTACTTGAAAACTCTTGGAAATATTTGAGAGAAGTTGAGAGTAGTCAAAAAAAGTATTTGAGAGCTTCAGGTCATGGCTGGAGTGAAAGGAGAAGAAAATGACCAGATTTGATCTAAAAGTGATACTTAATGACTAAGAAATGACATAACTTAAATTCTAAGGGGTATTTTGGGTATTTTGTACATTACTTTCTATGTGTCCAGCTCTAAGACATCTTTAGCATAGTCACCACGTTGCTGGTCACTCCTATACACCCAAGTGTAGCCAAAGTTGGTGAATCCTAGCTTAGAAATTTAAAACTAATCATACTTTGACTTATGATCCCATATGACCAACCTTATTGTAATTTGGTGGAACCTAGCCCCATAACCAATCATTAAACATAAAAATAAGTCAAATTACACTCCAATTAACAATACAAACATAGTATTAGCACTCAATTATTACAATGCATAAAAACGACATTACGCGATTAAGCCTAATCTAAGTTAGCTTAGTGCAACAAAATACCAATTAGTGTCCTGAATGCCACCTCGTGCTTACCTGGAGCCGACAAATAAAATGCTATAAATGAGTCCTAGACGTTGAATCAAGCCTATTTGACATGTTAAACACATAGTGAATTCGGCTCCGAAATACGTAAAAATTATATTTTATTGAAAAACTACTATCTGATCAAGTTAACAACAAGTACGATCTTAATGCATTTGCACATAGTATTGTTTTCATAATTATATTCTTTGTTCTTTTAGCATACCGAGCTCTCTCTCTAAGAGTATTAAACCTTTACACTACATTGGGATACTTCGATAATCATTAGTGTAATAACATATATGTAAATACGCATAATATAATGAATGAGCATGTTACTATGAAAGTTATATTAATGACTTCTAGATGCCTAATATGCAATTAGAACATGTTTATTATTGGCTTAGTATGCATGCGAGAATCTTGGGTACCACAATTCTCCCCTCCTTATAAAATTTCGTCCTCGAAATTTTCTTACCCAAATAAGTGTGAATACTTAATTTTCATCTCTTCTTCTCTTTCTTATGTGGCCTCTTCCACTTTATGGTTCTTCCATAATACTTTGACCAAAGGGATTTTCTTGTTTCTAAGTTCCTTTTCTTTTGTATCCAAAATCTTTACTGGATGTTCCTCGTAACTCACGTCTTGACTTAGCTCTAATTGCTCATAATTCAGAATATGTTAAGAATTTGAAATGTACCTTCTAAATATAGAGACATGAAATACATTATGTGCATTCGATAATAAAGGTGGCAAAGCGAGTCTATATACAACATCTCTAACTTTGTCGAGTATTTCAAAAGGACCTACATATCTGGGACTTAGTTTTCCTTTCTTCCTAAACCTCATTATTCCTTTTATGGGGGCACCTTTCAAAAATACTTTCTCTCTAACGTCAAATTCTAGTTTTCTTCTTTGAGGATCTGAATAACGTTTCTGCCTATGTTGAGCAGCTAGTATCCTTTTTCAAATCTTTTTTGCTACCTCATTTGTCTCTCTTATCAGTTCTAGTCCAAGAAATTTTCTCTCCCCCATATCATGCCAATGAATAGGAGATTTGTACTTTCTTCTGTACAATGCTTCATATGGGGTCATTTCAATGGAAGCTTGGTAACTGTTATTATAAGCAAATTCTATAAGTGGCAAGTATTTGCTCTAAGATCCATGGAAATCCAACACACAGGCTCTAAGCATGTTTTCAAGGGTTTGTATAGTTCTCTCTAATTGCCCATCGGTTTGAGGATGAAAAGCTATACTAAATATTAATTTCATACCCATTGCCTCTTGAACACTCCTCCAAAATTTTGAAGCAAATCTAGAATCTCAGTCAGAAATGATAACTTTTGGAGCACCATATAGTCTCACAATCTCCTGAACATATAACCGAGCAAATTAGTCCAAGTTATAGGTTATTCTAACTGGAAGGAAATGAGCTGATTTGGTATATCTATCCATAATCACCCAAATAGCATCATGTCCCTTAGTTATCTTTGGTAGTCTAATAACAAAATCCATAGTAATCTCTTCCCATTTCTATTGGGGTATGTTCAAAGGCTGTAATTTCCCAGCAGGTCTTTAATGTTTAGCATTGACTTGCTGGCACATGAGACACTGTTCTACAAACTCAACCACATCTTTCTTCATACCAGGTCACCAGTAATACATCTTTAAGTCTTTATACATCTTTGTAGTTCAGGATTCACAGAGTAGGGAGTGGTATGAGCTTCTGTCAATATCTTCTTTCTAATAATTCTACTAGGCACATACAATCTATTTCCATATCTGATTACACCATCACCAGAAATCTGGAAGGCCATCACCTATCCGAATTCTATCTTACTCCTTAAATTCATCATATAGGGATATGTATTTTGGCTTTGTTTGATTTTCTCTAAAATTATTAGTTGAAGAGTAAGAGCTGCCAATCTTTCTGTTAAACCTGTAGGCATAATATCTAGCTTTAACTTATGTAAATCCATTAAGAGATACTTCATATCAACATACTTAGTAGTCATAGCAGCCAATGACTTCCTGCTTAGAGCATCAACAACTATATTGGCTTTACCTGGATGATAGTTAATCTCACAATCATAATTTTTTACTATTTCAAGCCATCTTCTTTGTCTCATATTCAGTTCTTTTTGGGTAAAGAAGTACTTGAGACTCTTGTGATCTATATATATATATCTCAAATCGATGCTCTTTCCGAGCCTTATGATTTGAACTAACTATGTTTTGTTCGCACCAGTTTTCAGGCCCAAATTCCATCATTTTCATCACTTTTCGAGTCTGCAAAAGTTTTGTCTGTGTTTTTTTTTTCTTGTTTCTTTGATTTGTGTGAACCTAGGGTCTGAATTGGTACTTTTCATGCTCAACCTTAACCTGTCAATTCTTGTTTGTCAATTTTCAAAATTGTTGTTCTAGTTTGCTACATTAAATCCAAAATTTAGTTGGTGAGTTTTAGTGTAGATTATTTCTTAGAAATTCTGATTATTTGTTCGAATTAGTTTGATAAGAACCTATTGAGAAATTACGAATGGAAAAAAGCAAGAGTAGTGAGCACTTAAGAGGGTAAAAGCCAATATGATATTTGAGTGAAACATGAGTGAAATTGAGTGATTGATTATTTGACTGAAACACATAAGAGAGTGTGTGAGGACCTTTCTTTCTCCAACTTTATTTTGTAGCAAACATGTCAGACAACAGGGATAAAAACACTTATGCAGATGAGTCAGGTGTGAGTAATCTGAAACTTCTCATAGAAGCCTTAATTGGCGAGAAGAGTGATGAAAGCGAAAATAGAGCAGGTTCATGAGGGATAGACAAAATAGAGAATACACTTATGGAGCAACCACAAATCACTCCTAATATACATATGTATAAGAGAGATATTCCAACCTAGGGAAGTGAGAGTTGAAGATGAAGAATATTATGGAGACATTTTTAGTGATGAAGATGATTGAGATTTGATAGTTGGCAATAGAAGAAATGGTGGACACTTTGTAGGAGCTAGGAATCGGGAAAATAATTCTTTGGGTAGCATTAAGATGAAGATTTCATTGTTTCAGGGTAAAAATGATCCAGAAACCTACCTTGTGTAGGAGAAAAAAGATAGAATTAGTATTTGATTGCCACAATTGTTTTGAGATTAAAAAGATAAACCTTACTGTTATTGAATTTTTAGATTATGCAATTATTTGGTGGGATTAATTGGTGATGAATGGGATAAGATACATGGAGTGTACAATAGAGATATGGGAGGAGATAAAAACTGTGATGAGAAAGTAGTTTGTTCTAAGCTATGACTACTAAGAGTTGTATAACAAATTGTAAAGTCTTAGGCAAGGTAACCGGAGTATGGAGGAATATTATAAGGAGATGGAGGTTGCTATGATTCGAGCGAATGTAGAAGAGGATCAGGAGGCTACAATGTTTAGATTCTTGGTTGGTTTGAGTCAAGAAATCACTAATGTAGTGGAACTATAACATTATGTGGAATTGGAGGATATGGTACACATGGCTATAAAAATTGAGAACCAACTCAAAAAGGAGGGGTAGCACACATCCAAGCCAAAGTCCAAGTACATCCGTTTGGAAGTCAAATTAGTGGAAGAAGGATGAGAAGCATCCTATGATAAAGCTAAGAACTGAGCAAAAGCAAGAAGTTACCAGCCATGTAAGTTAGGGTAAATTTGATTCTTCTACTTCTAGGAATCATGATATCAAATACTTTAAATGCCAAGGTAAAGGTGAAATAGCTAGTGAATATCCAAACAAA
>JXTB01000366.1:154390-219266 GCA_002914805.1 Parasponia andersonii
GACATAAATGAAATAAAAATTTATAACATGGAATTTATTAATAACAAATAGATACTAAATAATCTAATAATTATTGTTTATTACGTCTAAATAATAAATTATTTTATAGGACATTATTCCAACAAAAACAAGTTCATGAAGATCAAGTGAGATTGCAAAAAAAGAGTGAACAAAAGAAAGAGAGTGAAAAAGAGAGAGAGGCTAAAGAAAAAAAAGAGAGAAAAGACAAATATAGATTCAACCATTGAGAGAAAAATAGAGAGAAAACAAAAGAATTTGTATGGAAAAGCCAAAGAAATTAAAAAAATGGTGTTATTAAACCAGCTGATGATTGTACTCCTGTACAAGGAGGCATTTTTAAATACTAATAAACTTGACCTTGCTTTGTCTAATTCTATTATTTCTCTGTTACAGGAATTTGAGGATGTCTTTCTTGATGAGGTGCCCCATGCTTTTCCTCCAATTAGGGGAATAGAACATCAAATTGATTTTGTATCCGGTGCTTCCATTCCAAACCGACCAACTTATAGGAGCAATCCAGAGGAGACAAAGAAGCTTTAAAGGTAGATTAGTGAATTGATGAAAAATGGGTACTTTAGAGAAAGCACGAATCCTGTGCAGTTCTAGTAATTTTAGTTCCTAAGAAGGATAGATTATAGAGAATGTGTGTTGATTTCCAAGCAATTAACAACATAACGGTAAAATATCAACATCTTATACCTCGCTTAGATGACATGTTGGATAAATTGCATATTTCTTGTGTCTTTTATAAAATTGATTTGAAAAGTGGATATCATCAAATTAGAATGAAAGAAGGTGATGAATGGAAAAATACGTTTAAAACAAAATATATTTTATATAAGTGGTTAGTTATACCTTTAGATTAACTAATGCTTCTAGCACTTTCATAAGAATAATGAACCATGTTTTATTTACTTTTATTGGAAAATTCATAGTTGTTTGTTTTGAAGATATTCTAATTTATAGTTAAAACTTGGATGAACATGTAATATATTTGAAATCTATTTCAGATATGCTCAGAAAAGAAAAGTTGCTTGCTAATCTGAAGAAGTGTACCTTTTGTACCGATAAACTTATGTTTCTAGGATTTGTTGTGAGTGCACAGGATATACAGGTTGATGAGGAGAAGGTATGTGCAGTCCAAGAGTGGCCGAGTCCCATAACCTCAGGAAATGTGAGAAGTTTTCATAGCCTTGCTAGTTTTTATCAGTATTTTTTGAAGGAATTTAGTACATTGGCCACACCACTTACCAAAGTAATCAAGAAAAACGTTGGTGTCAAGTGGGGAGATGAATAAGAGAAATCGTTTCAACTAATCAAACAAAAATTGACCAACACTCTCTTATTATCTTTGCCTAAATTTAATAAAATATTTGAAATTGAATATGATTGCTTTAGGTATTGGAATAGACACAGTTTTAATGTAGGAGGGACGACCTATTATTATTTCAAAGCTAAGTAGGGCAGTCTTAAACTACCTGACTTATGATAAGGAGTCGTATACATTAGTTAGGACTTTAAAGACATGACAGCACTATCTATGGCCTAAAGAATTCATGATCCATATAGATCATGAGTCATTGAAACACTTGAAAGATCAACACACGTTGAATAAGAGACATGCATGATGGGTGGAATTCATTGAGATGTTTCCATACATCATCCGATATAAACAAGGTAAGAAAAACATCTTTGCCGATGTACTTTCTCCCAGGTATATATTACTTTCTACTCTTGATGTTAAAATTCCTAGTTTTGAGCATATTATAGAATTATATCTTTTAGACCATGACTTTCCTGAAGAGTATGTAACTTATGAGAAGACTACCAATGGTAAGTACTTTAGGCGTGAGGATTTCTTCTTTTTAAAGAATAAATTATGCATGCCTAATTGTTCTATGCGAGATTTACTAGTGACAGAGTCACATGGGAGAGGGTTAATGAGACACTTTGGAGTTACTAAGACCTTAGCTATTTTATAAGAACACTTCTATTAGCTACACATGAAGCAGGATGTTGAGAGAATTTGTGGTAGATGTGTCATGTGTAGGTAAGTAAAATCCCGAGTACAACCCCATGGCTTATACATGCCACTACATATTCCTAGTGAGCCTTGGATTGATATTTCAATGGACTTTATATTAGGTTTACCTAGGTCTAGAAGAGGTAGAGATTCAATTTTTGTAGTGGTAGATAGATTTTATAAGATGACACATTTTATTCCATATTACAAAACTGATGATGCTTCCTATGTTACTGATTTATTCTTTAGAGAGATTGTAAGATTGTATGGCATGCCTAGAACAATAGTTTTAGATAGAGATGGTAAGTTCTTGAGTTATTTTTGGAAGATTTTGTGGTGTAAATTAGGAACTAAGTTATTGTATTCTACTACTTGTCATCCACAAAATGATGGTCAAATCAAAGTAGTGAATATGACTTTATTTACTTTGTTGAGTGCTATTATTAAAAAGAATATTAAAACTTGGGAAGAGTATTTACCGCATGTTAAGTTTGCTTACAGTTTTTCTGTTCATTTTACTACTAAATTTTCACTATTTGAAATTGTTTCTAGTTTTAATCCTTTAACTCATTTGGATTTATCACCATTATCTTTGTCTGAGAGTGTGAATTTAGATGGAAAAAGAAAAACTAAACTTGTAAAGAAGATTTATGAGAAAGCAAAGCTCAATATCGAATGAAGAACTAAGCAATATGCTAAACAAGCTAACAAATGGTGATAATAGGTGGTCTTTGAACCTAGTGATTGGTTTTGGTTGTACATGCAAAATCCAAGCTACTACCTAGAGGGGATGGTCCTTTCCAAGTTTTGGAATGGATCAATGATAATGCATACAAGCTTGACTTGCCAGGTGAGTATAATGTAAGTGCAACTTTTGAATGGTATTGATTTGAGTCCTTTTGTTACAAATGATAAACATGATTTAAGGACAAATCCTTGTTAAGAGGAGGGGAATGATGAGGACATGGCAAGCATAAGAGCATATAATGTAGATCCTATTTAAGTTCTAATTGGATTGGTTAAACTAGCTCGAGCTAAAAGGTTCAAAGAATTTCTTAATGGGCTGATTCAAGCTTGGAGGCCCAAGGAGCATATTCCACGTGGTCCACAAAGTTGGATTTCTATGATTCAAGCTTTGGAATATTCTAGAAAAGGCTCTCCAAAGGGAACAACTCAAGGATTCGTGAATTACAAGTCTAGTTTCCTAATTTGGGCGACTTTCCCGTTTTTGACTCATCAAGAAGAATGATTAGCTACAGTTTAGTTAAACTATCTTTCTTATTTATTTATTATAAGTTTATTTCTGAGTTGTAAGGCTTGCATGCCAAGTAAGATAATTTCCATTTTTTATTGTGAAGTAGGCATGTATTAGGGCAACTGTAATAAATCAATTCTTAGAATTCCAATTAGGTTATTTTAGTTTCTTTTTTTCATTTTGGATAGCTTCTTAGGTGTTTTCTAGCTGCCAATTTCGTGCTTTCTATGTATTTAAATAGCTACTAGCTTAATGAAACAGATAAGACGTTAATAAAATAAAACTGACAGCAATTTCTTTTTAGTTTTTTGAGAACTATTTCGAATTTATCAGATTTTTCTGTGGTATTCATTTTTTGACTTATCAATTGAGTTTTCTATCATTAATTATAGTGTCCTCCTTTATATGAACGTTCACATCTCTTTATAAGTGTTGGGTCGAGGTTTTTATCCAAATCTGATTGTAGAATAATTTTAAGCATCATCCTTATCTCGGGTTTCGTCATAAGTTGGCAGAGTTCGTATCACTGTATTCATCCAAATTCATTGAATTCTAGATACATCTTTGGGAGGGAATGAATATGCTAAAATAAAGTGCCACCTCACACTTATCCTTAACTTACAAATTTTGACTTTAAATCTCTAAGTTTTCCTATAAATAGATACTTAAGTTAGGCTTAGGAGGCATGTTAGTGTGAGATTAAGATCACTCTCTTTTATTATTCTCTTGTTATTCATGCTGTTATAATCTTGCTTTACCTTTAAAATAGTAAGAAAATTCAGTTTAAAGTTATGTTCATATTGTGTGCATACTTGTTGTTCTCCTTCGTCATATTTACTTCATCTTGCGTATTGCTAAGATGAAAGGGTAAATTTCTTAGGCGGAAAAATAGGTATAATCTAACCTCTAGGTGGACTTCATTATTTATATCCTTTAGTCACTGTTATACATGTGTTACTTAATTTTCTTAATCAACCTTAATATCTTTCTTGTTAAGTGGTAGGTCTTGATTCATTGTTGTCAACTTTTGGCATAACAAATGCTTAATTCTTTTTATATCGGTTGTGCTAGGAAGGGATTTTGATTTGTTGTAAATATAATGTGGTACTATAAATGCTTGACCACATTTGCAAGTGTTGGTGTTATCAAAGAAGGTAATTAAAAAAACTAATCTAATCACATAAATAACTAATAATGGACATTTAATGATAAATACTCCTATTGGAATCTTTGTTATGTATTGATTCCAGTTGAGTGATAAAAGAACTTAGATTCTACTTATTTAATGTACCCAAAAGTAGATTCCCTAATCTTAGCAAATGTTTAATTTTGTAACTTCATATCATTATATTGTTGTCCCTTTGTTTTATATTGTTATATTCATCCTACAATATACTTTCTCTTGTTTTTATTCTTGTTATGTGTATGTTATGATCTTATATTATTCACTAACATTCTTGTAGATCGACTTCAATCTTATCGAATAATTTATTACTTTGATATTCCTACACTTACCAGTCACAGTCACGCTTCTAGAAGATTCCATAAAATATCTTGCCATGTTTCTAGATTGTGGTCGCATGTTTTGTTCTTCGCACCTTTCGTGAAATAAAGAGCAAAGTCATACACGAAGTGAGAATCACCAGAGTGAATAATAACTATAGTAACTTATACAATGGTACCATTTTAGAACAAGTATATTAGTTCTTATAATGAATAATCAATTTATATACTGGTATACCAACTGATATACTGGTGTTTGTTTTTATATTAAATTAATAAGTTCATCAATTTTCGAAAATAAAAAATCAATCTATATGATGGATGTATTAGAGGTCGTAATTGGGCGGCAGATATTATTATACAATGGTCCACATGCCTCACCTTCTAAGAAAAAGGATTTTCTTGTAAAACATTTCCTTGGCTCAATCCATGCGATACACAGTGTTTCACACCTTGGTATGTGTGGGAAATTATACTTTCTCTTCTTCTCTCTTTTTTATGTTAATTGTTAAAAATACTACTAATAACAATTGTTAGGGTTTGTTTGGATATATTTTATTTTCAAAATGAAAAGAATAGTGAGATTTTTCAAGCAAAACCTTGAGAAGATCTTTACATTTTATTTTATTTTATTTTAAAAAGAAAAAACAAAAAACAAAAATATATCCAAACTCTTAACGAGATTGTCCACCAAGAAAGCAAACAATAATAACAATGAGCTTTTGTAATGGTCAGTATAAGTAATAACAAAACATTATCGATGAAACTCTAAGCTCATTGGCATTATTAATATGCTGCTAGATATGTTGTGAGAAAAGATGTATTATTTATTGACAATAATTTTACTTGGTAAACAGGTAAAGTACATTTTTCTAGTAGCGACCGCAGTTCCGCACATGTGACTCACTTAATTGTACATGATCCATAATGCAGTCTTTACATTTTGCCATGTATAGGAGTATAGCAGTGCTAACACGTTAACCTTCTCTAGCTCATTCGTGAGCCAGCAATACTAATATATTAAGAATTAATTGTTGGGAAAAAGACACCGCATACAGCGTCAGTAAAAGAAATCTCAAAAATATGACTCTCTTTCCCATATTGTTTTCCCGTACGATCCTTGCCCCCAATTTTCATATTTGTATGATCATCTTCTTCTTTTTCTTCGCATGGCATAGAAACCATGGGTTTTGGAGAGAAAATAGGCTAGCGTTGACGATATTTTTCAGACCTGAAATTAAAGTGTTGATGGAGGTTTTGTCAATAATAAATTTAGAAAATTGCAAGATATGACTTGTGTGTATGAAAAGGGTTGATCAAATCAAAGCAAATAAAAAAGACAAAAATTTTGTAATGGTTCAACCCCAAAAAAGATGAGCTTACGTCCACTGTTTTTTATTATTTTCTGAGGAATTTACAAGAATTTCGTTAAGTCTCAAGATCAGAGAATCAGATAGAGAGAGATACAGAGTGTAGCCCAAAAGGTCCTTGATAGCAATACTGAGTTCCCCTTATATAGGTGAAGGTGACTCAATGTTTCCCAATTTTGTAAATGGGTAAGTGTGTTATCAAAAAATACAATTTAAGTAACATCATAATTGGGTAATAACTTGTATAGAATGATCGATTGATCTCCATTCAGAAATGTATTTCCCTTTCTCTATAGATTATCCGTTTGATAAAGCTTGATCTAGTTTCCTTTTCATACTAGTCGCACTTAACTCATTCAGAGGAGGTTGCACTTCAATCAGAAAAATTCTCATGCAACCTGACGCATTCAACTTGGTCACTAACTTTTTCTTTTTGGCATTGACCAACATATAGGTTTTTAGACCGCACAACAATTGCTCCCCCAGCTCCATTAGTTCTTTAGGAAAAAATGGAGCTTCCTTCTCTGATTAGTGCGAGCTTTTTTAAAAAAATGCAACATTATGATATAATCTTGAAATCCTCGAAGAGTCGCCAACTCTCAAAATCGTATATTTTCAGAACCACGTGTATTTTTTCCTGACAGACTTAACCACGTGGCACCTTTTCTCTGGATAGTAGTAAAACTCGAGGAAACTTCTCCATTTTTTGAGTGGATGCGATGATAGCGATGACGCCAGCTGTTGTCTTAAATCGAGACATTTCAAATTTTGAAAAAATACTCATTTAATTTCGAAAATTAACTCCTGCGTGAATTTCGGCCATTAGATTCAAAAATTGAAAGCCATGATTTACGGCTGTGATTTGATGATGCTTGAGATATATATATATATCGAAAATCCATCTGCCTCCTCTTCAAAACTCGTACCCTGTTGCCTCCTATTCCTCTTTCATTTCTTCTGAAACCTGAAGCGTCCATAAGACAAATTCTCTTGGTGGCCTTTTTTATTTTTCAGCTGGCACAAATTCATCATCTTTTCTGACGAAGTCATCATCACAATCTTTCAGACGACTTCTCGGTACTTCAGTCTCCGAAAAAAGGTTAGCATATATTCTCCCCCTCTTATTGTTCTTCGATTTTCAGAAACTTTTATTTACCGAGCTTATTTCTAGAAATAGAGAGATGAATTATAGAGCCTAAGTGTCCCAAAAATAAACCCATTCCTATATTCAGATGGACTGAAAAAATAGGAATATCTCAGAATCTCTCCATTAATTTATCGAATAAATTACTTTTAGATGATTAATAGACGAACCCATAGAAGAAATTTAGGATCTGAAATCCTGACGTTTGAAGACAAAAATTAGTCGAGTGACAAATTACCGAAGTGTTGCTCGAACAATTTTTGATGAACCTATAGATTGATTAGGAAAAATTCTATGAACAACTTGTTGTCAATAGAAATCCTAGGATTTATGGCCCCGAATCGCTCGCATATAGTAAGGATACCTGATGCTCGCATTGGACTAAACCCATCCTATATTTCTTTTCAGATGTCTAGTAGTGAGGAATTTAGGGAGGGGAATGCATTCTCAGGAGAATCGTCTTTCAATACAAGCATTAGCTCTATAAATCTCGAAGACTATCTTGAGCCGGAACCTAAAGTAGAAATAACCGGGACCAGGCAAAGTAGTCCTCATATAGGTGACCTTTCTCAAGACCAATGGCCTCGGCATATTAGGAATGCCCCTACATTTGCATCGGGTTATCAGTATGTAGAAGGAGATTGGTTATGTACCAATATAAAGACAAGCTGTACAACAAACAAGCTCCAAAAGATATGCAACTACAAAATCGATGTCTCCCTTCACCTTCCTACAGAGTTCAATCGACCATACACACCTCCTTGTGGAATCGCCTCATTCTCAGATGCAGTTCTCAGATATGGTGTCCACTTCCAACTTCATCCATATATAAAATCGATCGTCGACTATTATGGAGTTGTCCCTTTTCAACTAACTCCAAACACATATAGATACATGGTAGGTCTGTACATATTACACTATGAATTAGGTTTAAAATCCCCCACTCCTTAAGAGTTCACTTGGTTCTACCAAGTGAAATCGAACCCTTCAGATTTTGGCTTCTTCTATGCGAGAAAATGGTAGAATCAAGCCATAAAAATCATCCACGGAGTCTACAACAATATGGGAAAATGGAAAATCCATTTTTTCATTTTAACGACACGGATAATGGCTTCTTTCAAAACCCTGGTAAGTAACTTTCAACTTATAGCCTTCCTTATATAAATATATCAATTTGATCGCATTTGTTTGTCATCGTAGATAACAGGGAACATCTAGGACTTTTTAAAGAGTAGCTCGCAAGGATATATAAAATAAACAACCTTCTGATCGAAGAATTTGATTAGAAGAGGCTTGGAATAACTAAGAACCTAGTTACTTGCGGGCTGTTTCCAAAGAGAGCCGCTCTTCCAGAGTCTGCCAACCAAACCTTTGAGCTTGTAGAAAAAGTAGAGGAAACAGAAGGAAGCGGGTGCCTCGTCTTCTAAACCCAGGAAACGAAAGGCACCTGCCACTCCTGCCCTAGAACCATCATCTCTAGAAGCTCTATCGCCACCAATCTCTCAAGAGCAAGAAGGTAATTTTTCTATTATTCCTCCTCTTTGTCGCATTACATATCTCGCATGCTAACTAATCATATTTGTAAAGAAATGGCAATTGGCAGCAGACTGTGAGTACCACCTTCAACTCTGGAGTCAATGGCAAAGTCCAAAACTCCAGATAGCACACCCCTTTCCTCAACGAAAGGGAAAGAGAAGGTCGACACTTCAAAGAAGTGAAAAGTTGCCTTCGAGGATATCCCAACAAGCTTGCCTCCTCCTCAGCCTTCAAAAACTGCGAGCCAGCCTGAGCCATCCAAGGAAACAGCCACCTCTTCTGCGGGACCGAGCCAGGGCGACAAGGACGAGGAGCTTTTCGCACTCCTTCACCAACTGCCATAAAAGGCTGGTTTGAGCGCGGCCTTTATCGACTGCTTCACTTTTGAAGAAGGTTAGGAGAGGATGAAGCGACGACCAGCCAAGGTCGCTTTCAGTACTACAATGAGGATGCTGGCAAACATAAGCATCTTCTATCTTTACTCTTCGGTGTACTTTTCTTTACTGATGTGTGTGATATTTTTAGACTACTGTAGCTGCTATTTTGATGCATGACCCAGTCCTCGAATGTATGGAGAAGGCCAAAAAGGTTAAAGAAATGACCCAAGCATTCGAGGACTTAAGGAAGACTCATGAAGAAGAAAGAAATTCCTTCGAGTTGGAGAAACAGCAGCTAGCGAGGATCTGGCCAAGGAGAAGCTTGGAAAGGAGAAGCTTAAGAAAAAAATTAAAGGACTTAAGAAAACCATCTCTGAGCATCCGGATGTTCTGAAGGAGGCAACAACAGAGGCGGCTCGCAAGGCTATAGAAGAGTTCAGGGCTACTGAATGCAAGGAACTCAAAGAAAAGGCCAACGACATTGCTTCATCGATCATAATATACAATATCTTTTGCGAGCATCCGGACTTCGACTTTTCCATCCTTGGTGAAGATGTGGTCGAGCTTGCAACTAAAAATGGTGGAGCGAGCACATCTGCATAATCATTATGTATTATTATTTTTTATTTATTAAAAAGTTTTAGAACAATACGGGCTAGTCCTTTCTGCTTTGTAATACTTTGCTTGCATACAGGTGCGAGTTTAATCAATATAATTTTTTTTGTCAAATATTTATTCCTAAAAAACAATTAAAACACAATATATTGTAATATAAAGATGCATAATTTAACCAAGTAGTCAATCACTGGGTGGCTAATCGGTACGCTATTGCGATTCGAATCCAACTAACTTAAAAGGGGTTTTAAGGGTTAGGATAGGTTAGGTCACTTAAGAAAATAGCAAGTATGAGTGATGCAAACTCAATATTTTTTTTCAAAAGTTCCACGACAAAATAAAATGCAGCAATATATCACATCGAACAATGAACATTTTGCTCAGTTAGTTTGTTGTTCAAGGAGGGAAATCACGTAATATGACATGCTATGGCATGAAGCGAGGAGAAAATCCTAAGATATTAAGAAATTTTAGAAGTTCGGTGATCTAAAATTCCAACTCCTCCAAATGAACATTTGCATAGTCCTTTAGGAAGCAAGTAGGAGATAATATTCTGAATCCCACTATCCCCCGAGTTTTATGGTGTTCACAGACTGCCATAAAACTATAAAAGATGAACCAATTAAAATTGAAGTAATAATCGAAGAAAAGACATCTTTATTGATGAATGACGACGAATAACGAATGATGAATGACGAATGACAAATTTCAAATACAAGATGCCCCCCAGGTCGTTGAAAATACATGAAGATTTACTGATAATAGCGATGAAGTTGTTCTACATTCCAAGTGTGCTCGATCTTTTGTCCACCAGTGCGAGCTAGCTTGTATATCCCAGGTCGAATGACGACGTCAATAACATATGGTCCTTCCCAAGAGGTTCCAAATACACAAGCACCGTGCTCTTTATTATTAGGTAGAACTTGTCGAAGAACAAAATCACCAACTTCAAATTCCCTGCTTCTGACTTTAGACTTATAATATCGAGCAGTGGGCTGTTGATATGATGCAATCCGAAGCTGAGACTGCTCGCGCCTTTCTTCTAAAAGATCGAGCTTAATCCTCATTACAACATTATTCTGATCTTGCTCATAAGTAGATCGTCATAGAGAGCTCGCAATAATTTCTACTGGTACCGTTGCTTTATATCTATAAGCTAAAGAGAATGGACTTTCTCCAGTAGTGGTTCGTTGAGTGGTACGATAAGCCCATAATACCTCAGAAAGTACTTCTAGCCAAGCACCTTTGTGTTCTTCTAGCTTTATTTTTAGGTTCTGTTTAAGTATCTTATTTATTGCTTCGACCTGTCCATTGGCTTATGGATGAACAACAGCGGAGAAGCTCTTATTGATGCTTAAGTTGTCACAGAAGTTACAGAACTCATCGCAGTCAAATTGTTTCCCATTATCAGAAATTATAGTATATGGTATACCATAATAGCAGATTATAGATTTATAAACAAAATCTATCATCTTCTTTGGGGAAATAGTACTCAAGGCTTCAGCTTCTGTCCACTTAGTGAAATAATCAACTGCGACCACTGCATACTTCAATCCACCTTATACCAATGAAAGCATTTCGATAATATCAATTCCCATACTACAAATGGCCATGGACTAGTCATTGGAGTTAGAGGAACATGTGGCATTCTAGGAATAGTTGCAAATCGTTGACATTTGTCACACCTCCTAGCGAATTCCAGTGTATCCTTCTTTATAGTTGGCCAAAAATACCATTGCCTGAGAATCTTGTTTGCAAGTGCTTGCCCCCCGAAATGATTTCTACATATTCCTTCGTGAATTTCCCTCATAATGTAGTGTGCGTTTTCTTCATCGACATATAATAATAATGGCGAGCTAAAACTTCTTCAATAAAGCTTCCCGTCATAGATGATATAGTGAGCTGCCTTCATTCGAAGCTGCTTTGCATTGTCTTTGCTTTTGGAAAGATCGCCATTCTATAGATATTTCATTATAGGATCCATCCATGATGGTTTTCTGTCAACCGGCATGGTCACTTGGGGCTCTATTTCGATACTCAGTTTTGCAAGAAATTCGACAGGAACCACCTTTAATAATTCTACGTCTTTCGTTGAAGCGAGTTTAGCTAGAATATCTGCTCAAGTATTCTTAATACAAGGAAGAAGTTGTCTGCTACAAGCAGTAAATATTGACAATAGTCTTTGTATTTCATGCAAGTAGGCCATCATTCTATTTCCTCTTGCTTGATAATCGCCGATCACTTGACAAACAACCAACTGAGAATCATTGTATACCTCAATCATCTCGGCCTTCATTTTTTGTGCGAGCTTTAGCCCAGCTATCAGTGCTTTACATTCTACCTTATTATTTGATGTTGGAAATTTGAAGCGAAGTGCACAATGAATATTATGCCCTTCAGGACTGATTAGCACTAAGCCCGCACCTACTTCATTCTCGTTTGACGATCCATAGACGTAAAGTTTCTACAATCTTGATAAATCTATAGCAGGTTTTTCGATTACTTCTGTGGGAAGATTGACATCATATGTGAATTCTACAATAAAATCTATGAGAGCTTGACCTTTACTTGCAATACGAGGTTGAAAATTGATGTCAAATTGACTCAACTCAACAGGCCACTTAAGTAGTCGTCCTGAAGTCTCAGGATTTTGTAGAACCTTCTTTAATGTATGATTCGTGAAAACTTTGATGGAGTGTGCATGAAAATAAGGTCGAAGCTTCCTAGACGCGACAATGAGTGCTAATGCCAACTTTTCCATCTCTAGATATCTTATTTCGGCATCAAGTAATCTTTTACTTATGCAATATACAGGTCGCTGTACTTCTTCTTCTCGAATTATCGCAGCACTTTTTGCATATTTCGAAACTGCTAGATACAAGTATAACTCTTCACCCGGGTTTGGTTTCGACAAAAGTAGAGGAGAACCCAGGTGTGTTTTTGTAATTCTTCAAAATACCTGCTCGTATTCTTCCATCCACTCGAACCTCTTTGAACCCTTTAATACTTCAAAAAATGGTTGACATTTATCGGTTGACCTAGATATAAATCGACTCAGTGCAGTCACTCTTCCTACTAGGCTCTACACATCTTTGAGTTTACGAGAGGACTGCATATCAATTAGTGCTTGTATCTTATGAGAGTTCGTTTTAATGCCTCGCTGATTGACCATGAACCCCAGGAATTTTTCGGATCATACTCAGAATGCGCACTTCTGAGGGTTCAGCTTCATCTGATATTTTTGAAGAATTTTGAACATCGCATCAAGGTGTCTGACGTGATCTTTAGCTTTCTTTGATTTTACCAAAATATCATCAACATATACTTCCATTGTCTTGCCAATTTGTTTCGCAAACATCATATTGACAAGACACTGATAAATTGCTTCTGTGTTAATGAGTCCAAACTGCATTTTTTTGTAACAGTGCAATCCTCGATCAGTGATGAATGAGGTATGCTCCTCATCTAGTTCGTACATGGGGATTTGATAGTATCCAGAATACGCGTCCATAAAGCTTAAGAGTTCATGCCCGATGTTGTATCTATAAGCTGGTCGATTTTTGGAAAGGGAAAACTGTCCTTCAGGTATGCTTTGTTGAGGTCGGTGAAATCGATGCAAGTTCTCCACTTCCCATTGGGTTTCTTTACCAAAACTGGGTTTACAAGCCAGTTCAGATAAAAAGATTCCCTGATGAATCCAATTTTGAGCAGCTTCTCTACCTCTTCTTTCAGTGCGACATACCGTTCTAGATTCATGACTCTTCTTTTCTGTCGTATAGGCTTCTTTATTGTATCTATATTTAGACGATGACACATGATATTCGGATCAATCCCTACTATATCTGAATGTCGCCATACGAAGATATCCAAGTTTGATTTCAGAAAAGCAACCAATAAAGCTCGCATGGGTTCTTGAAGCTTCGCTTCGATTTTTAGAACCTTCGAAGACCTATCGATTCACAAATCTTTTGAGTCTTCTATAGGTCCAGTTTTGACCTCTCCATCAATTTCTTGAGGATCGAAGACTTCGATTAGCATTTCACTTGACGCTTTGCCTGATGTTTCTCTTGACGCCTCACCTTGTAACTGGACCATCATTGTGTGAGGTGCTACATCTTTTAATGCGAGCTTTAAAGAATTATTATAACAAATCCACGCATCATATTAGTTGCCTCGCACTTCATCTACTCCCTGTTGAGTCAGGAATTTCATAGCGAGATGGTAGATTGAAGTAACTACTCGAAGCTCCCTCAATGTCGATCTTCCAAATCCAGCATTGAATGCAGAAGGACAATCCACAACTAAGAATTCGGTCATTATCATTGAAACCCTAGGATAAGTTCCAACGTTGACCATTAACTCAATCATGCCCTTAGGCATTATACTGTTACCAATAAATCTGTAGAGTGGAATGACAGCAGGCTTTAGGTCGCTTTCACTAAACCCCATCTTCTTGAAGGCATCATAGTATAGGATGTCAACAACACTTCTATTATCGATTAATAGTCGCCATAGCTGCGTACTTCCATAGTTAATCTTTATGACCAACGCATCATTATGCGGGTAATGGACCTCCCTCGCATTCTGCTCCGTAAAGGTAATATCCATATCCGGTAGTCGTTAAAGCTTTCGTGGTTACTGCTCAAGATGCATAACATTGGTCAATGGCTGCTGTTGACCATGCATACCTATCTTGTGCCCTCTTCGAATCTCCACCAACATGCAGTCCTCTAATAAATAGTTCACATTTCACGTTGAATTTCTGGTGGTCGCTGTCGGTTTTCTTCTCGCCTTTCATTGTTCTGCCTGGTGTACTATCGCAGCCTCCCTTCTTTAATTAATCTTTCGATTTCATCCTTCAAGGCATAGCAGTTATTGGTATCATGTCCAATGTCATTGTGATACCAGCAAAATTTGTTGGGATCACGTCTCGCTCTATCCTGCTTTCTCGACTCCGGTTGACGATATTGCTCCTGCTGGTTTGTGACCGTATAGATATGATTTATGGGTGCGTTCAATTCGGTATAGTTGTTGAATCTCATAGGAGCTTTTGGAATCTCCTGCTTTTTCTGTTTGGAGTCGATTGTTCATTACTTCTTTTGTTTGACTTCTTATTATTATCGTTGTTGGTCGTGGTCGCATCTTTTGCACCATCTTTTCCTCCTCCTTTCGTCTTATGAAGATTCTCACGCGAAGATTCCACCTTAAGATGCCGACCAACTCTTTGATAGAAGTCTTCAAGGGTTCTGTAATCTTGCTCAAGTAACTCTTTCCAGAGTTTAGTCTCTGGTCCCACTCTCACCATCATTAGATTTAAAACTCCCCCTTCAGGTAGGTTATTGACCTTTGCCAACTCTGAGGTAAAGCGGTTAAGGTAAGATCGTAGAGTTTTCTCCGGACCTTGCCGAATAGCAGACAGACTGACAAGTGGAATAGTAAAATTCTTCGCAGCCTAGAATTGTCTCAAGAATGCAGTCTGAAGTTATTGCCAGGATGAGATTAAACAAGACTTGAGTCCTCGAAACCACTTCTTCGTTGCTCGTGTGAGAGTTACAAAAAAACATCTGTAACATACGAGATCATTGACATGATGAAGCTCCATTAGGTCACTGAAGTGATCCATATGATCCTGTGGATCAATTTTCCCATCAAAAGTATTTATGGTGGGAAGTTTGAATCCAGCAGGTAAGACAGCAGCTCAAACTTTCTCACTGAATGGTGATTAACGATACCTATTAATGAGCTCATCATTCTAGCCAGCAAGTGCATCTAATGTGATCCTCAAATTATAAATATCGACGTTCGGAGGGAAAGCATTATCTCTTACTGGGGGCAACGGTGGCCTTTGCTCGTTATCACGATGTAAGACAGGTTGGTCAGGCTGGGTCTGCTACGACCTTTGTGAGAATTCAAATATAATAGTGCGACGAGATCGACTTTGGTCATTATGATGCGATGTGGATCACTCATGACTACGTCGTTGTTCTAGGTGTTGTCTCAAGTCTGCAGGATTCTGTCTTAATTCCCTACTAACTCTTTCAAAGACGCTCCTCGATTGATGTTTTTACTCGTTGTTTAGACAATCACAATTGACGGTTACTCTTCGAGAAGATTATTCATGATCACGATCAGTGCTCGAACTCTCAGTACCAGATTCCAGAGGCAAGTCTGCGACCTTGCCTTTTCCCTTAGAGGTGCGATCTCCATGATGCTCCTGCTGGGCTCTGTGTTGGTCGCGATTCCCTGTCTCTAGGATCTGAATTCTTCTCCCAGGTAGTTAAGCATGACATTCTCTGGGACATTCATGCAGTGGTAGAGTCACCATCTGTCCCTCAACAAGTCGTTATAGAGAATCATTGATCTGATTAGTGATGTATTGATGGTTCACCAGTGCCTCCTCAATACGATCCTGTCTCTTGACAATATTTTCTGATACAGTCATGGTAGGCTGATCCTGAGCAGGTCTACCTATACAACAGCAGTGCTTTGGGGTTGGTTTTGGCTAGTTCCGATGTTTCTGGTATTTGCCATTGTTGAAGAAGTGAAATTGACAAACTTTTTGCTGGAATAGCCATTCTTCTAGTGCCAATTATTGACGGAGGTTTTATCAACAATAAATTTAGAAAATTGCAAGATGTGGCTTGTATGTGTGAAATGGGTTGATCAAATCAAAGCAAGTAAAAAAGACAAGAATTTTATAGTGGTTCAGCCCCAAAAAAGATGAGCTTACGTCCATTGTTCTTTATTATTTTCTGAGGAATTTACAAGAGTTTCGTTAAGTCTCAAGATCAGAGAGTTCAAAGAGAGAGAGATATAGAGTGTAGCCCAAAAGTCCCTGATAGCAATACTGAGTTCCCCTTATATAGCTGAAAGTGACTCAATATTTCCCAATTGTGAAAATGGGTAAGTGTGTTATCAGAAAATACAATTTGAGTAACATCATAACTGGGTAATAACTTAAATGGAATGATCAGTTGATCTCCATTCAGAAACGTGTTTCCCTTTCTCTATAGATTACCTGTTTGATAAAGTTTGATCTAGTTTCCTTTTTGTACTGGTCATACTTAACTCATTCAGAGGAGGTCACACTTCAATCAGAAAAATTCTCATGCGACCTGACGCATTCAACTTGGTCACTAATTTTCTCTTTTTGGCATTGACTAACATATAGATTTTTAGACCGCACAACATAAAGTAATAGAAGAATCTAGTTGTTTGGCAGGTTGACCCAGTTATTCTGTCGTTATGTCACAGCGATTGGTGGCTCGTGTGTTATCTCCCTTTATTTATTGAAAGGTAAATATGAACTTATGCACTCTCCCACTACCATTTTATTAAGTTTTTTTCTTTTTTGTTTAATGGCAAATTTGTCCTTAATTATGTGAATTTCTACGATTTGATTTTTATTGTTTTAGTTTTGACAATTTTGTCTCTGAATTTGTTGAGGCCTTTCCCTGTTTGTTTTATTACGAGGACATAATTAGGGAGTTTCTTTTCTATTTAGAAAAATTTTGCGGTTTCCTATGATTAATTTATATACAGGACATTCTTCTAAAAGGAAATTAAACTTTTTTTCAATATATAAGGAATTTTACTAAAAAGGAATCAAATTGGTTTCTAGGAAACCTTTGTGCTTTCTTGAGATATACTTACATACAGAGTATTTTGTTAAAAGGAAACTAAACTAGTTTGTAGGAAATTTTTGTAGTTTACTGTGATTTACTTACATAAATTGCACTCATTTAAAAGGAAACCAAATTAGTTTTTAAAAAACTTTTGTAGTTTTCTGTGATGGTATCGTACTAAAAGGAAACCAAATTACTTTCTAGGAAATCTTTGTAATTTCGTATGATTTAATTATGTACAAGACATTCCGCGATTTACTTATGTACCGAACATTCCACTAATAGGAAATCAAAATTAATTTCCAAGAAATTACAAAGATTTTCTATTTTTTTTTAAAGATGACTTATATACTAAAATGACACCATATTTTCTAACTCCTAAAGTATTTAGAAAAATGTTATGAAATATCATAAATAATTTTATTATTTTTGAAAAATCATAAATTTGGTAATATCTTTTTCATAGGAATAAGTGTAACCCTTAATTGCTGGTAGATTTGTTAAAGTAACCTTACCTTTTCACCTTCATTTATTCTTTTTTTAGTTCCACCATTCATCTTTTTCAAGTTAATTAAGTATAATAATACAAAGAGGGTCAAAAAAAAAAAAAAAGGAAAAAAAATAGAGGTCGTGAATTGGGAAGTGCAACCGTGCAAGTACGTGCTTATATTAGTATTCGGTCAATACATATGAGGTCCAGTCTGGTACATATGGGTCAGGCAATGTGGCTGCCTTAAATGGGCTGGATAAGAAGTCCCACATTTCCTTGGAAGAGCTCATAATTTATACGGGCCTTTAGGAAAATTTCTAATATTTCAAAGGGCTTCTTAGTGAAAAGGCAGTTTTTCACACTTCACCTTAATAAATGTGTATGTTTTTTGTTTTATAAAAAAATTATCAAGTTTATCACTTGCAAAATATATAACATCATTTTGATTATATCATATTTAGTACAAAAACTGGTATGCTTTAGTATAGAACTGATTTACTAATATCTGATCTAGTAATAATGTATGATTTAAACAACCGTATTGTTATAAAAACAAAAACGTTTTATAACAGAATGTCATGTTTATCAATTCCAAATATATCACATTAGTTTCACTATAACAGATTTCATGTATAGGTAATACAAAAAATAATGTACATTAGTCAAAACATGATTTACGGACATCTGATTTGTTGAATGATTGATGGGATAATTATATCGTGTAGTTTGAAATTGAAATACATTTATACCCTTATTTGGTTAAACTGCAATTAGATTGATAAATTACATAACTTTGAGGGATGTGTACACTTATTACCAAAAACACAAAATAATGATTGGTGGAAGAAAAAATAAGAAAAATGTGGTGAATAAATACACGAAGATATGTAAAAATATGTGTATGTACTGTCATTCAGTCACAACCAAATTTAACATTCTTTCTCACGTAGGTGATCTCTTAATTAAGAGTAATCCGTACTACTTCACTTGAAACTCTAGTTTTCGATGCATAAGAATCATTAATGCATAACTTAACTTTTTTCTTAGGGGCATCACTCTTTCATTATATGAATGGACATGGGGAGATCTCTACAGTGATCTAACATAGTCTTTACAATTTAATTGTCCCTTTGAACTTAGATCTTGGGATCTTTATTCAACTAGATTAGGTATCCACTTAATCGACATATTCTTTTATGGGCTTTAGTACCAATTCCCTCAATGACTTTTTAACTAACTCTCTATTTAACCCTTTGGATAGTAAATCTGTAATATTATCTTTCGACTTTATATAGTCTACCAAGATAATGTCAGTTAAGAATAGTTGTCTAATTGTATTGTGCCTATGACGAATATATCTAGACTTACCATTGAATATATTGTTCTGCATTCTTCTTATTGCAGATTGACTATCATAATATATGCAAATTATAGGCATATGCTTTGGCCACTCTAGAATATCCTCTAAGAAGTGGTGAAGCCATTTTGTTCGTTCCCTATATTTATCCAGTGTGATAAATTAAGATTCCATAGTGGATCTGGTAATAATAGATTATTTCAAAGATTTCAATGACACTGCTGCACTTCGTAGTGTGAACACATAACTACTAGTAGACTTTGAGTCTTTAATATTAGATATCCAACTTGCATCACTATAACCTTCAAATATAGAGAGATATCTTGTATAGTACTACCTATAACTATGTGTAAACCGCATGTATTTTAATATTCTTATAATCTCTTGCTAATGCTCGACTCTAGGATTATCTGTGTATCTACTCAATTTACTAACTGCTTAGGCAATATCTAATCTTATATAGCTCATCAAGTACATTAGGCTACTTATCACTCTGGAGTATTCTATTTGAGAAAAAAAATCTCTCATTTATTCTTAGATAAATATAAATTTAAATCTATTAGTATTCGGGAAACTCCAGAATTATCTTTATCGAATTTTTCAATAATATTGTCCTCTCAATGTGACTAACATAAAACAAGTATATATAAATTTTTGAGATTTTTATTCCCAATATGATATCGGCTAAATCCTATCTTTTATGTCAAATCTTGAATTCAACATATTTTTGATAAATTTGATCACTTTTTCATTATTACCAATAATAGATATGTCATCAATGTAAAGATACAAAATGACATAACTATTTTTGGTATCTTTGATATATACACATTTGTCACATTCGTTGATTTTAAATCCATTAGCCTTCATAGCACTATTAGATTTTTCATGCAATTGTTTCAGTGCTTGTTTTAATCTATACAAGGATTTCATTAATTTATAGACTTTCTTTTTCTACATTGGTGTAGAAGAACCCTCAGGTTCTCCTATGTAAATTTCTTCTTCCAAATCTCCATTTAGAAATAGTTTTTTTACATTCATTTGGTTTATTTCGAGATTCCACAAAATGACAATCGTAAGTACTATTCTAATGAGATTTATTCTCGTCACTGAAGAATATGTATCAAAATAATCGAGGCCTTCTTTCCATCTATAGCCTTTAATTATAAGTCTCACCATGTACTTATCAATCGATCTATCTGCCTTTATTTTTTTATTGAAAATCCACTTAGAACCTAAAGGTTTATAACCTGGTGGAAGATTTATTAGTTTCCAAGTATAGTTTTGTAGAATAGAATCAATTTCACTGTTGATGGCCTCTTTCCATAAAGGACCTTTTGCAGAGTTCATAGCCTTTTTAGAAGTTTGAGATTCGCTCTCAACCACACAAGTCTGAAAATTTGGACCAAAATATTTTTTTGTCCTTACTCTCTTTCTTTGTCTAGGTTCAATCTCAGTTTCCTCATTTTGATCTTAGTCCTGACTATCTCATATGTTCATTTTGATGAACTTATTTTTTCTTGGATTTATAAAGAAATACGTGTTCAACGAATGAGCTATTCATTAATTCCATTATCGTGTTCTTATGTATGTCTGAGATTTTTTATTCATATAGAAGAAACTGATAAACACTCTTGTTTTATACATAACTAATAAAAATATAATCAGCAATTTTTGAACCTATTTTTACCCTCTCAGGTGTTGGTATGACTACTTTGACAAGACATCCTCATATACATGTTTAAATAATGAGCTATTCATTGATTCTATTATTGTGTTCTTATATATGTCTAGGATTTTTGATTCATATAGAAGATACTGATAAGCACTCTTGTATTGCACATAACTAATGAAAATGTAATCAACAATTTTCGAACCTATTTTCACCCTCTCAGGTGTTGGTATGACTACTTTGACAAGACATCCTCACATTCGTAAATAATTGTAGAAAGGTGTTCTTCCTTTCCATAACTTATATGGAGTCTTTTCCTTTTTCTTTTTTAGCACCTTATTCAAAAGCTAGTTAGCCGACAAAATAGCTTCTCTAGACATGTTTTAGGTTAACCTAGAATTTATAAATATTGTATTCATAATTTCTTTCAAGGTACAATTCTTTCGCTCAACAACTCCATTTAACTGAGACGAGTAAGGTGCTGTAGTTTCATATATGATTCCATATTGTGCATAGATTTTCTCAAATGGCGAATAATACTCTCTACCGCGATCACTTTTTAGCATATTAATTTTTTTGTTGAGTTGGTTCTCAACCTTATTCTTATAGAGAACAAACTTCTCTATAACTTTATCCTTAAATTTTAGCAATTAAACATAATAGTATTTTGTGCTATCATTGACAAAAATAACAAAGTATTTATTGCCTCCCTTTATTTGTATAAATTTAAATCACAAATATCATTGTGAATTAAATCAACAGGTTCAGTGTTCCTCTCAATACTTTGAAATGATGACCTAGTCAGTTTTGCTTCAACATGAGTTTCACACTTGCATCTAGAATCGATATGAAAGGTGGATATATGATTTAAGTTAACTAATTTACACAAAATATCATAATTATTATGTCCTAGTCTACCATGCCATACATTAGAAGATTCAAGTAAATAACTAGAAGAATTAACGTTATTATTATTTTTCTTAATAGTCATTATATTGCGCTTTAAAAGTCTATCATATACGTAGCCCTTATGTACATCTAACCCACTTTTAGACAAAACTACTCTATCTAACTCGAACACCATACATAATCCATGCCTATTCAACAATGAACCGAGTACATTATTCATAGTCAGCTCTTTTCTAGAGACTATCTTTAGGACCACCTTATCTTGGCCTTTGATAGTAGATGTCGTAGAGTTTCTTATGCATAGCTTCTCTCTGTTCTCAAGTGGTTGAAAGAAGTGAACAAAGCTTTGTGTGAGCATATGTGCTGAGTGGCACCAATGTCAAACCACCATTCCTTGGAATTGGACCTAACTAAATTTACTCTAGAAACCAACGCGCAAAGGTCTATGTGAAAAATCTCTTATGTGATTTCATTCACTATATTGGTTTCATTCTTCTTCTTCTTCATAAGTCGACAATCTAAAGCTTTGTGATCTATTTTCTCACAATTGAGGTATTTCCTTTGGAATTTCTGCTTTTTTGCCTACTCTGTCTTTAGGCCCCAAATTTTGGCTTGGCTTTTTTAGTTTATCCTTTTTGGCTTTGGAGTCTTGAGAATATTCTACAATATTTGCCTTTGCCACTAGCGTACTAGATGAAGCTATTGTCTTTTCAGTACTTCTGTTATCTTTCTCGATACGAAGTTTAATAACAAGCACTTCTAGGTTCATTGCCTTTCACTTGTGCTTCAGGTAGCTCTTGAAATCCTTCTATGCCGAGAGTAGATTTTTAATGAACTTAGCTAATTAGAATGGTTCACATATGATCGTCCTCTCAGCTTGAATCTCATGGAAAATCAATTAAAACTTTGAACTTGACAGATTACTATTCTAGAGTCGACCATTTTAAAGTTTATGAAGCATCCCACCATAAATTGATTGGATCCAGCAACCTTAGTCTAATATTTATACTCTAGTGACTCTCATAAGTCATTTACCATTTTCTTAATATGATATACTTTGTAAAAAAAATTTGGTTAAATTATTCATTACATAATTATAGTATAGGAAATCGGACTGTTTTCAAGCATTAACTACAGCGATAACTTGAAGGTTTTTCCTATTTTCGTTGGCTTTTATAGCCTCCTTAGCTAAGAACCTCACAAGGTTTAGTATGGTCAGATAGAATAACATCTTCTATTGCCACATTTTGAAGTTCTACCTATTGAACTTTTTAGACTTTCCTACGAGGTATAGTATTGGTACCACCAGAGTCATAATAGGGGGTTGACACTTGAGCCATAGTAGGCCACAACAGTATTATTTGATTCAATTATTATTTCTAAAATAGGATAAAATTATAATAAGAATCTTTTTTCTAGAAATAAGCAATAATCAAATTTCTCTTAATAGACAAACTCTCCGAAAAGACTATGGAGGATTCACAATCAGTCTCACTTAAAATCCAGCCTCAAACAAAATTTGTCTAACTTGTAATTTTTTTTAATCATTACAATTTATTAAGAAAATTATCCAACAATATAAAATTTTCAAAAATGTTATATACAGTTTACACAAATATAAAGTATATAGCTATTTTAAGATTATTAGAAAAAATTATTGAAAATAATAATAAATCTAGAAATGGAAATATAATAAAACAACAATATTATATCAAAGAATGTGATTATACATATCACGAATCTTTTAGCAATATTAAAAAAAAAATAAATTACAAATTATTTGACAATATATATAATAAAGAAAATTGGAAACTAAGTTTCATAAAAACTAAACCGAATCTTGTGTTTCATACAATGTCCTTAAAATAGTTATGCTTTTTTACTAGCGTGCTTAGAGGAATGCAAACGGTGTCTATTTCCTAGGATAAAATGACTCACATTTACACCAAGTTACTACTCCTAGTGAACTGAAGTACACCCACATACCATTACCACTAATACAAGAGACTCTACCAGAGAACTTGACTAGAAACTCAAAACCTCAGAGAATATTAGAGAGAAAGAAGAAGCTTAGAATACGTTGATGTGTTGAAATTAGATGAAGAGCTCCCTTTTTATAGGATTCATAAAGGGTATCTTTCATAAACATTTCCTTAATTCTAAAAAAAGTATTGGCAGTTTTCAGAACAAAAGCCAAATATTTTTGGTTGTTTCAAAAAACTAATAGCCTTCAGAATTGGACCGTTACAAGTTTCAATTAAGGCCCATTCATTTTTGAAGTTACAAAATTATTTCAGAATCTTCTTTGCACTGTAGATATAGGGAAAAAAAATATTCAAGGAGCAAAAGGAAGCCCAATATGGAGTTAGCTTTTTAGTCCGACATTCGTACCTATAGGATGTGTGGATGCATTCAAGCGCATACTAGGCCAATCCGTAATTTGCAGCCTCCTGAGTGCATACATAAGAGAAAGCCTCTCAACTTACTAAATTACCAACTAAATGTTAAACAATTCTATATAAACAACTCTTGATTTGTACTCCTTTTCTATGAAGAACTTTAGCAAATTTCCACTCTTTCTCCTTCTCTTTTAGCTCACTTTGGGTGACAATTTCTCATTTACTCTATAACTATTTTGAGTAAGCAAATACTTGAATTTTATGTACTCCTAGAGAAGAACACGTATCAATAATGATCTCTCACTAATATATAGTAGGTCCCACTTATAAGTTTATCTCAAAATGGAAAATTAAAATGGTGCAACACATCTATTTTCAAACAAAAAGTATAACTAATTCTCTGATATTCCATAATGGTTTCAAACTACTAGATATTAGGATCAAAATGATTAAGAAGAAAATATTACATTTTCTTGCAAGCTTGCATGATATATATATATATATATATATTTTTTAATTGGTCTAATATCTACTTATTCTTTAGTTTCTTTATTTTTATTAGGATGTATACAAAGAGCAATTTGTTCTATTGTTTCCTTATTTAAGTGTAATTTTATTAAATGGTTTTTTAGTAATAATATAATTTTTGTAAAGAGGGTGTGGAGAGAGAAAATAAAGGGGTGATAATAGATCCACTCTTGTTCAAAATATATGACTATACCCCATGAAAAGGCTTACCCCTAAAATATTTGAACTTTTATCTATACTTTATATCAAGTTTTCTTTCATTTTATCTTATTCTTCTTTTTCTCTTTTTTTTTTTTTAATGCTTCCTCTTCAATCTTCTACCTTATCTCAATTCCATAGTTTTCTAATAATCAAGGCTAAACCAATAACTTGCAAACTCATCCAAAGATATTGCACAAAAATAGTATTCTTCATAAGGTGCATTGGATACCCTCTGTGCATTGGATACCCTCTGAAGAAGAAGAATTCTTTAAATAGGTAAGTAATTTTTATGTTTAAATATTATGGTACTATTAGAAATAGTCTAGCTATGGAGTTTTATGTATTTTGAGGTTAATTTGCGGCAGGAAAAAAAAAGAATTTCGGTCAATTTTCAAGAATTTAATAAATTTGGAGCAAAAAACCCTGAAAGTCATCGAGAGTTTTGATGAAATTCGATACTAGCTCGATGATTTATTTAGAAAAAATAAAATAGAAACAACTTGATGCTTTCAATAGTTATTTGATTATTATTCGATGGTCCATCGAAATACGAAAGTTTTCGATGATATTCTGATACTAATTCGATGATAGTTCGATGTCATTTTGATGAAGTGTGTTTTTATATTATAATATGAAAAATTACTCTATGATCATTTAAATAGCATCGAATTATCTTCAAATTCTATCAAATTGCATATAAATTCATCATATTGGAATCGAAATTTTTGATGCATTTTCAATGACCATCGAATAATTTTTCAGAGACAATTATTAAAAGGTTTTCATCGAATTTTCATTGAATGAATATCGAATTAATGTGGAAATGCATGAAAATTTTTGATATTCGTTGGAGAAACCCATCCAAATTTTCAGGACTTTGTAGAAATGAATCTAAATTTAATTTTTAATCAAAATATATCAGATAATATTTTGAAACTCGAATATAAACTATTTTAAATTATACACTCATAGTTAAATATAGAAATTTCTTAATCATCTTAAGAGAGTCTTAAGATGAGAACAAGATAGAAAGTTCAGAGATATTAAGAGTACGAGAAATGTTATAGGAGAAATTTAAAGAGGAAGAGTGGATGCTTGAGTTTCTTTTCTTTTTGAGAAATAAAACTACTTTAAGCTGTTCTTTTTGAGAGTTTTCTTTAACATCAATAAAACTACTTTTAGCTGTATTTTTGTCACATAGTCATATACTATGAAGATTTATAGAAGGGGGCAAATGGTTATAATTGGGGCACCTATGTGCATATTTGTTTAAAATTTCTCGACTAAAAAAGAAAGGGAGAAGGGTCTCGACAAAGTCCAAGAAAGGCGGCAGCCAAGAAGAAAGAGAAAGCTAGAGAGAGAAAGTGAGGGTTTGAAGCTACTGCTTGATGATCAAGTGGGAATCTTTCGTCTGATTTCGTTCAAATTTTTGCAAGGCGAATCCTTGCAACGAGGTCTAGAAATCCAGCAGATTAATTTTTCCAGTTAGTCTCTCTAAGGTGCTCTCTTGAGAAACCCACTTTGTGAGGTCTTTGTTTTCTCTTTGCTGTAATCCATTTATATTGATGATGACTATGATGTTGGTGATCCAAGAGTATTTATTCTTAATGCTATTGTGACCTATTGTGAATCTCTAATTATTCTAGAGAGAAATATTATGAACCCATTATTATTGTTGATAGTAAAGAATTAAATAGACTGCGGTCCTCATGGTTTTTACAATTTTTGAGTTTTTCACGCTAAAAATTAGTGTTTCATTTCTGGTTGGTGTATTGCTTTGTTGCCTGTGGTGCTTTGGTTTATATTGTTATTATTGGATTTGCAGTATTTGCTGAGGACCCTATTTTAGACACACAAAGAAAGGAAAATATTTATTTTGCTATTTATTGTGGTAATGGTGTGTTTTTCCGAAGAATTCATTTATTGAAAGTTCGAAAAAAAAACATTTTTTTTTAAGAAATGCTATGACCCTGTAACGTACCTTATGGTCCTTATGCTACACACTAACAAAGAGTGGCTCCCAAAGATTTTACAAATAAACCTCATACTTCAATTTTGAAAAGAACTAGAACAAAATTAGTGTGAGATATATATAATTAGGAGCACGGATCGAGCATTAGAGATTTAGACTCGATTGATGAGAGAAGAGACTTGAACCTCATTTTGGTAATCCACACTATCTTCAAGCTCTCCTTTCGGCTGGTGAGCCACAGGTAAATAATCACACTATAGGATAAAGTTAGTCATTAGCGTTTTGGTGAAATCTTAGGCACTGTTGAGTCTTCCTTAAACGATCGATCTGCTAGAAGTATAGTAGTGTCACTTACTACTTCTCATATCATGCTGTATAAATTCAAGAAAGTTGAGATTTTTTATAATACACAAGAGGAGCATAGTCTCTGTTGTAGTTAATATGAAAACGCACATATAATGTATCTCTTGAAGGGATCGATTCCTTTCATAATTTGGCAACACATATCATGTTTAACTAATATGGTATTAAACATGACTTGTAATGGCCAAATCATGAGCAGGATTTGTCCCATCATGGAACTACATCCATAGCTGCCTGTATAGTAGAAAAGATGTAGATATCTATAACTGTATATATGCACACGAGCGCGGCAAAACACTCGGATCTTCTTCTTCATTTTGATCTGATCACTAAGCAATCTTCATGGTAGCTAAACGTGTTCTTTTCAATCCCCATCACTCGTCATCATCATTATTAATTTTTTTTAAAAAAGAACTAATAATACAATGTGTGTAATGTGTAAATTATGAAAAAATAATTTCAAAAATAATTTCGGTGTTACATTTAACTAATGGAAAATAATTGACATGAGCCCTTGAACAAGGCCATTCATGTGCATTGCATAATGTTGTTGGGTCTAAAAACCTATATGTTAGTTAATGCCAAAAAAGGAAAGTTAGCGACTAAGAGAACGTGTCAGGTCGTACGAAAAAGTTAAGTGCGACATCTTTCGAGAGTCGAATGTGACCTCCCTCCGAATAAAGTGCGACCTCCTCTGAACGAGTTAAGTACAACCAGAATAAAAAAGAAACTAGACCAAACTTCGTCAAACGGGTAATCTATAAAGAAAGGGAAACAAAAGTTTTTCTTTCAAGATCAACTAATCATCTCATTTAAGTTATTACCCAGTTATATTGTTACTCAAATTGTATTTTCTGATTTTACACTTACCCATTTTCACAATTGAGAAACGTTGAGCCACCCTCACCTATATAAAAGGAATTCAATGCTGTTGTGAGGGATGATTTTTTGGAGCTTCTGGGGAGAATTCTGGGATTTATTACTTTGACTTCCTAGAAACTTAACGAAACTCTTGTAATCCTCCAGAAAATAGTGAATAACAGTGGACATAGGCTCATCTTTTTTGGGACCGAACCACTATAAAATTCTTGTCTCTTATTCTTGCTTTGATTGATCAACTCTTTTCACACACAAGCCACATCTTGCAATTTATTAAATTCATTGTTGACAAAATCTCTATCAACAATTGGTGCTAGAAGGAGGGCTATTCCAGTAAAGAAGTTTGTCAATTCTACTTCATTCAACAATGTCAAACACTAGAAATATTACCAGAATCACCGGAACTAGCCAAAACCAACCCCAAAGCACTGCTGCTACACAGGTAGATCCTACTCAGGATCAGCCTGCCGTGACCGCACCAGAAAATATTGTCCAGAGACAGGATCGCATGGAGGAAGCACTGGTGAACCTTCAGCAAATTACAAGTCAGATTAATGACTCTCTACGACGACTTGCTGAGGGACAGATGCTAACTCCACCACAGCACGAACGTCCCAGAGAACGTCCTGCTCAACAACCTGAGAGAGGAATTCAGATCCTAGAGACAGAGAACCGCGACCAGCATAAAGCCCGGCAGGAGCGTCATGGAGATCGCACCTCAAAAGGAAAAGGCAAGGTCGCAGACTTGCCCCTAGAATCTGAAACTGAAAGTTCAAGCACAAATCGTAATCGTCGACAACTTTCTTGGAGAGCGACCATCAATCGTGATGGTCTAAACAACGAGTAAAAATGTCAATCAAGGAGTGTCTTTGAAAGGATTAGTAGAGAATCTCGGCAGAATCCTACGGACCTGAGACAACATCTAGTACAGTGACGTAGTCAAGAGCGATCTACATTGCAACATAACGACTGAAGTAGATCTCATCGTACTATTTCAATGGAAACCCCACAAAGGTCACAGTAGACCCTGCCTGACCAATCTGCCTTAAATCGTGATAACGACCAAAGACCACCCCTACCATCAGCAAGAGATAATATTCTCCCTCCGAACATCGATGTTCACAATTTGAGAGTCGTATTAGATGCACTTGCTGGATGGGATGATGAGCTCATTGATGGGTATCATCAATCGCTATTCAGCGAGGAGGTTCGAGCTACTGCATTACCTGCTGAATTCAAACTTCCCACCATAAACACTTTTGATGGGAAAACTGATCCGCAGGATTATATGGATTACTTCAACGACTTGATGGAACTACATCGTGTCGATGATCTCGTACGTTGCAGATGTTTTGCTATAACTCTCATAGGAGTAGCGAAGAAGTGGTTCTGAGGACTCAAGTCCAGCTCAATCTCGTCCTGGCAACAACTCCAGACTGCATTCTTGGGGCAATTCCATGCTGCGAAGAATTTCACTATTCCACTGGTCAGTCTGTCTACTATTCGGCAAGGTCAGGAGGAAACTCTATGATCTTATCTAAATCACTTTACCTCAGAATTGACAAAGGTTAACAACCTACCGGAAGGAGGAGTTTTAACTCTAATGATGGCTGGGGTGCGACCAGAAACTAAACTCTGAGAAGATTTACTTGAGTGAGAATGCAGAACCGTTGAAGACTTCTATCGTAGAGTTGGGTCGGCATCTAAGGGTGAAATCTTCACGCGAAAATCTTCATAAGTTCACAAAGGAAGGAAGAAAGGATGCTGTTAAAGATGCAACCACAAACAACAACAATTATAAAAGGTTGAATAAAAGGAGTAATGAACAAACGACTGATAAGCAGCCTCAACAAAAAAAGCAAGAGGTTCCAAAAGCTCTTAAAGCCCCCATGAGATTCAACAACTATGCTGAACTGAACGCACCCATAGATCATATTTATATGGTCACGAACTAGTAGAAGAGATATTGTCAATCGGAACTGATGAAAAAAGATAGAGCGAGGCACGACCCTAACAAGTTCTACTGTAGTATCACAATGACATTAGACACGATACCAATAACTGCTTTGCCTTGAAAGATGAAATCGAAAGATTAATTAAAGAAGGGTGGCTGCGACAGTACACTAAACTGAACAATGAAAGGCGAGAAGAAGACTGACAGTGACCTCCAGAACATTGATGGAAATTCGAAGAGAGCGCAAGATAGGTACACACGAGAAGCACGACAGCAACAATTAACTAATGTCATGCATCTCGAGCAGTGACCACGAAAGCTTCAACGGGTACCGGATATGGATATTACTTTTACGGAGCAGGATGACAGGGAGGTCCATTACTTACACAATGATGCATTGGTCATAAAGATCAACTATGGAAGCACGTAGTTATGGTGAGTATTGGTCGATAATGGTAGCATTGTCGACATCCTGTACTATGATGCCTTCAAGAAGATGGGGTTGAGTGAAAGCGACCTGAAGCCCACTGTTACCCCACTTTACGGATTTACTGGTAACAGCATAATGCCTATGGGCATGATTGAGTTAATGATAAATGTTGGAACCTATCCTAGGGTTTCAATGGTAATGACTCAATTCTTAGTTGTGGATTGCCCCTCTGCATTTAATGTTGTACTAGGAAGACTGACATTGAAGGAACTTTGAGCAGTTACTTCGATCTATCATCTCGCTATGAAGTTTCCAACCCAACAAGGAGTAGGCGAGGTGTGAGGCAACCAATATAATGCGAGGACTTATTATAATAATTCAATAAAGCTCGCAACAAGAGATATGACACCTTGCACGATGGTGGTCCAGCTACAAGGAGAAACATCAAGGAAAGCATCAGAAGCGTGAGGCGAAGCATTGAGCAGAACGTCAATCGATGACCTGAACCCTCAAGAAATTGATGGTGAGGTCAAGATTGGACTTATAGAAGACTTGGAAGATTTTCCAATCAATAGGTCTTCGAAGGTTCTTAAAATCGGAGCGAAGCTTCAAGAACCCGTGCGAACTTCATTAATCACTTTTCTGACATCAAAGATGGATGTCTTCGCATGGCAACATTCGGATATGGAGGGGATTGATCCGAATATTATGTGTCACCGCCTCAATATAGATACAACAAAGAAGCCTATGTGACAAAAAAGAAGAGCCATGAATCCAGAACGCTATGTTGCATTAAAAGATGAAATAGAGAAGCTGCTTGAGATTGGATTCATCAGGGAATCTTTCTATCCAAACTGGCTTGCAAACCTAGTTTTAGTAAGGAAACCCAACGGAAAGTGGAGAACTTGTATTGATTTCACCGACCTCAACAAGGCGTGCCCGAAGGATAGTTTTCCCATTCCGAGAATCGACCAACTCGTAGATGCGATGTCGGGACATGAACTGTTAAGCTTTACGGATGCATATTTTGGACATAATCAAATCCCCATGTACGAGCTCTATGAGGAGCATACTTCGTTCATCATTGATCGAGGATTGTACTGTTACAAGAAGATACCTTTTGGACTCATCAACGCGGGAGCGACTTATCAGTGTTTTGTCAATATGATGTTTGCAAAACAAATTGGCAAGACAATGGAAGTATATGTTGATGACATGCTGGTGAAATCGAAAAGAGCTAAAGATCATATTAAGCATCTGGATGAGATGTTCAAAATTCTTCAAAAATATTAGATGAGGCTAAACCCCCAGAAGTGCGCATTCGGGGTAGGATCTGAAAAATTCCTGGGGTTCATGGTCAATTAGCGAGGAATCGAAGCTATTCCCCAGAAGATATAAGCACTAATCGATATGCAGTCTCCCCGCAAACCCAAAGATATTCAAAACCTAGCGGGAAGAGTGGCTGCATTTAGTCGATTTGTATCTAGGTCAACAGATAAGTGCCAACTATTCTTCGAAGTACTGAAGAGTTCGAAGAGGTTTGAGTGGATGGAAAAATGCGAGCAGGCATTTCAAGAATTGAAGGCACATTTAGGTTGTCCTCCACTCTTGTCGAAGCCAAACCCGGGAGAAGAATTGTATTTATATCTCGCTGTTTCCAAATATGCGACAAGTGCTGTGTTAATTCGAGAAGAAGAAAAGATATAGCGACCAGTATACTACATAAGTAAAAGATTGCTTGATGCCGAAGTAAGATATCCAGAGATGGAGAAGTTGGCATTAGTACTCATCGTCGCATGCAAGAAGCTTCGACCTTATTTTCATATACACTCCATCAAAGTTTTCACGAATTTTCTGTTAAAGCAGGTTCTGCAAAAACCTGAAGCTTCAAGATGACTACTTAAGTGGGAAGTTGAGTTGAGTCAGTTTGACATCAATTTTCAACCCTGCACTACGATTAAAGGGCAAGCTCTTGTAGATTTCATTGTAGAATTCACATATGATGTCAATCTTCCCATCAAAGTAATCGAAAAACCTACTACAGATTTATCAAAATTGTGGAAACTTTACGTTGATGGATCATCAAACGATAATAGAGCCAGTGTGGGCCTACTACTAATCAGTCCTGAAGGGCATAATATTCATTGAGCACTTCGTTTCAAATTTTCAGCATCAAATAATGAGGTAGAATATGAAGCACTAATAGCTGGGTTAAAACTCACACAAGAAATGAAGGTCGAAATGATTGAGATATAAAATGATTCCCAGCTAGTAGTTTGTCAAGTGAACGACGATTATCAAGCAAGAGGAGAAAAAATGATGGCTTATTTAAAGGAGGTACAAAGACTCTTCTTGACATTTACTGCCTATAACATTCAACTTCTTCCTCGCATTAAAAATACTCGGGCAGATGTTCTAGCTAAGCTCACCTCAACAAAAGATGCCGAATTACTAAAGGTGGTCCCTGTCGAATTTCTTGTAAAATCAAGTATCGAAGTAGAGCCCTAAAAAACCATGCTGGTTGACACAAAACCATCGTGGATAGATCCTATAGTGAAGTATATACAAAATAGCAACCTCCCCAAAAACAAAGACGATGCAAAGCGACTTCGAATGAAGGCAGCTCGCTATGTCATCTATGAAGAAAAGCTTTACTGAAAAAGTTATAGTTTGCCATTATTGTTATGTGTCGACGAAGAAAAAACACATTACATTATGAGGGAAATTCATGAAGGGATATGTGAAAACCATTCCGGGGGGTAGACACTTGCGAACAAAGTTCTGAGACAATGATATTTTTGGCCAACTATGAAGAAGGATACAATGGAATTTGCTAAGAGATGTAACAAATGTCAACGATTTGCAACTATTCCTAGAATGCCACCTGTTCCTCTAACTCCAATGACTAGTCCATGGCCATTTGCAGTATAGGAAATTGATATTATCGGAATGTTTCCATTGGCGCGAGGAGGATTAAAATATGCGGTAGTCTCAGTCGATTATTTTACCAAATGGATAGAACCTGAAGCTTTGAGTACCATTTTCGCAAAGAAGATGATAGATTTTGTTTACAAATCTATAACTTGCCGTTATGGTATACCGCATACCATAATTTATGATAATGGGAAACAATTTGACTGCGATAAGTTCCGTAACTTCTGCGATAACTTAGGCATCAAGAAGAATTTTCCTGCTCTTGTTCATCCGCAAGCCAATGGACAGGTCAAGGCTATAAACAAGATACTTAAACAGAACATAAAGGCAAAGCTGGAAGAGCACAAAGGAGCTTGGTCAGAAGTACTCCCAAAAGTATTATGGGCTTATCGCACCACTCAACGAACCATTACTGGAGAGAGTCCATTCTCTTTAGCTTATGGATACAAAGCAATGGTATCAGTAAAAATTGGTGCGAGCTCTCTACGACGATCTACCTATAAGCAAGAACAGAATAGCGTGCTGATGAGGATTGAGCTCGATCTTTTAGAAGAAAGGCACGAGTAGTCTCAACTTCAAATCGCATCATATCAACAGCGCACAGCTCGATATAATAACTCAAAAGTTAGAAACCAAGGGTTTGAAGTTGGTGATCTTGTTCTTCGACAGTATCTACCCAATAATAAAGAGTACGGTGCTGGTGTATTTGGACCCTCTTGGGAAGGACTATATGTTATTGATGCCGTTATTCAACCTGGGACATATAAGTTAGCTCGCACTGGTGGACAAAAGATCGAACATGCTTGGAATTCAGAACAACTTCGTCGCTATTATCAGTAAATCTTCATGTATATCATATATTCCTCATTCGCGGGGCATCTTGTATTCCTCATTCATCAATAAAGATATCTACATATATTCGTCATTTGTTGGTCATCATTCGTTATTTGTCATTCGTTGGTCATCATTCGTTATTCGTCATTCATTATTCGTCATTCGTCATCATCAATAAGGATGTCTCCTCATCGATCATTCAATATGGTTCACTTTTTATAGTTTTATGGCAGTCTTCGAACACCATAAAACTCGGGGGGAAGTGGGATTAGAATATTATCTCCTACTTACTTCCTAAGGGACTATGTAAACATCCATTTAGAAGAGTTGGAATTTTAGAGATCACTCCTGAATTTTTAAAAATTTCTTAAAATCTTAGGATTTTTTTTTTGCTTCATGCCATAGCATGTTGTATTACGCAATTTCCCTCCTCGAACAACAAAGTAACTAAGCAAAACGTTCATTGTTCGATGTGATACATTGCTATATTACATTTTGCCATAGAACTTTTGAAAAACATTATTGAGTTTGCATCACTCATACTTACTATTTTCTTAAGCGACCTAACGTATCCTAACACTTAAACCCCGTTTAAAGTTTCTTGGATTCAAATCGCAATAGCGTACCGATCAGTCACCTTGTGATTGACTACTTGGTTAAATTATGCATTTTTATATTACAATGCAGTGTTTTAATTGTTTTGCATGAATAAACCATCTATTGATAAAAGTTCGCACTTGTACGCAAGCAAAGTATTACAAACAAAAAGGGGACCAAGCCCGCATTATTCTGAAATTAAAAAAAAAATTATGCAGATGTGCTCGCTCCGCCGTCTCACGTTTTGGCAGACTCCGCTTCTCTCCAACTCTTGACAAGCTCGACTACATCTTCACCGAGGATGGAAAAGTTGAAGTCCGGATACTTGCAGAAGATATTATATATCATGGTCGACGAGGCGATGTCACTGGCTTTGTCTTCGAGCTCTTTGCCTTTAGTAGCCTTGAACTCTTCTATAACCTTGTGAGCTGCCTCTGTTGTCGCCTCTTTCATGCGATCCGGATGCTCGGAGATGATCTTCTCAAGTTCTTTGATTTTCTCCTCGAGCTTCTTCTTTTCGAGCTTTTCCTTGGTCAGACCTTCGAGTAGCTGCTGCCTCTTTAATTCGAAGGCTTTTCTCTCTTCCTCATGAGCTTTCTCCGAGTCTTTGAATGCTTGGGTCATTTCTTCGACTTTTTGACTTTTTCTAAACATTCAAGGATTGGATCATGCATCAGGACAACAACTGCAGCAGTCTGAAAATATAACACATCAATACCAGAAAAGTGCATTGAAGAGTGAAGATAGAAGACACTTACATTCGCCAGCATCTTCATTGCAAAGCTGAAGGTGATCTTGACTGGTTATCATTTCATCCTCTCCCAGCCATCCTCAGATGTAAAATGGTCGACAAAGGCCGTGCTCATACTAGTTTTTTTTGGCAGTTGGCGAAGGAGTGCGAAAAACTCCTCATCTTTATCGACTTGGCTCGGTCCTTCATCAGAAGTGGCCGTCTCCTTAGATGGCTCAGATTGGCTCATAGTTAGTAGATGCTGAGGAGGAGGTGAGCTTGTTGGGATGTCTTCAAAGATGACCTTTCGTTTCTTTGAAGTGTCGTCTTTCCCTTTCGACGAAGATGGTGTGCCATCTGGTGTCTTGGACTTTGCCATCAACCCCAGGGTTGAAGGCAGTGCTCGCAGTCCACTGCCAATTGCCATATCTGTATAGATGGTTGGTTAGCATACAAGGTGTACAATGTGACAAAAAGAAAAGAAAAATAACTACCTTTTTGTTGCTGGGAAATCAGTGGTGATACGGCTTTTGGAGATGATGGTTCCGAGGTTGTAGGAGTAGCATGAGTTTTTCGTTTTCTAGGTTTGGAAGATGAGACACTCTTATCCTTTTTCTTCCTTGGCTTCTTTTTTGAGCTCGAGGGTTTGGTTGGATGATGGGCAGAATCTAGAAAAGCGGCTCCCCTTGGAAGCAGTCCACAAGCAACCAAGTTCTTAGATGTCCTAAGCTTCTTCCAATCAAATTCTTCGATCGGAAGGTTGTTTATTTTATACACCCTTGTGAGCTGCTCTTTAGAGAGACCTGATCATTCCCTGTTATTTGTAATGACGTAGGAATATGATCAGAATAATATATTTATATAGAGAAGGCAGTAAGCTGAAACTTACCTATCAAGGTTCTGAAAGAAGCCGTTATCCGCATAGTCAAAGTAGAAAAATAGACTTTTCCATTTTCCCATGTTGTTGCGAACCCTGTAGATAGTTTTTATGGCTTAGTTTGGCCACTTGCTCACATAAAAGAAGCCAAAGTCTGACAGGTTCGATTTCACTTAGTAGAACCAAGCGAACTCTTCAGGAGTAGGGGTTTCTAAACCTAATTTATGGTATAGTATGTACAGACCAACTATATATCTATATGTGTTTGGGGTGAGTTGAAAAGGAACGATCTCATAATAATCGACAATGGATTTTATGTATAGATGGAGTGGGAGGTGAACCCCATATTTAAGGACTGCTTCTGAGAATGAGGCAATTCCGTGAGGAGGTGTGTGAGGTCGATTGAACTCTATAGAAAGGTGAAGAGGGATGTCGATCTTGAAGTTGCATATAATCTTACTGAGCTTGTTCGCTGTATAGCTCGTCTTTATATTGGTATATAACCATTCTCTCTCCATATATTGGTAACCTGTTGTGAATGCAAGGGCATCCCTGATATGCCGAGGCCACTGGTCTTGAGGGAAGTAACCTATGCGAGGACTATTTTGCCTGACCCCGGTTATCTCTACTTCAGGTTCTTGCTCAATATAGTCTTCAAGGTTTATAGTGCTGACACTTGCATTGGAAGAATCTCCCGAGAATGCGTTTCTTTTCCTAGAATCCTCACTACTAGACATCTGAGAAGAAATATTGATGGGTTTAGTCCTATGCTAGTAACTGAATTTTTCGCTATATGCGAGCAGTTTGGGGTCACATCCTAAGATTGCATCAACATGATATTCGTTGGATTTATTCTAATCGATCTACGGATTCATAAAAAGTGTTCGAGTAGTTTTTCGATAATTCGCCACTCGGCTGATTATGATTTTCGAAAAATAAGGTTTCAGATCCTAAAATTTTTAATTGGGTTCATCGATCATTAAAAAAATATTCTATTCTAAATTAACGAAGCGGGTCTGAAAAATTTCCATTTTTCATTCCATCCGAGTGTGGGATGAGTTCTTGTTTAGGGTATTTAAGTTCTATGATTTGTCCCTATTTCTAGAAATAAAATCTGAGAGTTCTGAAAAATCGAAGAATAATAAGAGAGAGAGAGGATATATACTAACCTTTCTTCGAAGATTGAAGGACCGAGATGTCATCTGAAGGATTACGGTAATAACTTGGTCGGAGAAGATGACAGATTTATGCGAGCTATGAAATAGAAGAGGATGTCAGGGGAATTTTTCTTTACGAGCGCTTTAGAATTTCAGAAGTGAGAAAAACAGGGCGATAGGGTTCGAGTTTTGAAGAATAGGTACATCAAGGTATTTAATTTTTAGATCCAAAGGCCGAAGTTCACGTGGGAGTTGATTTTCCAAAATTAAAATTAGTATCTTTTCAAAATTTGAAATGTCTCGATTTAAGACAACAGCTGGCGTCATCGCAATCATCACGTCTGCTCAAGAACGGAAAAGACTCCTCGAGTTTCGCTACTTTCCTGAGAAAAGATGACACGTGGTTATGTCCGTCTGAAGAAGGTACGCGTGGATCTAAAAATGTGTGATTTGAGAATTGACGACTCTTTGAAGATCTCAAGATAATGTCATGACGTCGCATTTATAAACTCGCACTTATAATAGAAAGAAGTTTCATTTTGTCCTAAAGAACTAATGGAGCTGGAGGACAATTATTGTTCGGTCTAAAAACTAATATGTTGTTAATGCCAGAAAAGGAAAGTTAGCAACTAAGGGAATGTGTCAGGTTGCACGAAAAAGTTAAGTGCGATCTCTTTCGAGAGTTGAATGCGACCTCCCTCCGAATAAAGTGCGACCTCCTCTGAACGAGTTAAGTGCGATCAGAATAAAAAGGAAACTAGACTAAGCTTCGTCAAACGAGTAATCTATAAAGAAAGGGAAACAAAAGTTTCTCTTTCAAGATCAACTAGTCATCTCATTTAAGTTATTACCAGTTATATTGTTACTCAAATTGTATTTTCTGATTTTACACTTACCCATTTTCATAATTGGGAAATATTGAGCCACCCTCACAATATAAAGGGAATTTAATGCTGTTGTGAGGGACGATTTTTTTGGGCTTCTGGGGAGAATTATGGGATTTATTACTTTGACTTCTTAGAAACTTAACGAAACTCTTATAATACTACAGAAAATAGTGAACAACAGTGGACGTAGGCTCATCATTTTTTGGGCCGAACTACTATAAAATTCTTATCTCTTATTCTTGCTTTGATTGATCAACTCTTTTCACACACAACCTACATCTTTCAATTTATTAAATTCATTATTGACAAAACCTCTGTCAACACATGATATTATTGCAAGGAACGCTCAAATAATTGTAAGATATCCTTAAGATTTTTACTAATTAAATTATTTAGAGATAATGGTTGGAATGAAACATTGAATAAGCATTACTCGTATTAATGTGCAGGTGCTTAAATCAAAGTCCAAATCATGTTACCATGCATTGATATTTGAACAAGATATGATTCTTTATCTCTCCCATTATCAGATGATATATATTGAGAATATTGCAAAGCAAAAGAAGTCAGAGTTGCGAACTGAAATATATTTTAAACATTTCAAAGATCTGTTTTTTCTTTAGTGAAAAAAAAAATCATTGGCTGCTTCAAAGCTCCATTATCATGTTCGCTCAAATAGCTTGACTTCTAGACAACAACCTTTTGTTGAAAAATGCGACGAGCAGTTGTGACGAGTAGTAGTTTCTAGAGGGTGCAACTTCATCATCTAAAATAAGACACGAATTGAGTGATCTTGAGGATTTGTAGGACTGTTTTCATGATAAGTTGCTTATGCACCTCTTATGTACTCAGCAAGCCTTCGTCTAAAGTTGACAAGAGAAATAGATATAGGAATTCTCGGATAGGTTTTTTAGGCTCGTGGATAATGTCTATATAGGCTTTCAATAGAACATTTTTTTTCAAAGGAAAATGAGGGTTGATTAACCAAAATACAAAGAAAAAAATCTATAAAGTCCTAAAAGAAATATGGTCATAGACTCATAACCATATGTGACTATACAAATATTAATTGTACCTGCTATATGCACACGAGTTTGTTGCTGGACAATGATATCTTCATTTTTGTCTTTTCAGAAATCACCTTTTTCCTTGTGTTAAAAAGTCATTTTAATAATTACTAAACTAGTCTTGAGCAGCTTAATTTAGACATCATGCCATTAGATTTATTTGGAAAAGAAAATAATCCAATCTACTATATGCAACTAGAAATGATGGCCATTTCACGTGCATACATCTATATTATATGCAACAACGTCTCGTGTACCTAAGATATACTCAGGTTTACTAATTAGCATAATAAGAAAATGAGCTGGATTAGGAGAAAACTGAACAAGGAAAAGACATCAGGAAACAATGCTAATCAAGTTCTATCAGATCTACAATCCTTTAAAAGCCTGAGGAGACTAGTATGGACCTAACTTGCTGTAGAAAATTATTCATGTAAATAGACATTCCTATGTATATACATGTATGATTTAAAAAAAAAAAAAAGAAATTGTTGCAAATTGTAAAATCCTAAATTTTTATAAGGGTAATTAAGTAATTTTGATTCAAGGGTATTTTAGTAATTCTATATTTTTGAATTATTTTTAAAATTAAATTATTAGTGTTGAACTTAGACAAAATAAAGTCTAGGTGCATTTGGGACAAAAGTGAAAAAGAAATTACAACCAGGGACAAAAGTGTAATTAAGGAAGGACTAAAATGAAAGAATCTTTTTAAAATTGTGGCCAAAGTGGAATTTCAGAAAGTTTTTCGGTCAAACCAAATTGCGCCACGTGTCCCACTGCTACAGTTCCGAAAATTGCATACAAATCCTTCAACTTTCTCTTCTTCTACACCAAGGCCCCCCGAAATTCCCACCTTTGCAACTGTCCCCCGACGCGCCGCCTTGCGCCCTTGCCCAGCCGCCGACGAAACACTCCGAAGGTCACGCCACCAGAATGACTTTTCGCCCGCCGTTTCTTCCTCCGAGGACTGATCACCTCACCACCACTACTATTGGAATCGTCTCAATTCCAGCTTTCATTTCCGACCACTCTCGGCCTCAAACTCGGCTTTGGTGAGTCATTGACTACTGTAGCAATATTTTGATATTTAATTTTTGTGGTATTTTCATAATTATTTCATAATTGAGTTATTTATCATGAAAAAATTTTACCACGTAAAAGAGGAGTTTGAAACATGAAATTTCACGATTTTGAAGTGTTAAAACGATAACCAGAAAATCTTTAATTATCGGGATGAAAATGTAGTATTTTTATAATTTTTGGATTTTTGAGCCCATTTAATGTTCGGGACCTTAAAACTGAGTTCTGACTTCGAATTTAGATTCAGTGAGGTCGGGACATGAAGTTTGATATAAAATACCACTATTTTCCAAAGTGGCACAAAAATCGAGAAAATGACTCGTAAATTGCACTGTTTTGTGTGTCACGACCCATTTCGCATCGGGACCCATTTTTGACAAATTTTATATCTAACCCAATGTTTTTGGGTGTTTTGAATTTAGTAGTGACCTCTGTTTCTCAATCTGAGGCTCCGTTTGAAAAGTCAACTTTTCAAGTGAACGTGACGAGATCCGAGAACGACTGTCTGAACAATTAGGTGGTCAATTGAGGATATTTATAGCGTCGTTAACTCAGCATAACTACTATCTCAAGGTAGAGATTCAATTACCAGATTTTATACATGTTTTAATTTGAAAATTTTTATTGTAACTATTTTTGTGAAAAATTGTAAATAAATGATATTCTGATAAATTGCTGAAAATTATTGGATTATGCTAGGATTGGACTGTATGAATTTTATATATATTTTTATATTATGACTATGGAGTAAAACAGCAGTGTACTGCCCATGTATAGTAAATCCCAGAATAATGCCAAGTTAAATTTTAAAGCATTGTTTGGTTATGTATTATTTGGTTATTATGCATATTTTGTTACATATTGTACATACCATAGGATTACACATTAGATATATCTTAGGCATCGCATTGTTGTAGTAGGTAGACTAGTACACCCGCCTTCAGTGAGAGCCCGTAAATCCGTGCGGGATTTTTCTGATTATTCCCATTCGGTAGGTGTAGGCATTCAGTTGCCCCTCTAGTTCGGTAGGCTTAGACACATGGATGTCCCTCTAGTTTTTTGGGATAAATTTCAGGCAGAGAGTACTTAGTACATGTAGTACGAGTTACTCTAGTTCGTGATGTGAGAGTGTGAGCTCATGGGATGAGTTGATTTATGATATGTACAATTTTGCGATTTTTGACTTTGGTTTTGAATATATGATTAATCTGGATACCACTTGTTTATAAATGGATTTTGGAAAAGGCATTAACCATGCAGGTTTGATAAAAATTGCATACACTCAAAAAGGTGATTGAGTTTTTACTGAGCATTCTCATGCTCACCTCCCTACTTCCTCCCATTTTAGGTGTTAACCTATTTTAAACTAGTTAATTAGGATTTTCTCTCATCTTAAAATGACAAAATTTACTTGGAAATTTAAAACTGGTAGATAATATCATGACTCTTAACTTTGCCCAATCTCATAATTTACTTACTTTTGAGGACTAAACTTAAATTTCAAGTATTTAATTTTTTTTGAAATTTTAGAAACTACTATTCATCACTATTTTCACTTAAAATTACTCAAAAGTCACAGCCTTATATTTTCGGTCATAATACAAATAAATGCTGGATCCCATGGTATCTCAAAGATAAAAGCTTTGCTACTACTAGACAGGAGGAAGCTTTCTCTTGTCGTTCTTAAACATCCAACATATCATAATGTTATTACATATCTGTATGCATAATAACTAAACCAGTCTTGTGCAGCCGCATAAATTGTCATAATAAGAATTAACTAAAGCAAATAATACAATGCATATATTGGAATTATGGAAAATATTTGAGATACCTTGAACGAGACCATTCATGTGCACTGCATATATATAAATGCACACGTATATATATATATTTTTAATACAGTAAGTATTTTTTTTTATCTAGTTATAGGTATTATTTTGTCAAATTAAAATTTTTCACATACATCTTTTCATGGAAAAAAGTAAAAAGAGAAAAGTATTAAATAATGTGTATTTATTGTTATTATTTTTTTTAAACTACTCAAATTATGACAACCGTTAGATGATGATCTGATGGCTTAAAAAAAATACCTTTAGATAAGCAAAAAAAAAAAAAAAAACCTACCAGATTATGGCCCTCTATATATATTATTCAACTGTATATAAAACCTCTCATGAAAGTTAGATACCCTTGAGATTTTTAGTGATTAACATAATTAGGGAATGGATTGGAGATATTATGGGAAGGGAATATTACATAAACATTATTGGAAATATGCCCTAGAAAGCAGTTTCTTTGTTTGGTATTTTAAACAATGTTTATTGGATTTAAGTGTTATCTATTTGTTATTAATAAATTCCATATTATGTCCCAATTATATACATGTGATATTTATATTTTCTATTATACAAACATCTAAAAGTTTCTATGACAAATAATGATTAATAAAGAATTATTCGTATGAAGTGTTCACATATGAGAGACTAAATTCTTTATTTCATTATGTCTAAATTAAAAGTTTACATTCTACAAATAAAGATTGAATACTTTATTTTACTATAGAATATAGTGTTGTCTATTTCAATAAGATTGATAAAGTCTCCAATCATCAAAGTATTTGACTTCAGATAGAAACACTAGTGTGTTATAAGAAAATTATAAGTGCATTGAATTGGACCATGTGAAAGTAGAATTTGAAGTTAAGTATTGTAACTCAATATTTTATCTTTCACTAATCTAACATTATTGCAAGATTACCTTAATCCTAGTGATTGTCGGACTTGCTTTTATAAGTTTAATCTTTTTGACTTAGTAAAGGACTAGTTCTTATTATATGGTTCGAACTTCGGTATCTTAGAAGATAAGATTTGTGAATTGACGAGAATGCCCTTTATGATTTAGACACCATGCATATAATATCATTTGGACTTTTTCAAAGACTTGGATAATCAAAAACCAGGCGCCAGATATTCACTTTATGAATTTGACTGTGTTTGTATAAGCAGTTACAAACATCGTAGTAAATTATTATCCAATAGATAAAAAATGATAACTCAAAGATAAATATGTACTAGAGGGGTAATACGGTAATTTCACCTTACTAGTACGACATTGCATCAGAGGTATATCTACAGGTATAATATATGCTAAATAGATCAAGTTAATTTAAGTGTTAATTAGTTTCATAGAAAATATATGATATTTAGTCTAAGAGTGCATTATTAGGCCTATAGTGGAGTACCCTAATATTAATGGACAAGGCTCAATCTTAATTAAGAGTTAATTATGATTATTAATGGTTAGGCCATTAGAGCTTAGACTATTTGGATGTATAATGTTCCCTGCCTAGCTCACACATAGTCCAATAACTAATTGAATGGTCAGTTGAGCCTAATAAGCCTATTAGTATTTACATCACTCTAATATTTAAGAGAAAAGTTCTCCTAAGCTTCTGTACAGTTCCACACGCCACTCTCAGTCATAGTGACTGTAGAAAATGTGAGACACAGAGAGAAAAACAGAGAGTAAGAGAGCTGAGCTACTGCGGGAGAAATTTTGAGCTCGCTCATGGCCGTCGAAGGAGAGATACCCATGGCTGTAAACGTGCAATCAAGGAGAAGGAAGAACGTCTTCCGGATCGTCCGCTCATCTCTTGTTAGGAATCAAGAAGGTGCCCATATATCAGATTATTCAATGGGCTCCAGAGAATAGATAAGAAGGCTCAATAGTTGTGAAGCGCTTCTAAGTCTAAACTAAGATCCATAAATTAATTTATGTTAGAACAATGATTCTATATTTTTATTTTTAAATTTTTAAGAAAAAATTTAAAATACTTATTCCGCTGCATTCTTGATTTATTTACAAAACTATGGAAATCGTTTTCAAAAAAATCGTTTTTCGAAATTTATTTTTCAGAAGTTCCAGCAAACATTTATTCAATTGTGTTTAAAACTAAATCTAAATTATGTTACTGTATGCATTGATATTTGACCAAGATATGATACTTTCTGTCTCCACTCATCAGATGATATATATTAAGTAGTTTGCAAAGGAAAGTAAGGCAAAATTGAGAAGCTGAATTCCAAAACTTCGTGGTCATGTCTTTAATGAGACAAGTGAAAAAGAAATGGCTGCCTCAAAGTCCCAATCTCAAGTTCGCTCAAACAGCTTTCCTTCTGAACAACACCCTCTCATTCAAGAATGCAATGAACAATTACGCAGGTTAGGAGCTTCTGGTGCAACTTCTTCATCTTCCTTAAGTCACAAACTGGGTGGTCTTAAAGATTTGTAGGATTGTGTTGATAAGTTGCTTCTGTTGCTCCACACTCAATAAGCATTTTTTCAAGCATGCCAAGAAAAATGGGTGGAAGAGTTGTTAAATGGTTCTTTGAAGCTCTTGGATATGTGTAGCGTAGCCAAGGATGCGGTACTACACACGAAGGAGTGTGCACGCGAAATTCAATCAATCATTCGCAGGAGAACAGAAGTTGGACTTGCTTGTGAGATCAAGAAATACACATTCTCTAGGAAAGTGGTGAAAAGAGCAATTACTAATGCCTTGAAGAATTTGAAGGGTGACGAAATTAAACCCTCATCCTTTCCCTCAGCCAATGACAATGAAACAATGGCCTAGTTTAATGTTTTGCGGGAGGTGGACATAGTTACTGTTGCTGCTGTTTTTGAGTCCTTATCGTCCTTTATTTCGGGGCCAGGCACAATCAAAGCTGAGAAGCTGGTCTTTAGTTTCCAAGATAATTCAAAGCTAAAAAGTTGGTTGTGAAATAAAAGGGACATGCATTAACGAATATGAAAAGGTGGACGCCGCATTGAATTGCCTTATGTGTCATGAAACTAACAAATCTGACCTTGCTGAGCACGTTGAGAGTGTGCGAGATGAGCTGTAAAATCTAAAGTTGTGCATTAAAGACTTTGAAGGAAGACTAGAGTTCCTTTTCAGGACTTTGGTCAAAACCAGAGTTGCCCTTCTTAGTATACTCAACAACTAGCTTAGCAAATTTTGTTGCTTCTACACGAGCATTCAAAATTTTTGTAAATATTACTTGTACACACACCATGTTACCTGTATTTATCATTCATAGGAATATACCGTTTTACTCAATTGTCGATCATTCCTCTCTTTAAAATCCTTTATTTTTATCAGAAGTGATTGTTGATCACGCCAGAAATAATTAAGGTGATTGAAAACAGATTTTGAAGTAGTAATATAGTCCCGTTAAACCAGCACAAGAAATAATGTGACAATTAACTAATTAATTGCAATCTGCTTAATCAACTAAGAACTAAACCTCCACAGTTTCTCATTATCACGAAAAAAAAAAAAATAGTAGCAGTTCTTGTAATGTCTCTAGGATTTGTACAAACTGACTCACATGTCAAGGCTGTATAGATCAAATTGTACGAAGGAAGATAAGCCAAACTGACCAACAATAATTATCATTAGTTTACTGTAGGCTTGATTATGATCACATGCTTTACACAAATAATAGAACTAATTATATGATTGGCTTTCTGTTTGGAAGTCAATCAATCATTAGCATTCTTTTTTTTTTTTTGAAATTGGAATGTAATCATTAGTATGTTTGCTTTAACAATCTTGTGTTTTTGCACATTATGCATGAGGAAGAATTTTTTCTAATTGAAATTATAATTTTTTTAAATGCATTTATGTATATGGTATGTTTCTTTATCAGGAAATTCGCAGCTGCTTAGTTGATCTGGTGGTTTAGCTTTACAGTTTCTATTATTTCCAATAGAGCTGTTTACTACCTTAGTCTAACTCATAATAAGCCATTCCATGATCATTTTAAATATCTATGAGAAGAATCAGAGGACCTAATATGTTACCAACTTTGTTTATTTATTTATTTATATTTTCATTTTTGATATAAATGGGCTCATTAAAAGAATATCATTAATCGAAGCAAAAAGATTCAAATTATATTACAATATAAGTATAAGGATTACAATTTCAAACTTTTTAAAGAAAAAAAACAAAAAATATATCACAAATACAACTAAGAATAAATATATAAGTTATCCTGATTCTTCAAGAAAAACAGATAACAAGAACTACTAGCAATTTATTAACTTTAACACTTATTCTTGGCTGCATTTTTGGCAGAGTAAACTATATAAGACTAACATCAATTGAGATTCATACCCGTAGAAAAGAAAATAAAATAAAACCCAACTACTAAAAAAGAGATAAAGAAAGAAGACTCCTCTCGGGCCTTCATGCGAGGCAGCACTAGTTTTTTTATTTGGAGAAGACGCAGGCAAAGAGAGAGAGGCACCTCGATCCCAATGGGACACACCGTGAATTTGGAAGCTCCCTTTTGCTCCTTTCCTATTTGTTCATTTATTTTTACTGTGGGCTTGAAGAATAAAATATAAAAATCAAATAGACTCATATAGACTAAGCGTTCTTTTGAGGCAATCTGCATAAACTAAACTAGTGTTTTAGAGTCCCACTAGTCATGTCATAAGAGTTAATTAAAGAAATTATTTTAGTGCATTATGTAGAAATTATGAGAAATAATGGCCATTCATAGTATTCTAGAAAGTTGCCAGTTAAGGCCATTCATATGTATTGCATACAAATTATGCATCAACCACCCATAAAAGTAAGATACATTTGGATTTTTTTTTTCCTGAATAATAAATGAGAAAATGAGTTGGACTTATGGTGGGAAGGAAACATTGCATCCATTTGTTTAGATCCAAATCCAAATCCCAATCTTGTTATTATGCATTGATATTTCAAAGAGATACTATGCCTTATTTTGTCCTTTATCAGATGGTATATATGGAGCAGATCACAAAGGAAAGTAATGGAAAGATTGAGAAACTGAACTTGCCCTACATTCAATCTCAAAGCTACTAAATTCTTTGCAGAGAGAGAAATATATGGCTGCCTTAAACTACAAGCACCATGTTTGCCCGAACAGCTGGCCCTCTGGCCAACACTCTCTCATTCAACAAAGCAATGAACAATTAAGCAGGTTAGAAGCTTGTGGTGCAACTTCCTCATCTTTCATAAGCCAAAAGCTGAGTGGTCTTGAAGATTTGCAGGATTATGCTGATGAGTTGCTTTTGTTCCTTCTTACTCAACAAGCTTTAGTCCAAGGACGGCAAGAGAAATGGGTGGAGGAATTGTTGGATTGTTCTCTAAGACTCTTAGACATGTGTAGCATAGCCAAGGGTATGGTGTTACACACAAAGGAGCGTGCACGTGAAATTCAATCGATCATTCGCATGAAAATACGAGGTTCAGGTGAAGTTGGACTTGAAAGCGAGATCAAGAAATATTCTGCCTCAAGAAAGGTGGTGAAAAATGCAATCAATAATGCCATGAAGAATATGAAGGGTGCTGAAATGAAATGCTTATCTTCTCCTTCAAATGAAGACATTGAAATCATGGCCTTGGTTACTATTTTAAGGGAGGTAAAAGCGGTCACTGCTTCTATTTTCGGGTCCTTATTGTCCTTTATTTCTGGGAAAAAATTTCAATCTAAATTGAGTAGCTGGTCTTTAGTTTAGTTTCGAAGCTAATGAACAACAAAAGAGTTGGTTGTGAAGAAGATACAAAAATTAATGAATTTTCAAAGGTGGATTCTGCTTTGCATTGCCTCATGAGTCTTGAGACAAGCAAGTCCGACCAAGTAAGTAAGTCGAGGGTGTGCCAAATGAGATTCAGAATCTAGAGTTGTGCATTCAAGCGTTGAATCAAAAGCAGAGTTGCGCTTCTCAGCAACTAACTTAGAACATTCTGGTTGCTCCAACATGAGCAATTCAAAATTTTGATCTTTTCCTATATTATAAATATTCAAATATACTTGTTCATGAAGACAGATACATATGCACTATTTTTTTATAGAAAATTTACTTGCTACCATACTATTATACTCAATTGCTGCTCCTATTTCTTTCTCTTCAATCATAAATTTACTTGCTATCTTTTCCAACTGTTATTGGCACCCATGAAATGACATCAAAAGAGGATATATGTGAATGGAAAATCATTTACTTGTATCAAATATCAAGGCTTCATATGTTCAAATTGAAATAATCGGGCCAATTAATTACATCACAATCTGATATGAAAAATTGGATTTAAACTCACAAATAGCGCTAGGTTTAAGATTTTATCACGTGGCATTTGACCAAATTAATTCAAATGTCAAGGCTGTACAGATTCCAATTAAATGTCTCAAAGGAGGTAATCAAAGCCAATGAGCAGTGTGATTAAAAGGCCTGTGGAATCATTAACATGTTTGCTTACTAATCTCGTGGTATTTTAACTTCTACAGTACAAAAACAGAAACTATTATAAAAGCAAGTACTTTATGAATTGTGGTGTTTAAGAATTCGTTGATTAACCACTAAATTACTGGTTTTTAATGCAGGGACTTGCCGCTAGTTTTATGTATGTAAGATGCTTTTACTAATCGGAAGAAGAAAAATCGATCGAACTATTTTTCATTTAAATTTTTATGTATGCATATATACGAGTAAAATATTTCTCTATTCTCTATCATGTTGAGGATGAGGAATGTTTATTTCCATACAAATAGTTCTTGTCATTTTCTAAGTTTTGGAGGATCATATTTGTTATGTAATGCCATTCGTGCATAACAAATCTTATATAATAGGTCCTATATTATATGGATATGCACTAAAAAGGGAGATACTTGTCTGATCTATCAATGATCTCTTGTCTCTCTTACTCACTGATGGAGATAACAGATGTGGCCAGGAATACAGTCAAATTTTCTAGACAGGAATGAAGATTCATAGAAATCTCTCTTTTTTCTTTTTTTTTTTTTTTTTTTTTTTTTTTTGTCTTAAACCAAATAGCGGTATACGACGAGCTCAACATCTTGAAAGTAAGCTGACTTCAAGATCTTCAAGATAGTGTTAATAAGTTTCTTTTACTTATCACTCAATCACCAAGCCTTGTGCCAAGAAGAGCATGATAAATGATGTTTTTCTTGCATTAATGGATAGAAGAAACTTGATCGATTATTCGCAGAAGAAAGGAGACGTGAAATGGAGTTGACAATAACATGTGAGATTATCAAAGTTTTTTAACTTCAAGGAAAAATGGAATACTAAAGAGAAGAGAAGGAAATAGAAGCTCAAGAAATTCTCCTAATTAAGCAAAGCCCTTTTGCACCTGAAGAATATCTTTCTAAAATTATTGTCTCAGATATTTCTTTATGGCTACATTCATTAATAAGCCCTGAATGTAAGTGTTGAAGAAACTTAAAAGGAGTACTATAAAATGTCAAAAGGCCACCTAAAACTCAGAAATTTACCACCGGACCTTAAACCATCTACTCCTCAACCCTTTTATACTCTGTCCAACCTGTTCGAGATTGTTTAAAATGTCTTCCCCTGCGGATTGAATGACTCGTATTTGAAGCCCTTATCTCAGAAGTGATGACCAACCAAAGAGTTTCTTTCATCTATTCGTCCCTTTTCTTCAACCTACCCTACTTGTGCATATTATTTACTAATTCCACAACCTAAAATGCCATGAACTCTGTCCCACATAGAGCATGATCCACGGATGTCACTTTGGATTCTTCTTCATCAAAGTTTAATTACTCTTATTCTGTTACTACTCGTTCAATATCTAGGAACCTCTTTTCTCTCTATTCAAACCTCAAATGATGTAATTCTTTCGTTTTTTTTTTTATTTTCCCTTAATGTCATCCTCTCCGCCACTTTCTCATGGTTTCCTCACTAAGCTTATGATAATTACATACGTACAAGTGGTAGCACCCGAACTAGGTTTCTATACACTATTGCTCAAAAACAAATTCTTAATTGTAATCGATAATGAAACTGTAGTCTTCACTAATAAAGTTATTTCAATTAAAAACTGTAGTTTTGTTATAACTTTTTTTCTTGTAGTGGTGAACCTTTTCAAAATAGCATTATGAGCAGTTTTTTTCTAGTCCAATTTTAGTTGGATTTTTGGTGCTTCGAGAGTAATGTTTAGCGAAAATATTTTAATAAAACATGAATTAGAAAGAGGAAAAAGCTTCTTGTGAGGTCTAATATAATCTTATTCAATCTTCTAGAAATGTATACTATTTGCTAACCTATTGATACAATGGTGTTGGACCTGCTCTTGCCAGTTTTTATAAAACTATGAATTCCTTTGACACCAATTTATGTGTTTGACTGAGATATATATAAAAAGGTCAAAGAGTAATAATTTCCTGGAATATATTCTATATATTTTATAGAATTTGCCAGATTCCATATGCTAGCTTAATGTTACGCCCCGTTTATTTGGCTCCCAAAATCTAAGTTACTCATGGCTCTAAGGTTCTCTATATATACTGCTCACCCAAAAAGATTAAGGAAGAGCCTAGAATGTGGTAGACACTTCTAGAATGATTAAGAGAGGTCTTGGCCATGTTAGAAGACTCTAGTTAGCGCTACTAAGTTCTAGAAAAATCTAGATAAGGTTGGATGGTGCTAGATGGGTTTGACGGTCCTAGAAGCTCCTAAAATGACTTGGAAGAGCCAAGATGGTAGGTGAACCTCTTAGAAGGATTTAGACCATGCTTGTTCTAGATTTCTCTATATAAATATCTTTATAGATATTATCACTTTATTTAAGAATATTCTGGACCCTTTGTGAGATCATGCCACTTGACACGATTATAATCCTTGGTTGGTTTAGGCTTTGCCTATATAAAGCACCCCTTAGGTTCATTTGTACACCAGTCTCATTTGTGAGAATTCAAAGTATTCTTAGAGTAATACAAAGCTTTCATTCACCTAAACTCTCTCATCCTTATCATTTTGTCTCAAAGCTTACTCTAAGTCCCTTTCTTGAGTATTAGTAGGCTGACTTAGTGCGATGGACTGTGCTAAGTGCCATATGATTGTCAAGTTTGAGGCTAGGTCGTGATATCATGGTATCAGAGTTTTGGTTGCTTGTTATATCTTGATGGTTCCATTGTCTAAATGAAGACCATGGCTGCAACTTTTGACCCCGTCAAAGTTGGTACTTCTGAATGTGGACGTGATGAAGGGAAGAAGGGTGCTACCTGGGGCAAGTCAAGGGACATAATGACTAGTGTGGAGGCTAAAATGTCCCGACTAGAGTCCAACTTGGGTATGTTGGGCGAGTGTATAGATGATCTAGATGGCCGTTGCGAAGGTTTGGAGACTGAGGACACAAAGATCCACATCGACATCAATTATGCACTTAGTGGGCTAGAGGCCGACTTAAGGTGTGAGATCGAGTCTATTCATTCGGAGATTGCCAAGGTATGAGATCTTTTCCAAAGAGAACTCACTAATATTTTACTTAGAGTAGATAAGATGGGTAGTGATCTTACTTTACGTAAGTGAGTGGTGGCCACAGGGGTGACCACTATGACAACCATTGAGGCAAGGAAGGTTGAGGTAAATAAACTAAAGACCTTCAATGGTACTTGCAATGCTAGGGAAGTTGAGAACTTCCTATGGGGATTTGAACAATACTTTGAGGCTGCCAATGTGACAGATGATGCCGATAAAATTCGTAATATTACTTTGTATCTAACAGATACCGCCATGCTATGGTAGAGGCAGAGACACGGGAAGATACAATGAGGGGTGTGCACTATAGCCACCTTTGAAGACTTCAAAAGAAAGCTAAAAAGGTAATTCTTCCTTAAGAATGTCGAAGAGGAGGCGAAAGGCCATCTTCATAGCCTCAAACAATCTGATAGTGTTAGAAGCTATGTGAAAGAGTTTACCACACTCTTGCTCGAAGTTCCTGACACTTTAGATAAAGATGCCCTATTCTTGTTCATGGATGGTCTTCAGAACTGGGCTAAGTTAGAGCTCAAGCACAGTGGCATCTAGGACTTGGCCGATACTATTGCAGTAGCCGAGAGCTTTGTTGATTACTCTACAACAAGGACCCTTCTAAGGCCAAAGACAAGAAAGGTGGTGGAGCAAAGAGTGAGAAGAGTAAACAAAAGGAGAAAAATGGAACAAAGACAATGGCAAAGAGAAGGAAGACTGTGACTTCTCTACGCTAAGAGTCAAGTGCTTTCTATGTAAGGGGCCATATTCAGCACGCGAGTATCCCAAGAAGAAAGCTCTTAACGCGTTAATTGCCTCTAAGCTAAGCCAAGAAAGGGTTGATAAGAATGATAGTGGTATACATGTTAGTCCCTTACAACTCCTTAGTGCCCTACGATCAGCCCGTAAGTCACAAGCTAAGGGCCTACTTTTCGTGGATGCAACAATCAATGCCAAAGCCACTCAAGCCTTGGTTGGTATAGGTACATCCCACAACTTCGTCTCTATTGAGGAAGTTCGGCAGTTGGGTTTGACGGTGTCCAATAGAGGAGGTTCTCTCAAGGCAGTAAACTCAGCAACATGCTCCATCTATAGGATTGCTTATGATATTAAGGCTAGCCTAGGTGCAGGGGTTGGCTAAGTCAACTTATCAGTGGTGCCAATGGATGATATCACGGTAGTACTTGGTTTGGAATTCCTTGATGCAGTACAGGCATTCCCTATTCCTTTTTCCTACTCTATATGTATCATGGATGGTGAAAAGACTTGTGTGGTACCAACAAAGTGGTCCACAAAAACGGAAAATAAAGTACTCTCTGTACTTCAATTTAAGAAGGGCTTGAGAAAAAAGGAGGAGAGTTACTTAGCTTTCCTAAAGAAGCACAATGATGAAGAGTTGAAACCTCAAGGTAACCTGCCCATGGAGGTGCAAACTGTCTTGGATGAATTCCAAGATGTGATGCTTAATGCTCTACCCAAGAAACTTCTACCTAGGAGGGAGGTAGATCATGAAATCGAGCTTGAACTAGGCACAAGGCCATCTATAATGAGTCCTTATCGAATGGCCCCTCCGGAGTTAACGGAACTTCGGAAACAACTGAAGGAGTTGCTTGATGCGGCTTTCATCAGGCCCTTCAAAGCTCCTTTCGGTACCCCGATATTGTTCTAGAAGAAGAAAGATGACACAGTAAGGATGTGCATTGATTACCGGGCTCTTAACAAGGTAACAGTGAAGAACAAGTACCCCATCTCGCTTATTTCCAACTTGTTCGATCAACTTGGGAACACTAGATATTTCTCAAAGATCTACGCTCGAGGTACTACCAAGTGCGCATAGCAGAGGGAGATGAGCCCAAGACACGTGTGTGACAAGGTATGGTGCTTATGAGTTCTTAGTTATACTATTTGGTCTTACCAATGCACCTGCTACCTTTTGCACCATCATGAATAAGTTATTCCATCCCTACCTCGATCAGTTTGTGGTAGTATATCTTAATGATCTAATCATTTATAGTAAGACCATGGAAGAACACCTATAATATTTGAGGAAGATGTTTGAGGTCTTGAGGGAAAACCAACTATTTATAAAGAAGGAGAAATGCTCCTTCGCTCAAGAGGAAGTAATGTTCCTAGGGCATAAAATAAAGGATGGGAAACTTATGATGGATGAAGCCAAGGTACAAACCATCTAAGAGTGGGAACCTCCTATTAAGGTGCAAGAATTGAGGTCTTTCCTCTGACTTGTGAACTACTATAAACGGTACATTAAGTCGTACTCAGCAAGAGCAGTGCCACTTACTAACCTGCTCAAGAAGAACAAGTCTTGGGAATAGATACCTGAGTGTCAAGTTTTATTCGAAGACTTGAAGAGAGCAGTAAACGAAGAGTCGGTTCTCAGCTTACCCGATCACTCAAAGGTATATGAGCTTCACACAGATGCCTCTGACTTTGCTATTAGCAGAGTATTAATGCAAGATGGGCTTTCAAATACTTATGAAAGTCGTAAGCTCAATGACACCGAAAGACGCTACACGGTGTAAGAAAAAGAGATGATAGCTATCATCCATTGCTTAAGGGTGTGGCGATACTACTTATTGGGTACTCACTTCACGATTATGATTGACAACATAGCCACAACTACTTTCAAACTCAGAAAAAGTTGAGTTCCAAATAAGCTCGGTGGTAAGACTTCTTGATAGAATTCGATTACAAGCTTGAATACAAGCCTAGGAAGGCCAATGTGGTGGCAGATGCCCTAAGTAGAAAGACGGAGCTGGCCACCTTAAGGAGGCCCGATAGCACCTTGATAGAGAAAATAAAGGAAGGACTAGAACACAATGTTCTTGCAAAGAGCCTGCTACCCCTAGTAACGAAAGAAAAGACGAGATATTTTTAGCTGAGTAACAGACTTCTCTATACCAAAGGCAATCGACTCTATATGCCTATGTGGGGAAACTTAAAAAAAAAGCTTATCAAAGAGTATCACGATTCCTTGTGAGCTGGTCACCCAAGTCAGAAACACACTCTTGCTCTTATCAAATCTATCTACTATTGGCCGCCATTGAGAAATGATATTGAGGCCTATGTACAAACTTGTCTTATGTGCTAACAAGATAAGGTGGAACAACAATCACCGGGTAGATTGTTGGAACCTCTACCCATTCCTGAGAGGCTATGGGAGAGTGTTTCCATGGCTTTGGCAGTATTATAGTAGTGGTAGAACGCTTCACTAAGTACGTCACTTTTATACCTGCTTCACCTGATTGTCCTACCCATGAGACCGTGCGGCTCTTTATGAAGCATGTCGTGAAGCTTTAGGGAGTCCTATCAAATATCGTAAGTGATCGTGATTCCCAATTTACTGGAAGGTTTTAGACAGAATTGTTCAAGTTGATGGGTTTAGACTTGAACTTTTCTACTAGCTTTCACCCCCAAAGTGATGGCCAGACAGAAAGGGTGAATGCCTTGCTAGAGCTATATTTGAGGTAGTTTGTGAGTGCCAATAAAAAAGATTGATAAAAATTACTTGATATAGGCCAATTCTCCTTTAACCTCCAGAGGAGCGAGTCTACGGGCAAGAGTCCCTTCAAGATAGTCATGGGTCAACAACCTATGACCCCACATACCTTAGCAACAAGTTACGGTAGGAAGAGTTCTGCATCATTTAAGTTTGCTAAGGCATGGCATAAACAAGCAGAGTTGGCTAGGGCCTACTTGAACAAAGCTTCTAAAAGAATGAAGAAGTGGGTCGACAAAAAGAGGAGGCACACTGAGTATCAAGAGGGTGATTTAGTCCTTGTCAAGTTGTTGCCCCAGTAATTCAAAACCTTAAGGAAGGTAGATATAGGGTTGGTGGGCAAATTCAAAGGTCTATTTCTGATATTCAAGTGTGTAGATAAAGTCTCCTATAAACTTTAACTCCCTACTAAGTTAAAAATTTTCCTTGTCTTCCATGTTAGCATGCTAAAACCCTACCATGAAGATGAGGGAGATCCTTCAAGGGACGAATCCAAAAAAGCTCCTACTGCGGTAGTAACCTCTTTTGATAAAGAGGTAGAGTGCATTTTAGCTGATCGCATGATCCGCCAATGTGGTGTTCCTAATTATCGAGAATACTTAAAGAAATAGAAGAATTTGCCCGAAGTCGAGGCTAGCTGGGAGTATAAAGATACCTTGTGGCAATTCAAAAACTATATCAAGCGATTCAAAGTCGATGGCGCGACGGGGATGTCGTGAACTTGAGTGGGGAAGGGTGTTATGCCCTACTCGTTTGGCTCCGAAAATCCAAATATTGTTGCTCATGGTTCTAAGGTCCTCTATATATACTGCTCACCCAAAAATATTAAGAAAGACCCTAGAATGTGGTGGATACTTCTAGAATAATCAAGAGAGATCTTGGCCATGCTAGAAGACTCTAGTTGGCGCTACTAAGTCCTAGAAAGCTCTAGACAAGACCAGATGGTACTAGATGAGTTAGACGGTCCTAGAAACTCCTAGAATGACTTTGAAGAGCCAAGATAGTGGGTAAACCTCTTAAAAGGATCTAAACTATGCTTATTCTAAATTTCTCTTTGTAAATATCTTTGTAGATATTATCACTTTATTTAAGAATATTCTAGATCCTTTGTAAGTTAATGCTACTTGGCACGATCATAACCCTTGTTTGGTTTAGGCTTTGCCTATATAAAGGACCCCTTGTGTTCATTTGTACACAAGTCCATTTGTGAGAGTTATAAGTATTTTAAGAGTAATACAAAACTTTTATTAAACTAAACTCTCTCATCCTTACCACTTTGTCTCAAAGGCTACTCTAAGTCCCTTTTTTGAGTATTAGTAGGCTGACTTAGTGTGACGAACTATGCTTAGTACCGCACGATTGTCTAGTTTGAGGCTAGGGTCATGACATTAAGCTAGAAATTATCACGATCCCGAATATAAAATCCGACATTGCCCTACCTCTTAAAAGTTTAGGATCGGCATTAGGAGAATATTGACAATATAACATTATACAAGAGAAAAAAGGTTGTGACTTCTAAGTTCAAACCGTATTTGCAATCTTCAATTTATCACCACGTACACCTCTTAACAGTTTAAACGTTTAGAATTAGTATCTAGCAATCTCCTATAATGGGATCAAAGCACCTCAATGTAGATCTTGAAGATTACTTTTGTTGAATACCAGGTAGTTAATTTTCTAGTTTATAAGAAGTATATGACAAAGCCATGTATTGCTTCAACACCAATATAATGTGTTTGTATTCATGTATAATGTATGGAAACTATCGTTCATCACTTACGATCATCCCGAAAATTCAATACTGCATAACAATATAACGTTCATATCATAATAGGATAATATGTGAAAGACTATTTATCAAAGACAAAAAATAAGACAAACAATCAATACAAGGACTTTATTAGAAGAAATGAACATCAAGAGAACCACCAATTTTAACTCAAGTCCTGTGCTGATGTATCGCATGTTAGATTGCCAATACAAGGGCAATTAATAGTATTACACTATAATGTTAAGATCTATAAATTGTAATTTAGTATGTATAATAAATTATATAACTAGGACCACTATTTTTTGCACTCTCTTCTATCTCACTGTTTGACATTTAAATTTCATTGTGCTTTATTAATATTGTTGAAATGTATAATTTTAAATGGAATCTATATATTAAATAATAAGGTAAGAGAGTAAAAAAAGAAGTGATCTTAGCACTGCTCATAATAGTTTATAGAAATGCTGCAGTTCAATTTGTCATATTATGCAAAATCAAGATGACATTTAATGATGGAAATCTATGCTTGACAAACTTAATTTTGGTGTAACCATATATAGAAATAGGTGAGGGAGATGGAAGTAGGAGAGAGAATGATAAGGACCACTCAAATGACTCATGTGTAGGGGTGGAAATCCATATTGTTGCATCGTATTCACGTCATGTCAAGACATATATTTAACGAGGAACTAACAAATTTAAACATGATACGTTTATTATTCGTGTCATTATTTATGAAGCCACATACGATATTCGAAATAAATAGGTTAATCTATGTACCACATTTAACACGTTATTTAAATAGATCATATTTAGATCATCTCTAACCTAATATCACTTGCTAATCTGTTTATTGTTTAGCCTATTAATTGAACATAACTTAATATATTAATGTTAAATATGTTATATATAATGACCCATACTTCAATCCTCTATTAAGCCCTTAGTGGCCCACAATAACTAAGCTTATAAGTTGTTCTTAAAGTAGAGGTCTTGAATTTGAGTAGAGCTGGATACGCGAAAGAAAATCCTTAAGGGTTATAGGACCCACAAGATACAGTTGAATGAGAAACGATAACGGTCCGTATATAAGAGCCATAAGTCATTCTATTTTGCCTATAGTTTTACTTTGAATATTATTTTGGTTACATACTGATTTTATATAAAAACTAAATTATGTTCTATATTGTGATTTTAGTGGAAATCGAATTATTTTGAACTTTTGTAAAGTAAATTGATTTTGTGGAATATATTCTACTGTTCTAGGACTTTTATGAGTGCATGTTATTTTTGAGTATATCAAAATTATAGTCATTATACTATTCATTTTTCTAGAATACTAAAATGAGTATTTTGTAGAAAAACTAGAGCATATTTGATACTAGAACACTGTATGGTTGTTTTCACATATCAGTTCAGAGTTTACTTGTCATAGGATTATATATGAGCACCGTGTTAGCATCATAGGTTTACAGGTGGCACCCTATGCCCCACCATCAGTGCAAAGTTTGTAAACTTGCACAAGGTTTTCTTCTGATTACCTCTTCATTTTGATAGTTGTAGGCAATACAATTACCCATCCAGGTTTAGAAAGCAATACATAGGTGTCCCTTTCTAGGTATTGGCTTAGGTGTCAGGCACGTTGTATGGCACCACATATAGTGCTAGTATCCTAATTTCCATAATGAAAGGAAGAAACCGCATGGGTATAGGTTGACATATGTCATGTGCTAATGAATTGATTGGTTTTAATTATTATATTTTCATATATATATATATATATGGATTATCAGTTTCGAAACTCTTAAATATATATAGTTTATAAATTTGTTTTAGATTAAACTAACCTTGTAGGAACCTTCTATCGTAAAAGATTTTCAAATTAGGCAACTATTTACCTACTAGCATTTTATGCTCATCCTCTTACTTTCTTTCTTCAGGTGGTATTGAGTACAACCTTAGTGATCAAGAGGATTAGAAGGTCACCCTTTGAGAGTAGTTCATTATCTTAATAATGCAAAGAGTAGGATTAAGCTTGGTTTTATTTTTTTTATAAATTAATTAGAATTGAATCAAGATTATCACTTTCGATTATATCTATGGATTTTATATGCCATAGTTGTAAATGACACTTAATTGTGGATGATGCATGGACTTGAACTTGATTATATTTTCTAATTACATATCAATCTATGTTTTGTAGTGTATATAAACTATGGGAAAGCTTCATTGATTGGAATTCTAAATATTTTCTAAAATAGACTGTTTTATAAAATTGAAACTTTTATATATTTTTATAATAAACTAAGGAATTTTCAATTTAAATGAAATTTCTTTTCTGCCATTAACTTGGGATTTGGATAGTGACAAAGAAAGAGTCCAATCTGTGTTAAGTATTTAAGGAATTTGAGGTTTTAGCCATCAAACTAAAGGGTTGACTTTATCTTAACCGTTGTTATCTTCTATATTCTGGTAAGTAGGGACCCGATTTTTATATATATTCTAATAATGAGTATAATTTTTATCTTATAGTAGAATTCCTAATTGATTAACAAGATCAAGTAATAAATATCACTATCTAATCTAATTACCTATTTTTGAATATTATTTTTATTTTTATTAACAAATAATTATCAAGAATCCTATTAAAAATAAGATAGTCAACTTAAGCTTATAAATATATGTTGATTCTCTAAATTATTCTACTCGCACTTTTTTTAAAAAATTTTTTTTGTAGATTCTATTGCTCCAGAAGATTTTAATAGATTTCCTTGATTATGGTGGCTCCTGTTGATCATTGGTTATACTAAAGATTTCAACACCTAGTACTTGAAGTGGCAATCTAAAAGGGCAATGAGATGTTTATATGTTTTCTTTTATTTAATATGAAATATATATATATACATATATATTAAAAATTTTAATATAAAATTTATTCATAAACTGGTCTAACTAAAATTTGAACCCTCACTTTTTATACTTACCAAGAATCCTAGACTAATTGAGCTAGCCTCAATTGACTGAGATATTAATATTATATATTTTTGTATACTATATAAATATGATTCCTAATTCAATAGATATTTGTTTTTACACCTATTAATAGATATTTTTTTAGCTACTAGATTATAATCTAACAGCTACCGTAATTTAATTTAAGTAGTTAGAAAAAAAATAAAAATAAATATATACTATTTATTGATTTTTTATGTCCACCTTTCACCATAAAATATATATATGATCAATTTTAATTAGGCAAAATAATACCTATAGATAGGTAAAAAAAAATACCTACTAAATTAGTACTCTATATATATATACATATTATATGTATATATAAAATTAGGAAAATATAACCCCAACTATTTTTTTTATAATTTTTTATTCATATTAGTAGTAGGACCCATTAATTTTTTTTTTAATCTCGGGTACTCTCTCTTTCTCTCTTTTGTTCTCCCCCCCCCCCCCCTCCCCCCCCAACTCTTTCTGCACTCTTTCCACCCAACGCATGGCAGCCACCGTACCTCCTTCGACAACCTTCCTTCATCCGTTTTCAAGCAATGTTACCAGCACAGAGAGGATCACCGACCCCAATAACCCCTATAGACGGAGCATCAAGATCCATCGCCACTGGCCGTCAGATCTCGTGGAATGTTTTCCATTTTCGACGAACTTTCCAACCACTTTAAGGCCTGAAATCAGTCTCTTCTGATTGCATTCGATGAGAGGAAGTGCTTGGCGAGGATCTCACAACTTTATTTTATGCCATTTCATTTCGACTATATTGAGTAATTTAAGGTTAAGTTTTTGAATAGTCAAATTTTAATCCGACGTTAGTTCATAAAATAAATGTCACTTTTGGAATACTCATGAAAATATGAAGACTAATATAAATATTGCTCATTGTCATAGTTAGGAAACGAAGTCGAAATCGAACGACTCTAATTTTGTCTCACTTTACGTGCTACAAGTTGGGTTTCGGCCTGATACTAAACTGGACAAGTTATATGGCTTTTTTAGTTAGTATTGGACACAGGAATTAATAAGTGTGTTTTATATTTATTTTCTCTATTTTTTCGAACTTGTTATTTATGTATTTTTTCAGCTTAATTTAATGAGTTTTGTAGTGTTATTATGTTATTTTCACTTGTAGAGCTAAAAAGAAGGCATTTGCTTATAGATTGGCACCATAGAGCAGCAATGGCCAAGTAGTGACACCAAAATGGCCTTAAAAAGAGGCCTAGCTCTTGAGAGCTAGTGTTGTAGTGCCATTGGCTGAGTATGGCAGGCATCGTAGGGCCAAACCATGGCTACCAAAATCTTCGTTTTGGCATTGCAGTGTCAAGAAATGGCACCGTAATGCCAATACTTAGAAATTTTACAATTTTTACATGTAGCACACAATCTGAGGACTAGTTTTTGGCTCCTTTAAATAGCCTATTTTGCATCCAAATGGGGAGAATAAAAGCGCTTAGCAGCTAGAGCCTATTGAAAAATATTAGAGTCTATTTCTAAGGGAGAACCATAAAAAATCAAAGAGATTGAAAAGTTAGAGCGAAAGATTGAGTTCATAGAGTTTTTCTTTTCTTCTTCCTTCATCTTCTCTTTAATTTATGTAACTTTGAGATGTTGAACTCTTGTATTTTATAATTTGATTATTTAATTTTTCTTTTTTTATTAGTGAAATTTATTGTTGAGCTGTTTGTTTAACTTTGTACTTCTTGTCTTCTGTTTGCTTGATTTCTAAATAGAATATTGAGTGAAATTTCTATGAGCTTAAAAGAGGGAATAGAAATTTGGACATAAGTTAAACAACATAAGATTACCTAATGTTGGGTAAGTTTGCATATGATAGGAATATACCTATATAACTTGTGCAACTATTTTGAGAACCTGATCTTAATGAATCTAGTTTAATTCATGTTAGAGACAACATGGTATCTTATCCAGATAGTTCCTAGTTGCACTTAGAAAAGGTTTCTAGGATTCTTTAGTGTTCTTGGTTGACAACTTCCTTGGACTAGTTAATTTAAGAAGAAAAATTAGGAAAATAGAGGAATTAGAGAGTAGATTATAATCCTAGGTCTCATTCTATTGATTGATTTTAATTTAAATAACTTAGTTGTTGAGTTTTCATTACTAGTTTCATTTCATATTTTGTCTTCTATTTATCAATTATTAGTTTCAAGTTATTTTAGTTATTTCCTTATTACTTGTTTGGACAAATTATAAATTGTGTTTGGCTAGTAATTCACAAATATTTATCATATTTCTCTGTGGGACAATACTTTTTTTTTTCTCTATATTACATATTGTGACTCGTACTCTTCAGTTAACTTCTAATTGAAAAATTAGGCAATGCGAACGCAATCTTAGTGTCAAAATTGTCATTTGAGGCTCAGTTAGAAGTACAACATTTCAAAGTAAGAGATCAAGGGTTTGAAATCACTCCTCGACCCTCAGAGCAATCGCTAAATGACACTACACGCACTTAATAGCATGGTAATGCTATCTTGACGAGGTAAATGATCCAATTTTCTTATTTTCCCTTGTTTTTGAGTAAAATTGGATTTTTATTTTATCGAATTGAATTATTTTGAACAATTATTTTGGTAGATGTGATATTATAAAATATTGTGGATTACTTTGGACGGTTTATATGTGATTTTTTTACAGGTTTAATTTTTGGGTTTGGATAAAATGCTAATGTTATGCTCTCAAATTTTTGAGAGCACAAGTTTTAATTGAAAATTAGAGCATATCTAGAATATTTAATTATTGCTTAGTAAGTTATTTTTATGGCTTCTCATATTACACATACTATAGAATCATACATGAAATTCATCTTAAGTATGAAGTTGTTTAGTGGGTGGCTGGTACACCTGCTCACGGTAAAAACCCATAAACATGTGTGAGGTTTTTTTTTTCTTATTACTTCCCCTCAGTTAGCGTAGGCATTTAGTGCCCCTTTGATTTAGTAGGATTTGACACCTTGGTGCTCCTCTAATTTTCTGGGATAAGTATATACCAAAGAGCACTCAATACACGTAATATTAATTGCACTAGTTTCATAATGAGAGGATGAGAGCTCATAAGCTGGGTTGATTTATATTATGTGTACTATGATATTTGATCTTGGTTTTTCACTATGGCTTTGATTATGGTTTTTCATTATGATTTTGACTATATTTTTGGAATATGGATTGGATCACGATTCTTTTGATTATGGTATGATTATGGATTTTCCAATTATGTTTTTAGGATATGATTGCTTGAAGTATGAGTTTTTGTAAACTGTTTTTTAGAGAAACTAATCATGCAGATATTTTTGGAAACTAAAATAGTTTTTCCAAAAAGGTAATTGGGTAGTCTATTGTGTATTTTATGCTCATCTTCCCTACTCCCTCTCTTTTAGGTGATTGTTTATTCGACATAATTATCTTTATGGCAAGACAAGTTATTTGGCTTACGCTTGCAGCTCCATTCCTATTCCTTGGTTGATTTTTATACCCTATTATGTCCTTTCTTATTTAGCCAAATTTCATGTAATTGCCAAGTGAATGTTTGAGACAATATACTTTTAATTGAGTATTTGAGGTATTAATGGGACATATAGCTCCATAGGAGAATATTTTCAAAATTATAAGTACTTGAAATTAATCTTGTAAATTTTTTTCGGATATTCAGACCAAAATTTCCTTAAACTCATTTTACCAAAATTTATGGTTTATCAATGAATTTCTAAATGAATTAATCAGAATTCTTCTTAAACTTTTGTGAAGATTTTCTTTAAATAAATTAAACTAATGAGAGGTTTCTTTGTTATGAAATTTATAGTGTTTGAAGACTGAAATAATAAAATTCAAGTATTTGATTTCTATTGACTTTTGCAAACGCATTATTTACTTATATTTTTATTTAAAATTATAATTTTAGATCTCTAGTCGTGATAGAATAGAAATTTTGGTCTTCTCTACTTTGAATTAAAGAGGGCAATGAGATATTTATTCCACCCCATACCCTAGCTAGGGAAGAATTCAAAGAAAAATCGTACTTTTCAATGGTACATGTACAGCCAATTACCAAAATTATTTAAAGATACAAAGGCAAAAGCAAGTTGTGATATGGTGCAGAAGAAAACAAACAGGATGAACCAAGACAACTGTAGTAGTGAATCCAACACCAATAATACCAGCTAGCAATATGCCGATTTTTTTCATGGGGAATGTAGGGCGGGCTTTGAATCTACTCTCAGAGTATAAGATATTTTCTCTCATTTTTCTTTTTTTTTTTTTAAGAAAAAAATTTATTTCAAGATATCATTAAAGTAACATGATAAAGTTTTAGTAGATTAGTTGTTTTATCTGCTATCTTTTTATTTATCTTTTATTTTTATTTTGAACTGAAGATATAGGGAGATACGAACTGCTTCATATTAAGAGTCCTAATGTGTGTTATG
>JXTB01000366.1:219911-250883 GCA_002914805.1 Parasponia andersonii
GGAAATTTTCAGTTAAAAACTTATCACCTAATAAGATAAGTATTTGTGGAGAAATGGTTTAAAAAGGAGAGCACTACATTGAGGGCATACATGGGCAATGAAGAGAGTGGCAGTGAAAAGATCACTCACCATAAAAAAAAAAAAAAAAATGAACTGAACCACCATCACTCATTCATGTCCTCCCTTGGATGAGATAAGATTGTAAACGAGCTTCTTACACGTGGCATCCTCATAGTGGTGCTTAACGATAAGGCTTATAACGTTCAAAAATGTTTGCCCGTTCCCTTATGTGGCTAATATTAATGTAATATCATCTCTTAAGTAAATCAACGGTCAAGATTTGATGAAAACCGAGTCGATTGAATTGTGTCCATAAGATAATCTATAGCCGATTGTAGCATTATATATAGAAGTGGGAGATAGAAGGATTTCAACTTAGAAGAAGAAGGCAGCTCAGACGAGAAACAAAGCAGAAAAAGAAAAAGAAAAAGAAGATGGCTTCCTCAATGATCTCTTCCGCTACCGTCGCCACCGTTAGCCGTGCCACCCCCGCACAGGCCACCTTGGTAGCACCCTTCACTGGCCTCAAGTCCATGGCCGCTTTCCCCACCACCAGGAAGGCCAACAACGACATTACCTCCATCGCCAGCAACGGTGGAAGAGTTCAGTGCATGCAGGTACGTACGTTAACCCTAAAATTATTATATTCACATCTATATAGCAGGTGAAAGTTAAACTAATAAATAATTAACCTAGCTACTATGTAGTTATTGTACATTTAACATACAGGGCTAGCTAAACCTATTTTACATTTTTGTATATACAATATTGGAGCCTTAAAGGGGTTAAAAAAGGGGGTGAAAAAGGAAAGAAAAGAAGGAGACGAAGCCTATCTATAGAGAAAGATATGAACCCTTTTATTGTATTAATGTTGTTTAAGTAATAGACCAATTTCAAAAAATTAAAGTATGTGTTATAATTGTGAGCAAAATTTATACAGGTGTGGCCTCCACTTGGAAAGAAGAAATTCGAGACCCTTTCCTACCTTCCTGAACTTACCATTGAACAACTGATTAAGCAAATCGAGTTTCTCATTAAAAAAGGATGGGTTCCTTGCTTGGAATTCACGACCGAGGTGACTATATTTCATTTTGCTAAGTCTCATCTTCATGTCTATTATATAGTCAATACTTATTCATTTGTCACGTACAGTAGTAGCACTATATATTGTGACTTTTTTTCCCCCATTTTTTTAATCTAAATAAAAAAAATCACACTTCAAAAAAAAATAATAACATTCCGATGTATGACGAAAAAAAAAAAGAATTAATTTGACCATCATTGTGAGACGAAAGTAATCTATTTATGAATTAATTACTCCGGACACCGAACATATTTTGTGCGTAGGAAGCATTTGTGTACCGTGAGAACAACAAGTCGCCCGGGTACTATGACGGCCGATACTGGACCATGTGGAAGCTGCCCATGTTCGGGGCCAACGACGCCAGTCAGGTGATTAAGGAGCTTGAGGAGGCTAAGAAGGAGTACCCTAAGTCACACGTCAGGATCATTGGCTTCGACAACGTCCGCCAAGTGCAGTGCATCAGTTTCATTGCCTACAAGCCTCCAGCAGCATAAATTAAGCGCTGTCGTTTTGTATAGCTAAAGGGAGTCATCGGTTTAAAGCTTTGAATTGGTACTCCTTTGAGCTAATTATGGGGTCGGCGGCCTGTTTAATTAAATTGTATTTAAGCTTTTGAAAGACCCTTTTTTTCTTTATTTCTTTGTTTTAATTTTTTTTTCCTTCTGGATTTTTCGATCGGGACAAATTTCGTAATTTGCTTTCGAATTTGTGTTTTTCGAACTTCCAATGTGGATGAGAACTTTATGAATAAGATTTAAGTATACTACTCAGTTCCTTTATATTTGCTAAATTGAATTCCATGCATGCATGATGATCGATTAAAAATATATTGTGCTGTTTTATTGCTCATATATATAGGAATTTAAAAGTTTATGATTGTGAGATGTGGACATTGTTAAAATATCTAGTTGTGCAAACAAAAATCATGACTTGTTGGTTGACGTTCAACACTAGCTAAGCTTGGCTAGAATGACTTAAATGCTTTGCTTTTTCTCCTACATATTTGGACTTCAAATACATTTTATGCTCTATTAAGTTTCATATGGTTTTCTTGTTTATTAATCAATTGCTGTATAATGTTGTTGAAATTCCAAACAACTTTCCGTGAGAAAATTACTATTTCTTCTTGTAAAATGGAAGCGAAAATTAGTTGAAATTATTGGTGAAAAGAGTAGTAGTTGGGTATATAATCCAACTACTTGGCCCACTATAAGCAACCTAGGACATTTTCATAACTACCAATTTCTAAAATGGTATTTGTTATTTAGCAACTAGTTTAAACTTTTCAAAAAATTGTCATTTTTAACCCCCCACTTTTGTGTTATTCATTTCCACTTCAAACTGAAACTCCTATGTTTGTCTAACTGCTGCATACCTAGCCTCTCCTCAAGCTTTCTAATTCTATAATGTACTTTAGGTGTTAGTAGATGATTTCACCTTTCTGTAGTGACCTTTCTCATCCAAATAGTCTCCATCAACCTTCCCCTTAATTCCTCAACCAGCTTTACAGGTGCCATATATCTAGGCTTATCCACCTAGGAATTGAAAGATTCAACAAAGTTGGAAGTGATATGTTCTACCTTACCAGAGGTCTCCATAGCATGGAGGCTCTATGACTTTGGTTCTAATACTACCAGATAGTCATATGCAGCTTTATTCTTGTCTTTTATTTTTATTTAAAATTAGCAACAACAAAAGAAAAAGAACAGAGAAACCTTAACGCCACTAAATTTCCTCAAAAGACTTTACAATTGGTCACAACATAATTTGTGACTAAAAAAAATGGAAAGATTTAATTGTAATTTTAGTCTCAACAAAGTTAGCTAAATCAACCATTAATTACATTATCCAATTTAATATTTTAATAATGTAATAAACTATAATAAAACCTACATATAAGACTAAAAGAGTACAAAAGAAAGTATAAAAGAGAATACTATTAGCATTGGTCTTCTATTTAAGATAATTCTTGTGGTTCTCAATCAATAAGTTCAAATCACTTCTGATTTTCCATAGTAATCTAGTCAAGCTAATAAGTAAAATTAATTTTCCTAAGAAATAAGGAAAATTAAGCATATATTTTCATGCAAGTAACTACGTACCTAATCAACACAATTGAAAAAATGAAAAAAAAAAAGAAGCCTTTCACGGTCCTTGATCTAGTAAAAATAATAATAAGCGCCCGAGTATCAATTGTTAATCTATAACTTAAAAATCACAACTCATGACTTAAGCAGTCGAGTTCATGACCTAGCAAATTGAAGAGCTATATATATATATATATCTAAATATTGGTCGATTAAAATCGAGTACTTATCTTAATTAGAACCAACGTAAACATGAGTAGAACATAACCTAGCTATTACCATAAATTTGTTATGTTACCTACCCTAGCTAATCCGACATTTGCACCTATATATAACTCAAAACCCCGAACCTTATAAATATATGTATTTAAACACACACATACTTTGCAGTAAACTATGGGCATTAGCCACTTGATTTTAGGCAGTTTAAATTAATTAAAAGAAAATAATTATCATGTGTTCCACTAATTAATCTCGTCAATGGAATCACTAATATTTCAATATTTGCTACTGATATATGCTTAACATCGGGTAAATACACGTTTGAGGCAAGGACCCTTGAAGGAGCAAGAATACACGTTTGAGCCACTCATTACTGTTAACTGCTTATTCAAAAGGCTATATATCTAGCGTATCTAACTTTCGTTATTTAATTAATCAAGTCCTCAATACTTATCGATCTACGTAGCATTGAACAGTGTGCCCCTTTGATTGGACCCCACTTTGATAGGTACACTTGTGGACATGCCTCGGATAAAGAAAAAGATAAGAGAGATGCTTTCCTTCCTAGTTGGTACCACCAAAGGCTATAGCTTAAATTTCAATAGTACGGCTAAAATGTCAAAATCACGCATTTGGCTCCACATGCATTTATATTCTACATATAAAAATAAAACATTTCTTTTTGTATCAAAGTATAACCATTCAAGTAATATTTACAATTGAGCTCATATGAAGGTTTTAGAAATGATATTGAATATCATTATTTAATAATGTTAATGTAGATCTTAAACATTATTTAATGATGTTAAGTTTTTAGCACTTTTAATAAGTAGAATTGTTTTTAATATTAGAAATATTAAAGTCGACTTTTCTTCCTTTTCGTTTACTTGGATAAGAATTTTTGAAGCTTTTCGTTTTTAACGTCAAATTCAGCTTTTTTTCTTATAGAAAGAAAAAAAAAATGAAAGGTTGTGTCCCAAATTATTAATTGTTGTGCGGCCTAAAATCTATATGTTGGTCAATGCTCAAGATCAGCCTACCGAGATCGCACCAGAAAATATTGTCCAGAGACAGGATCGCATGGAGGAGGCACTGGTGAATCTTCAGCAAATCACTAATCAGATTAATGACTCTCTACGACGACTTGCTGAGAGACAGATGGTGACTCCACCACAGCACGAACGTCCCAGAGAACGTCGTGCTCAACTACCTGAGAGAGGAATTCAGATCCTAGAGACAAGGAATAGCGATCAGCATAAAGCCCAGCAAGAGCGTCATGGAGGTCGCACCTCCAAGGGAAAAGGCAAGGTCGCAGACTTGCCTCTGGAATCTGGTACTGAAAGTTTGAGCACTGATCATGATTGTGGACAACTTTCTTGAAGAGCAACCATCAATCGTGATTGTCTAAACAACGAGCAAAAACGTCAATCAAGGAGCGTCTTTGAAAGGATTAGTAAGGAGTCTCGACAGAATCCTACAGACCTGAGACAATATCTAGAACAGCGACGTAATCAGGAGCGATCCATATCACATCATAACGACCGAAGTCGATCTCACCGCACTATTTCATTGGAGTCCCTACAAAGGTCACAGCAGACTCTGCCCGACCAACCAGCCTTATATCGTGATAACGACCAAAAGCCACCCCTACCACCAGTAAGAGATAATGTTCTCTCTCTGAACGTCGATGTTCATAATTTGAGAATCGCATTAAATCTACTTGCTGGCTGGGACGATGAGCTCGCTGATGGGTATCGTCAATCACCATTCAGCGAGAAAGTTCGAGCTGCTACCTTACCTACTGGATTCAAACTTCCCACCATAAACACTTTTGATGGGAAAACTGAACCACAGAATCATATGGATTACTTCAGTGACTTGATGGAACTTCATTGTGTCGATGATCTCGCACGTTGCAGACGTTTTGTTGTAGCTCTCATAGAAGCAGCGAAGAAGTGGTTCCGAGGACTCAAGTCTGGTTCAATCTCGTCTTGGCAACAACTTCGGACTACATTCCTAAGGTAATTCTAGGCTGTGAAGAATTTTACTGTTCCACTTGTCAGTTTGTCTGCTATTCGGCAAGGTCCGAAAGAAACTCTATTATCTTACCTTAACTGCTTGACCTCAGAATTGGCAAAGGTCAATAACCCACCTGAAGGGGGAGTTTTAACTTTAATGATAGCTGGAGTGCGACCAGAGACTAAATTCTGAGAAGAGTTACTTGAGCGAGAATGTAGAACCCTTGAAGACTTCTATCGAAGAGTTGGTTGGCATCTGAGGATGGAATCTTCACGTGAGAATCTTCATAAGACGAAGAAGGAAGGAGGAAAGATGTTGCAAAAGACGCAACCATGACCAGCAACAATAATAACAAGAAGTCGAACAAAAGAAGTAATGAACAATCGACTAAGAAGCAGCCCAAATAGAAAAAGCAGGAGATTCCAAAAGCTCCTATGACATTCAACAACTATACTGAACTAAACGCACCCATAGATCATATCTATGCAGTCACAAATTAGCAGGAGCGATATCATCAACCGGACCAATAAAACGGGATAGAGCGAGACGTGATCCCAACAAGTTCTGCCGGTATCACAATGACATTGGACACGATACAAATAACTGCTATGCCTTGAAGGATGAAATCGAAAGATTAATTAAAGAAGGGCAGTTGCGGCAGTACACCAGGCACAACAATGAAAGGCGAGAAGAAAACCGATAGCGACCTCCAGAAATTCAACACGAAGTGAGAACTATTTTTGGAGGACCGCACATTGGTGGAGATTCGAATAGGGCGCAAGATAGGTACGCACGAGAAGCATGACAACAACCGTTGACCAATGCCATGCATCTTAAGCAATGACCATAAAAGCTTCAACAGGTACCGGATATGAATATTATCTTCACGGAGCAGGATGCAAGAGAGGTCCATTACTCGCATAATGATGCGTTGGTCATAAAGATCAACTATGGAAGCATGCAGCTATGGTGAGTATTGGTCGATTATGGAAGTGCCATCGACATCCTATACTATGACGCCTTCAAGAAGATGGGATTGAGTGAAAGCGACCTAAAGCCCACTATCACTCCACTTTACGGATTTACTGGTAACTGTATAATGCCTAGGGGAATAATTGAGTTAATGGTTAACGTTGGAACTTATCCTAGAGTTTCAACAGTAATGACCCAATTCTTAATTGTGGATTGTCCCTCTATATTTAATGTTGTACTAAGACTAATACTGAGGGAACTTCGAGCAGTTACTTCAATCTACCATCTCGCTATGAAGTTCCCGACTCAACATGGAGTAGGCGAAGTGCAAGGCAACCAATATGATGCGTGGACTTATTATAACAATTCTTTAAAGCTCGCAGCAAAAGATGTGGCACCTCGCACAATTATGGTCCAGCTACAAGGTGAAGCGTCAAATAAAGCATCAAGTGAAGCGTCAAGCAAAGCATCAGGCAAAACGTCAATTAAAGACCTCAACCCTTGAGAAGTCGATGAAGAGGTCAAGACTAGACCTATAGAAGACTTGGAAGATTTGCCGATTGATAGGTCTTCGAAGGTTCTAAAAATCGGAGTGAAGCTTCAAGAACCCGTACGAGCTTCATTGGTTGCTTTTCTGAAATCAAACTTGGATATCTTCTCATGGCAACATTCCGATATGGTAGGGATTGATCCGAATTTCATGTGTCATCACCTTAATATAGATACAACGAAGAAGCCTATATGGCAAAAAAGAAGAGCCATAAATCCAGAACACTACGTCACATTGAAAGAAGAGGTAGAGAAGTTGCTCAAATTGGATTCATCAGGAAATATTTCTACCCGAACTGGCTTGCAAACCCAGTTTTAGTGAAGAAACCTAATGGGAAGTGGAGAACTTGCATCGATTTCACCGACCTTAACAAAGCATGCCTGAAGGACAGTTTTCCCCTTCCAAGAATCGACTGGCTTGTAGACGCGACGTCGGGGCATGAACTCTTAAGCTTTATGGACGCGTATTCTGGATACAATCAAATCCCCATGTACGAGCTAGATGAGGAGCATACCTCGTTCGTTACTGATCGAGGATTGTATAGTTACAAGAAGATGCCCTTTGGACTCATCAACGTAGGAGCGACTTATCAGTGTCTTATCAATATGATGTTTGCAAAATAAATTGGCAAGACAATGGAAGTATATGTTGATGACATGTTAGTAAAGTCAAAGAAAGCTGAAGATCAAGCCAAGCATCTTGATGAAATGTTCGAAATTCTTTGAAAATTTCAGATGGAGCCAAACCCCCAAAAGTGCGCATTCGGAGTAGGATCTGAAAAATTCCTGGGGTTCATGGTCAATCAGCGAGAAATCGAGGCTAACCCTCAGAAGATACAAGCACTAATTGATATGCAATCCCCTCGCAAACCCAAAGATATGTAGAGCCTGGCAGGAATGCTTCCATTGGCATGAGGTGGATTGAAGTATGCAGTGGTTGCAGTCGATTATTTCACCAAGTGGACAGAAGCAGAAGCATTGAGTACCATTTCCACAAAAAAGATGATAGATTTTGTTTACAAATTTATAATATGCCGTTTTGGTGTACCACATACTATAATTTCTGATAATGGAAAACAATATGACTGCGATGAGTTTCGTAACTTCTGCGACAACTTAGGAATCAAGAAGAGCTTCTCCGTTGTTGTTCATCCGCAAGCCAATGGACAGGTCGAGGCCATAAATAAGATACTTAAACAGAACCTAAAGACAAAGCTAGAAGAGTACAAAGGAGCTTGGCTAGATATACTTCCTGAAGTATTATGGGCTTATCGCACCACTCAACGAACCACTACAGGAGACAGTCCATTCTCTTTAGCTTATGGATACGAAGCAATGGTACCAGTAGAAATTGGTGCGAGCTCTCTACAAGAATCTACATATGAGCAAGATCAGAATAATGCACTAATGAGGATTGAGCTTGATCTTTTAGAAGAAAGGCGTGAGCAGTCTTAGCTTCAGATTATATCATATCAACAGCACACTGCTCGATATTATAACTCTAAAGTCAAAAGCAGGGGATTTGAAATTGGTGATCTTGTTCTTTGACAAGTTCTATCTAATAATAAAGAGCACGATGCTGGTGTATTTGGACCATCTTGGGAAGGACATATGTTATTGATGTCGTTATTTGACCTAGGATGTATAAGTTAGCTCGCACTAGTGGACAAAAGATCGAGCATGCTTGGAATGCAGAACAACTTCGTCGCTATTATCAGTAAATTTTCATGAATAACTTCGTGTATTTTCAACGACTTAGGGGGCATCTTGTATCCGTCATTCGTCATTCGTCGTCATTCATCAATAAAGATGTCTTTTCTTCGATTATTCCATTTTATTTGGTTCATCTTTTGTAGTTTTATGGCAGTCTTTGAACACCATAAAACTCGGAGGGCAGTGGGATCAGAATGTTATCTCCTACTCGCTTCCTAAAGGACTATGCAAACATTCATTTAGAGGGGTTGGAATTTTAGGTCGCCGAATTTCTAAAATTTCTTAAAATCTTAGGATTTTCTCCTCGCTTCATGCCATAGCATGTCGTATTACACAATTTCCCTCTTCGAATAACAAAGTAACTAAGCAAAACATTCATTGTTCGATGTGATATATTGCTATATTACATTTTATCGTGGAGCTTTTGAAAAATAGTATTGAGTTCGCATCACTCATACTTGTTGTTTTCTTACTTGACCTAACCTATCCTAACACTTAAAACCCGTTTTAAGTTAGTTGGATTCGATCGCAAAAGTGTACCTATCAATCACCTAATGATTGACTACTTAGTTAAATTATGCATCTTTATATTACAATGCAATGTTTTAATTGTTTTGCAGGAATAAATATAACAAGAAAAATTCCATTGATAAAAGCTCGCACCTGTATGCAAGCAAAGTATTACAAAGCAAAAAGGACCAGCCCGCATTGTTCTGAAACACTATATTTAAAAAAAAAAATTTATGCAGATGTGTTCGCTCCACTGTCTTTAGTTTTTGTTGCGGCTTCGGCTTCCTTCCAGCTCTGGACAAGCTCAACCACATCTTCACCAAGGATGGAAAAGTAGAAATCCAGATGCTCGCAGATGATATTGTATATTATAGTCGAAAAGGCAATGTCACTAGCCATTTCTTCGAGCTCCTTGCCTTCAGTGGCCCTGAACTCTTCTACAGCCTTGCGAGCTACCTCTGCTGTCGCCTCCTTCAGAATATCCGGATGCTCAGAGATAGTCTTCTCAAGTTCTTCAATTTTCTCCTCGAGCTTCTCCTTTTCAAGCTTTTCCTTGGCTAGACCCTCGCGCAGTTGCTGATTCTCCAACTCGAAGGATTTTCTCTCTTTGTGAGTTTCTCCGAGTCTTCAAATGCTTGTATTATTTCTTCGACTTTTTCGGCCTTCTCCATGCATTCAAGGACCGGGTCATACATCAAAATAGCAGCTGCAACGGTCTAAAAGTATAACACACATCAATACAAGAAAAGTGTGTCGAAGAGTGAAGATAGAAGATGCTTACATTTGCCAACATCCTTATTGCAAAACTGAAAGCGACCTTGGCTGGCCGTCACTTCATCCTCTCCCAACCATCCTCAGTATTGAAATGGTCGATGAAGGCCGCACTCAAAACAGCTTTTTCTGGCAGTTGGCGAAGGAGTGCGAAAAGCTCCTCTTCCTTGTCGGCCTGGCTCGATCCCTCAGAAGAGGTGGCTGTCTCCTTGGATGGCTTAGGCTGGCTCGCAGTTTTTGAAGGCTGAGGAGGAGGTGAGCTTGTTGGGATATCATCGAAGGTGACTTTTTGCTTCTTTTAAGTGTTGACCTTCTCTTTCCCTTTCGTCGAGGAAAGGGGTATGCTGCCAAGTGTCTTGGACTTTGCCATTGACCCCAGAGTTGAAGGTGGTGCTCGCAGTCCGCTGCCAATTGTCATTTCTGTACAAATATGATTAGTTAGCATGTGAGGTATATAATGCGACAAAGAGGAAGAATAAAAAAAATTATTACCTTCTTGCTGCTGAGAAATTGGTGGTGATGCAGCTTCTAAAGATAATGGTTCTGGGACAATAGGAGTGGCAGGTGCTTTTCGTTTCCTGGGTTTTGAAGACGAGGCACCCATTTCCTTTTGTTTCCTCGGCTTGTTCTTCGAGCTCGAGGGTTTAGTCGGACGATTGGCAGAATCTGGAAGAGCACCTCCCTTTGGAAACAGTCTGCAAGTAACTAGGTTCGTGGTCGTCCCAAGCCTTTTCCAATCAAATTCTTTGATCGGAAGGTTGTTTATTTTATACACCTTTGCGAGCTGCTCTTCAGAGGGTCCTGGACGTTCCCTATTATCTGCGATGACATATGAATGTGATCAGATTGGTATATTTATATAGAGAAAGCTATAAGATGAAAAGTTACCTACCAGGGTTTTGAAAGAAGCCGTCATCCGTATAGTCAAAGTGGGAAAATGGATTTTTCCATTTTTCCATGTTGTTGCGGATCCCGTGGATAGTTTTTATTGCTTGGTTCGACCACTTGCTCGCATAAAATAAGCTGAAATCTGATGGGTTCGATTTCACTTGATAGAACCAAGCGAACTCTTCAAGAGTGGAGGATTCTAAACCTAATTTATAGTATAATATGTACAGAAATATCATATATCTATATGTGTTTGGGGTTAGTTGAAAAGGGACAGCTCCATAATAGTCGACAAATGATTTTATATATGGATGAAGTGGGAGGTGGACACCACATCTAAGAACTACTTCTGAGAGTGAGGTGATTCCGCGATGAGGTGTGTATGGTCGATTGAACTTTATAGGTAGGCAAAGGGGGATCAAAAACTTGTTGTGAAAATTATGAACGCAAGTGTATGCTATCGCAAACAAGTAATAAAGTAGTGAGTATAAATATCGTCCCACGAAGACTGTTGATTTACTAAGTACCGAAATTTAGCTAACCCTAAATTTATTTGAATTAATCGAGTAAAGAAAAATATAACTAAAAATAAACTAAAAGCAATAAAAATAAATGAGAACTAAAATTAAAAGCAAAATATAACACGAGATGTAAATTAATGAAATTAAACCTAGGGTATCCAATTTTACCGTAACTAATCCACTCTAAAAATTCTCTATCTCATTAGCCTAAAATTATTCCCATAGTTGATGTCGAGATTTTCTAATTTATTCAGTATTCTCTCCCGAGTTCAAGAAAAAATACCCTTAATTACCAATTCACTATATTCCTATGTGAATTAAACTAATTAAGAATTCATTAAGATCTATGGAAACTCATATAGTGACTACACATACCATGTAAGTATATTCCTATTTTACATGCAATTTATGGCTTTCAATCCAATGAACTAGACACATAAATCTCCTTCCGGTTTCATTATGATTAACAAATCATCTATTTAGTGGTCAATTAAATAGAAGCATTAAGAACAGAATTGAAAACTCAACTAGGAAAAATAATTCATGGACTAAATTGAAAGAAAAATATTTAAAGCATTATAGTTAGGCTACATCGTAGCCCTAGAAAAGAAATCTAAAACATAATCAAACTAAGAGAAACAAAAATATTAAATGAAAACATCCTAAAGAAAATTAAATTCTAAAACTAAAAATAAAATCAAACTAGAGAAATCGCGGTTGAAGAGGCTCCACTCTATTGCTTTGTCTCCCACAGACTTTCTCTCTTTAGACTACTATGTTTCTCTCTCTAAAATTTTGTATATTTTCCCTTTATCCCGTAGTCCTTTAATAGTTGAAAAGAGAGTATTTCCCAATTATTCACGGATTCCTATGCTCAAATATAATTGGTTCGTGATGTGTCATTTTACAATTTATTCTTTCTTTCTCTCTCTTTCATCTCACGTTTCTATTCAAAATCTGATACAAGGGCAATTATCCAGTGTGGATGAAACGCGTGGGCTCGGCACAAAAATCGGTTTTAATTGGCTGAAGAAGAAGCTGACTTTGACTTACTGACGTGGCGTTGTCTTGTTTGAGGAAGAAACCGAGTGCACGGACGGTGAGGAGCAGCTGATCAGTCACGGCTGATAACCACTAAAGACACGGGCCCCATATGTCTCCTGCTCTGCCACTCGCCTCTCTCCGTGCGTGACTTCCACGCGCCAATCCGATCCATCTGTACTTTGATCCAACGGCTGAGATCGCGCATGTCATCATCTTCTCCTTACCTGTATCTGAAGCTCCATTCAATTCGTAATTTATTTTTTTTCTTCTTTTTTTTTTCCCTAAATCAAACAAAATTAAATAAAATAAAAATCTAAATCTGATAAACACCTATTTCAAATTAATTTAACTTAAACTAATTGAATTAAAATACCTAAACCTAATAAAATGACATAAAACTAATTCTAAACCAAAATAAAATAAAACAACTTAAATTACTTAAAATCTAAATTAAAATTATTCTAGGACACACATTTTTAATTAATAAAATAGTACAATTAACTCTATTTTCATAGAGGTATCACACTCCCAAACTTGATTTTGTGCTAGTCCTCGAGCAAAAGAAAGAAAAACCTAAACTAAAATTCTAAACACCTAAACATGACCAAACCATGACCAAGTTCAATTTTCAAAATTGGCCTCAAAGATTTCACATCGTATAAAGCTCAAGGAAAAATTCTAAATATTGTACGAGTCTAGAATTTCAATTCAAATGCTAACCTGATTCCACTATAGACTCCTTGAGTATGTGTGTGAAAACAATTATATTTAATCATATTTCACTCGGATTAGTTTATGCAAATAAGTAAGTTATAATAAATCTCTAGATAGAAATATATAAACTCCATAGGCCTACTTTTCATACCACTCTCTACTAATATAGACTAATATTGTACCAAAGATCATTAGGACTTCATTAAGCTTGTAATGTATGGCTAAGGTAATAAGTAGGATAATAGACATTTTTATGGCTCAAATCACCGTAAGCATATAAATTATTCAAGGATCTTTATACAAGTCAACTCAACACTTTATTGACATACCACCCCCAAACTTATTATCCACTTTCTTCTGTCACTCCACATTTTCTCATTAAAGCACTATACTCCAAACTTATGATTTTTCAATCTTTTTTTTTTATTTTTTTTCACATGGGTATAGTACTTTCTTCTCTTCTTTTTTTGTCATGACTCAATAAAATAATTGTCCTCAATACCACCCTTCCTCCCAAATTATCTCATAACTCAAAACAAAGATCTCAATTATGCTCATAGGTGCAGGGTAAAATGTTGGAAAAAATTTAAAAGTTAGACTAAAAATATGGGTGCCAAAGAAACGGTCAAATTAGGCCCAAAGGGGTATACTAAGAATATAAGTATCAAGGGTAGGCGTGAAAGGCTCAATCGATCCAAAAATAGCCTAAATCATATCTCTAATGCAATACAGTCTAGGATTTCGCCTCAAGTGATAATCAAACAGGTTCTAGAGTTTATTAATGAGATTTCAAAGATGTACTTAATTCACATAGACTTTTTCTAAGTAAGCAAAATAATCAAATGCAACTATCTATGTGCTCAAAATTTCAAGAAATCATAAGCAAAACCAAACTAACAGAGAATCAAGCACACAAACAAAAACAACATTTATCATTTTTCCAAGAACCTTATTTAGTTAAATCAAGATCTTATCATCGGCTTACGACAATCAAACTAGGTCATAAAAACAAACCTAAACTATTAACTATTTTCTTAAAATTTTTTAATTTTTTTTTTTGAAAATTTTAACTTCCTACCCCAAACTTAAAATTAACATTGTCCTCAATGTTAAAAATAAAAGAAAAGGTAAAGGAAAACTCCCTCAAATTTTCACACGAAGGTGGAGGCTTCTGGTTGAGTCGTTCAAGTGCACATACATCGACCCCCAAATTTGTATAAGAACCTAAAACACACAAAAAGAAAACAAACACAATAAAAGAAAATAAACCTAAAAATTCAAAATTAAAAGAAAAAAACAAAAATAGTTCATGGGTTGCCTCCCAAAAAGCACTTGGTTCAATCGTCATTAGCTAGACGTAATGTCACGTTTCAACTCAGATCCACTAAAGTCATGTGGTATGTTGGCAGCTTAGGTCCACCTTCAATATATGCCTTTAGACGCTGGCCGTTAACTTTGAATCTCCTATCATCACTTTGAATCTCAACAGCTCCATGTGAAAAAACTTGAACTACTGTGAATGGTCCGGACCACCGAGAACGAAGCTTTCCAGGAAATAGATGTAAGCGAGAATTAAATAGTAACACTTGCTGACCAGGAACAAAATCGCGCTTCAAAATATGCATATCATGACACTTCTTTGTATGCTATTTGTAAATCTTGGCATTTTCATACGCATCTTGGCGAAATTCATCCATCTGATTAAGCTGCAAAAGTCACTTCTCTCCCGCTGCATTGTAGTCAAAATTTAACTTCTTTATCGCCCAATATGCATGATGTTCTAGTTCAACTGGTAAATGACACGCTTTTCTAAACACTAACCGATAGGGTGACATTCCAATTGGTGTCTTAAATGCTGTTTGGTAGGCCCAAAGTGCATCATCAAATCTTCTCGACCAATCTTTCCTCGATGCATTCATTGTCTTTTCTAAAATCCACTTCAATTCTCTATTAGAACCCTCAACCTGCCCACTCGTCTAGGATGATAGGCTGCTGCTATCTTATGCGTCACTCCATACTTGGCTAGAAGAGCAGCAAGTTGCTTGTTACAAAAATGCTTTCCCTCATCGTTTATAATTGCCCTAGGAGTTCTAAAGCGGGTGAAAATATTTTTGCGAAGAAAATTTGTCTCCACTTTGGAATCATTGGTCAGTAGTGCTGCTACTTCAACCCATTTTGAGACATAGTTAACTGCCATAAGAATATATACGTTATTACAAGAAGGCAGGAATGGCCCCATAAAATCAATTCCCCAGACATGGAATAGCTCTACCTCCAAGATATTGCTTAAAGGCATCTCATGTCGGCAGGAGATGTTTTCAGTCCTCTGGCAACGATCACAGGCCATAACGTAAGAATGAGCATCCTTGAATAATGTTGGTCAATAGAAACCCGACTGAAGAATCTTTGCTGCTGTTCTATTAGCTTCAAAGTGACCACTATAATTGAAAGAATGGCAATGATGAAGTATATTTGTCATCTCTTCTTCTGGAATGCATCTTCGGATGATTTTATCGGCACAATGCTTGTACAAGAAAGGGTCTTCCAAATAATAATGCTTCACATCAGAAAGAAACTTCTTCTTTTGTTGTCTCGTTTGGTTAGGTGGAAAGACATTACTTGCCAAGTAATTCACGAAGTCTGCAAACCCATATCTTCTTGTTGTTCATGAGGCTCTATACAAGATAAGTGATCTGCTACTAAGTTCTTGGTACCTTTCTTGTCTCTAATTTCTAGGTTGAATTCTTGTAATAGTAGAACCCAACGGATTAGCCTTGGCTTTGCATCTTTCTTTTCATTCAAATACTTGATAGAAGAATGGCCCGTATAGACTATAACTTTAGTACCAATCAAGTATGATCGGAATTCGTCAAAAGCAAAAACCACAGCTAACATTTCTTTCTAAGTGGTAGCATAATTCAACTGGGTATCGATCAAAGTTCGGCTGGCATAGTATATGGCATGAAATATTTTACCTCTCTGTTAACCCAAAATGGCTCCAATGGCATAGTCACTGGCATCACACATTAATTCAAAAGGTAAACTCCAATTAGGCGCTATAATAATAGAAGCCAATATCAATGCAGTTTTCAAAAGTTTGAATGCTTTAAGGCATTCTTCATCGAACTTGAAAGGTACATCCTTTGCAAGAAGATTGCAAAAGGGCTTCGTGATTTTAGAGAAGTCCTTGATGAAGTGCCTATAGAATCTAGCATGGCCCAGGAAGCTTCGCAGACTCTTTACTGATGTTGGAGGTGGTAACTTTTCAATGGTCTCAATTTTAGCACGATCAACCTCAATGCCCTTCATAGAAACTCGGTGGCTAAGAACTATACCCTCTTGTACCATAAAATGGCACTTCTCTCAGTTCAAGATCAAGTTGGTCTCCTTACAACGTTGTAATACTAGGGCTAAGTTTTACAAACAAGAGTCAAAGGAAGGACCAAAAACAGAGAAGTCATCCATGAATACCTCAATGAAACATTCTGCCATATCTGAGAATATTGCTAACATGCAATGCTAAAAAGTCGCAGAGGCAATACAAAGTCCAAATGGAATCCGTCTATAAGCAAATGTTCCATAAGGGCAAGTAAAGGTAGTTTTCTCTTGAAACTCAGGAGCAATGGCTATTCGATTATACCCAGAGTAGCCATCTAAAAAGCAGTAGAAAGGATACCCAGCTAATCAGTCGAGCATCTGGTCAATGAAGGGTAAAGGAAAGTGATCTTTCCTTGTGGCCTTATTGAGCTTTTTGTAATCAATGCATACCCTCCAAGCAGTAAAAGTTCTCATAGGTATCAATTCATTGTTTTCATTCTGCACCACTGTCATCCCTCCTTTCTTGGGCACAACTTGTACAGGGCTAACCCAGGAGCTATCTAATATAGGATGGATAATGCCAGCATCCAGAAGCTTCAGTACCTCTGCTCGTACTACCTTCTTCATATTAGGATTTAATCGTCGTTGATGTTCAATAGAAGGTTTGAAGTTGTCCTCCATCAAAATCTTATGCATACATATAGACGAGCTAATTCCCTTGATGTCGGCAATAGTCCACCCCAAAGCTATTTTATGGTTCTGCAATATGCGCAAAAGCTTTTCCTCTTTCCTCTTGTTCTTCATTTAAGGATGCAGAAATAATAACTGGAAGTGTAGAGGATTCTCCTAAGAAAGCATATCACAGATGAGTTGGTAATGGCTTTAGTTCCAATTCTGGTGGCTTGACTACTGATGGTAGTGGACAAGGAGTCTTGTGTCCCAATTCTTCAAAAGGCTTCTTGATAAAGATTGGTGGTACGACATCTAACCTTTTTAAACATTATAGGACTTCCGGATTGTCAGAAAAGTGTGCTCCAATATGAAAAGACTCAAGAGGTTTAGCTGGTAGGCTTGCTTGAAATACTTCTTTGACGTAACTGTCAGCAATGTCTATTCTCGAACAGCTATCTACTTCAGTTGGGTATTTCATTGCCTTGAAAACATTGAAAGTGACTTGTTCTTTTTGTACTCTTAGAATGAGTTGCCCTTTCTGTACATTTATGAGAGTCCTTCCCGTCACTAGGAATAGTCGACCAAGTATGATCGAAATTTCTTAGTCTTCCTCCATGTCTAGAACTATAAAATCTGCAGGGAAGATGAATTTGTCAACTTTCACTAATACATCCTCGATAGTTCCCCTTGGATACTTGATAGATCTATCTACCAGTTGTAGGGAGACTGTGGTTGGCTTGGCTTCCCCCAAACCTAGCTTCTTGTATACAGATAGTGGCATAAGATTGATGCTCGCTCCTAAGTCACATAGAGCTTTGTTGAAGAATGAATTCCCAATCATATAGGGAATAGTAAAGCTCCCAGGATCTTTTAGCTTTGGTGGTAATTTCTTCTACAGGATTGCACTGCACTCCTCAGTAAGTGCTGCTGTCTCATACTCCTCTAGCTTTCTCTCGTTGGAAAGGATTTCTTTCATAAACTTTACATAGTTGGGCATCTGTTCTAGGGCATCTGCAAAAGGTATATTGATATGCAATTTCTTGAATACATCGAGAAATTTAGAAAATTGCTTATCTAATTTTTGCTTATGGAACCGCTAAGGATATGGAATTGGGGGAACATAAGGAGGAGGGTTATCTGGGAAGAGCTTCGATTTAGGCTTCTCAACTTCACTAGCAGGCATCGTTTCTTGAGTTAGCTCAGAAGATGGCTCAATGTTGTCTTCAACTTGGTCATTAGTCTTGTCTCTTACTTTGACAGGATCCTCTAACACTTTGACACTTCGGAGGGATACAACTTTAACGTGCTCTTTTGGATTTGTCTCTGTGTTGCTTGGCAAAGCACCCTGTGGTCGTGCGGAGAGCATATTTGAAATCTGACCCATTTGAACTTCCAAATTTCTGATAGATGCATCAGTCCTTGCCATATATCGATTTGTATTCTCAGTGAGTTGTACAAGAGCATCTTCTAAAGAGATTTTATTGGCCTGAGTTTAAGGTTGATATCCCGTTGGTGGTCTTACGGCATTGTCATTGTTTCTCCATGAAAAATTTGGATGGTTGCGCCATCCAAGATTATAAGTGTTGGAGTACGGGTTGTTTAGCTGCCGGTTGACATTCCCTACAAAGTGTGCTCGCTCAGGTTGATCAAAGGAATTACTAACTTAGCAGTAACCATTGGCATTAGGTCCACCACATAAATTACACCTCTCAGGAGTAGTGTGAATAGCATCGAATTGCTTCGTTAATGCGGCAACTTGAGCTGTAAGTGCTGTAGGTGCATCAACTTTATGTACCCCATAAGCCTTCTTAGGTGTAGAGCGTTCAATTGGCCACTGATAAGCATTAGCAGCCATCTCCTCAAGTAATTCGTAGGCCGCTTCTTCAGTCTTCCCCATTAATGAACCTCCAGCAGCTGCATCTACAAGGGTTCTAGTCGAGCCACTTAACCCATTGTAGAAGGTCTGTAACTGTAACCACTTAAGAAGTCCGTGATGCGGGCACCGTCTTATCTTATCTTTGTACCTCTCCCAGGCTTCATATAATGTCTCTCCATCTTGCTGGGCAAAAGTAGTAATATCATTCCTCATTTTCACCGTTTTCATTGGTGGGAAAAATTTGGATAAAAACCGCTGAGCAAGATCATTCCATGTAGTGATAGTTCAAGGCGGTAAAGAGTTCAACCAGCTTTTAGCCTTGTCCCGAAGTGAAAACGGGAACAAACTCAGTCTAATGGCATCATCAGTAATGCCATTATGTTTAAAAGTCTCGCAGATCTCGAGGAAGGTGGCAATGTGAGCATTTGGATCATCAAGGGGAGAGCCGCTAAATTGATTGGCTTGCACCATCTGTACGATAGCCGACTTGATCTCAAAATTATTAGCTTGTATGTTCGGACGTCTAATCCCTGAGAAGGTCTCATTAACCACAGGCAAAGCATAGTCACGTAATGCTCGGTTGTTTATGATCGCTCCTTCTTATCCCCTTGCTAAATCGTTTCCTTGGTCGTCAGCCATAGTATATTGTTCTAGTCTAGAAGCCTCTCTCTTTTCTTTTATGTTCTTTCAACACATTCGCTCAATCTCAGAATCAAAAGGAAATAGATCTTTTTTTCTGAACTTTCTCATACACTGGCCTCATTCACCCTAAAAACAAAAGTAGGACACTAAGTAAAAGAAACAATAAATAAAATTCAAACTAAAATTAAAGTTGCCAAGTATCGATATTAATAAAAATCAAACAGTTCCCCGACAATGACGCCAAAAACTTGTTGTGAAAATTATGAACGCAAGTGTACGCTATTGCAAACAAGTAATAAAGTAGTGAGTATAAGTATCGCCCCACGAAAATTGTAAATTTACTAAGTACTTAAATTTAGCTAACCCTAAATTTATTTGAATTAATTGAGTAAAGAAAAATAGAACAAAAAATAAACTAAAAGCAATAAAAATAAACGAGAACTAAAATTAAAAGCGAAAAATAACACGAGATGTAAATCAATGAAATTAAACCTAGGGTATCCGATTTCACCGTAACTAATCCACTCTAAAAATTCTCTATCTAATTAGCCTAAAATTATTCCCATAGTTGATAGTCGAGATTTCCTAATTTATTAACTATTCTCTTCCGAGTTCAAACAAAAATACCCTTAAATACCAGTTCACTATATTCCTATGTGAATTAAACTAATTAAGAATTCATTAAGATCTATGGAAACTCATATAGTGACTATACAAACTATGTAAATATATTCCTATTTCACATGCAATTTATGGCTTTCAATCCAATGAACTAGACACATAAATCTCCTTCTGGTTTCATTATGATTAACAAATCATCTATTTAGTGGCCAGTTAAATAGAAGCATTAAGAACAGAATTGAAAACTCAACTATGGAAAATAATTCATAGACTAAATTGAAAGAAAAATATTTAAAGCATCATAGTTAGGCTATATTGTAGCCCTAGAAAAGAAATCTAAAACATAATTAAACTAAGAGAAACAAAAATATTAAATGAAAATATCCTAAAGAAAATAAAATTCTAAAACTGAAAATAAAATCAAACTAGAGAAATCGCGGTTGAAGAGGCTCCACTCCACTACTTTGTCTCCCACAGACTTTCTCTCTCTAGACTACTATGTTTCTCTCTCTAAAATTTTGCATTTTTTCCCTCTGTCCCGTAGTCCTTTTATAGCTGAAAAGAGAGTATTTCCCAACTATTCACGAATATGATTGGTTGTGTGATGTGTCACTTTATAATTTACTCTCTCTTTCTCTCTCTTTCATCTCCCGTTTCTATTCAAAATCTGATACAAGGGCAATTATCCAGTGTGGATGAAATGCATGGGCTCGGCACGAAAATCGGTTTTGATTGGTTGAAGAAGAAGCTGACTTTGACTTACTGACGTGGTGTTGTCTTGTTTAAGGAAAAAACCGAGTGCACGGACGGTGAGAAGCAGCTGATCAGACACGGCTGATAGCTACTAAAGACGTGGGCCCCATATGTCTCCTGCTCTACCACTCGCCTCTCTCCGCGAGTGACTTCCACGTGCCAATCCGATCCGTCTGTACTTTGATCCAACGGCTGAGATCGCGCATGTCATCATCTTCTCCTTACCCGCATCTGAAGCTCCATTCAATTCGTAATTTATTTTTTTTCTTCTTTTTTTTCCTAAATCAAACAAAATTAAATAAAATAAAAACCTAAATCTGATAAACATCTATTTCAAATTAATTTAACTTAAACTAATTAAATTAAAACACCTAAACCTAATAAAATGACATAAAACTAATTATAAACCAAAATAAAATAAAACAACTTAAATTAGTTGAAATCTAAATTAAAATTACTGTAGGACATATATTTTTAATTAATAAAATAGCACAATTAACTCTATTTTCATAGAGTTATCAGACGTCAATTTTGTAGTTGCATACGATCTTTCTGAGCTTGTTTGTTGTACAGCTCGTCTTATGTTGGTACATGACCAATCTCCTTCTACATACTGATAACCCGATGCAAATGTAGGAGCATCCCTGATATGCCGAGGCCATTGGTCTTGAGGGAGGTCGCCTATGCGAGGACTACTTTGCCTGTCCCCGGTTATTTCTACTTCAGGTTCTAGCTCAAGATGACTTTCGAGGTTTATAGAGCTAATGCTTGTATTAGATGATTCTCCTGAGAATGTATTCCCCTCCCTAAATTCCTCATTACTAGACATCTGAAAAAGAAATATGGGATGGGTTTAGTCCTTTGCGAGCATCAGGTATCTTTGCTATATGCGAGCAATTTGGGGCCACAAATCCTAGGCTTGTACCGACAACAAGCTGTTCATCAAATTTTTTCTAATCAATCTATGGATTCATCTAAAATTGTTCGAGCAACTCTTCAGTAATTCATCACTCGACTGATTTTGGTTTTCAAACATCAGGATTTCAGATCCTAAATTTCTTCTATGGGTTCATCTATCAAACATCAAAAAGTAATTTATTCGATAAGTTAATGGAGAGATTCTGAGATATTCCCATTTTTCAGTTCATCTGAATATAGGGATGGGTTTATATTCTGGGCATTCAGGCTCTACGATTTTTCTATTTCTAGAAATAAGCTCTACAAATAAGGGTTTTCTAAAAATCAAAGAACAATAAGAGAGAGAGAGAATGTATGCTAACCTTTTTTCAGAGAATGAAGAACCAAGATATCGTCTGAAGGATTGTGGTGATGACTTCGTCAGAGAAGATGATAAATTTGTGCGAGCTGAAAAACAAAAAGGGATGCAAGGAGGATTTGTCTTATGGACGCTTCGAATTTCAGAAGAAATGAAAGAGGAACAGGAAGCAATAGGGTTCGAGTTTTGAAGAGGAGGCAGATGGATTTTTCATTTATATATATATATATATATCTCAAGCATCATCAAATCACAGCCACAGATCAAGGCATTTAATTTTCAGATCTAATGGCCGAAGTTCACGCGGGAGTTAATTTTCAAAATCAAACGAGTATTTTTTCAAAATTTGAAATGTCTCGATTTAAGATAACAACTGGCATCATTGCTATCATCATGTCTGCTCAAAGATGGAGAAGTCTCCTCGAGTTTTGCTATTCTCCTGAGAAAATGTGACACGTGATTGCGTCTATCAGGAAAAGCTACGAGTGGTTCTGAAAAGATAGGATTTGAGAACTGGCGACTCTTCGAAGATCTCAAGATTATGTCATGATATCACATTTTTTAAACTCGCACTTATCAGAGAAGGAAGCTCCATTTTGTCCTAAAGAACTAATGGAGCTGGGGGCTATTGTTGTGCGGTCTAAAATCTATATGTTGGTCAATGCCAAAAAGAGAAAGTTAGCGACCAAATTGGACGCATCAAGTCGCATAAGAATTTTCTTTATCAAAATGCGACCTCCTCTGAATGACTTAAGTGCGACCAGTATGAAAAGGAAACTAGATCAAACTTCATCAAATGAGTAATCTACAAAGAAAGGGAAACAAAGTTTCTCTTTAAAGATCGATCAATCATTCCATTTAAGTTATTTCCCAATTATATTGTTACTCAAATTGTATTTTCTGATTATATACTTACCCGCTTTCACAATTGGGAAACATTGAGCTACCCTCACCTATGTAAGGGGAGTTCAATGTTGCTATGAGGGACTTTTACTTTACTTCTTTTTTCTGAACAACATTCTATATTTTAGCTCTTGGAATTCCAACCTTAAGACTTAACAAAACTCTTGTAATTCTCCAGAAAATAGTGAAAAACAGTATACGTAGGCTCATCTTTTTTGGGGCTGAACCACTATAAAATTTTCATCACTTTACTTGCTTTGATTTATCGACCCTTTTCACACAAGTCATATCTTGCAATTTCCTAAATTAATTGTTGACAAAATTAATTTAGAAACTAGCCAGAAACACCGGAACTAGCCAAAACCAACCCCAAAGCACTGCTGCTACACAAGTAGATCCTGCTCAAGATCAGCCTATCGAGACCGCACCAGAAAATATTGTCCAAAGATATGAACGCATAGAGGAGGCACTGGTGAACCTTCAGCAAATCACTAATCAGATTAATGACTCTCTATGACGACTTGTTGAGGGACAAATGGTGACTTTACCACAGCACAAACGTCCTAGAGGATGTCGTACTCAACTATCTGAGAGAGGAATTCAGATCTTAGAGACAAGGAACCGTGACTAGCATAAAGCCTAGCAAGAGCGTCATGGAGGTTGTATCTCCAAGGGAAAAGGCAAGGTCTCAGACTTGCCTCTGGAATCTGGTACTGAAAGTTCGAGCACTGATCGTGATCGTTGACAACTTTCTCAGAGAGCAACCGTCAATCGTGACTATCTAAACAACGAGCAAAAATGTCAATCGAGGAGCGTCTTTGAAAGGGTTAGTAGAGAGTCTCGACAGAATCCTGCAAACTTGAGATAACATCTAGAATAACGATGTAGTCAAGAGCGATCCACATCACATCATAATGACCGAAGTCAATCTCTTTGCACTATTTCATTAGAGTCCCTACAAAGGTTACAGCAGACCCTGCCCGACCAACCAGCCTTATATCGTGATAACGACAAAAAGCCATCCCTACCACCAGCAAGAGATAATGTTCTCCCTCTGAAATTGCAAGATGTGGCTTGTGTGAAAAGGATTGATAAATCAAAGCAAGTAAAGAGACAAAAATTTTATAGTGGTTCAGCCCCAAAAAAGATGAGCCTACGTCTACTTTTTTTCACTATTTTCTGGAGAATTACAAGAGTTTTGTTAAGTCTCAAGATTGGAATTCGAAGAGCTAAAATACAGAATGTTGTCTAGAAAAAACAAGTAGAAGTAAAAGTCCCTCACAACAACATTGAACTTCCCTTATATAGGTGAGGGTAGCTCAATGTTTTCAATTGTGAAAATGGGTAAGTGTGTAATCAAACAATACAATTTTAGTAACAATATAATTGGGTAATAACTTAAATGGAATGATTGGTCGATCTTGAAAGAAAAACTTTTGTTTCCCTTTCTTTGTAGATTACCATTGACGAAGCTTGGTCTAGTTTCTTTTTCATCCTGATCGCACTTAATTCGTTTGGAGGAGGTTGCACTTGACTTACTCGGAGGAGGTTGCACTTAACTTACTCATGTGACTTGACATGTTCTCTTAATCGCTAACTTTCCCTTTAGGCATTAACCAACATATAGGTTTTTAGACCGCACAACAATTGCCCCCCAACTCTATTAGTTCTTTAGGACAAAATGGAGCTTCCTTCTATTATAAATGTGAGCTTATAAATGCGATGTCATGACATTATCTTGAGATCTTCGAAGAGTCATCAATTCTCAAAGGGAGTTCAATGCTGTTGCGAGGGATCTTCAGCTTTTAGGGGAGAACTTTGGGGATTTATCATTACTTCCTTGAAACTTAATGAAACTCTTGTAATCCTCCAGAAAATAGTGAACAGCAGTGGACGTAGCCTCATCTTTTTTGGGGCCGAACCACTATAAAATTCTTGTCTCTTTTACTTGCTTTGATTGATCAACCCTTTTCACACACAAGCCATCTTACAATTTCTTAAATTCATTGTTGACAAAACCTCTGTCAACAATTGGCACTAGAAGGAGGGCTATTCCAGCAAAAAATTTTGTCAATTCTGCTTCGACGACAAACACCAGAAACACTACCAGAAACACCAGAACAAACCCCAATGTACTACTGCTGCATAGGTAGATCCTACTCAGGATCAGCCTACTGTGACCGTACCAGAAAATATTGTCCAGAGACAGGATCGCATAGAGGAAGCACTGGTGAACCTTCAGCAAATTACAAGTCAGATTAATGACTCTCTACGACGACTTCCTGAGGGACAGATGCTAACTCCACCATAGCACGAACTTCCCAGAGAACGTCCTGCTCAATAACCTGAGAGAGAAGTTCAGATCCTAGAGATAGGGAACCGCAACCAGCGTAAAACCCAACAAGAGCGTCATGGAGATAACACCTCCAAGGGAAAAAGCAAGGTCACAGACTTGCCCCTGGAATCTGGAACTGAAAGTTCGAACACAAATTGTAATCGTTGATAATCTTCTTGGAGAGCGACCATCAATCGTGATGGTCTAAACAACGAGCAAAAACGACAATCGAGGAGTGTCTTTGAAAGGATTAGTAGGAAATCTCGACAGAATCCTATAGACCTAAGACAACATCTAGAATAGTGAGGTAGGAGAGCGATCCACATCGTATCTCAACAAACGAAGTCGATCTCATCGCACTATTTCAATGGAAACCCCACAAAGGTCGCAGTAGACCCTACCTGACCAATCTGCCTTAAATCACGATAACAACCAAATGCCACCCCTACAACCAGCAAAAGATAATATTCTCCCTCTCCCTCCGAACGTCGATGTTCACAATTTGAGGATCACACTAGATACACTTGCCAGCTAGGAAGATGAGCTCACTGATGGGTATCATCAATAACCACTCAGCGAGGAGGTTTAAGCTACTACCTTACCTACCAGATTCAAACTTCCCACCATAAACACTTTTGATGGGAAAACTGATCCGCAGGATCATATGGATCACTTCATCGACCTGATGGAACTACATCGTCTCAATGATCTCGCACGCTGCAGATGTTTTGCTGTAACTCTCACAGGAGCAGCGAAGAAGTGGTTCCGATGACTCAAGTCCGGCTCAATCTCGTCTTGACAACAACTCCAGATTGCATTCTTAAGGCAATTCCAAGCTGCGAAGAATTTCATTGTTCCACTGGTCATTCTGTCTGCTATTCGGTAAGGTCCAGATGAAACTCTACGATCTTACCTAAATCGCTTTACCTTAGAATTGGCAAAGGTCAACAACCCACCTGAAGGAGGAGTTTTAACTCTAATGATGGCTGGGGTGCGACCAGAAACTAAACTCTAGGAAGATTTACTTGAGCGAGAATGCTGAACCCTTAAAGATTTCTATTGTAGAGTTGGTCGGCATCTAAGGGTGGAATCTTCACACGAAAATCTTCATAAGGTCACAAAGGAAGGAAGAAAGGATGCTACTAAAGATGCGACCATAAACAACAACAATAATAAAAGGTCGAATAAAAGAAGTAATGAACAAACGACTGAAAAGCAGCCCCCACAGAAAAAGCAGGAGGTTCCAAAAGCTTCCATGAGATTCAACAACTATACTGAACTAAACGTACCTATAGATTATGTTTATGCGGTCATGAACCAGCAGGAGAGGCATCGTCAATCGAAACCGATGAAAAGAGATAGAGCGAGGTGCGACCCCAACAAGTTCTGCCGGTATCACAATGACATTGGACAAGATACCAATAACTGCTTTGCCTTGAAAGATGAAATCGAAAGATTAGTTAAAGAAGGACGGCTGTGGCAGTACACTAAACTGAACAATGAAAGGCAAGAAGAAGACCGACAGTGACCTCCAAAAATTCAACGCGAGGTGCGAATTATTTTCGGAGGCCTACACATTGGTGGAAATTCGAAGAGAGCACAAGATAGGTACGCACGAGAAGCGCGACAGCAACCATTAACTAATGTCATGCATCTCGAGCAGTGACCACAAAAGCTTCAAAGGGTACTGGATATGGATATTACCTTTATAGAGCAGGATGCAAGGGAGGTCCATTCCCCGCACAATGATTTGTTGGTCATAAAGATCAACTGTGGAAGCACGCAGCTATGGTGAGTATTAGTCGATAATGGCAGCGCTGTTGACATCCTGTACTATGATGCCTTCAAGAAGATGGGGTTGAGTGAAAGCGACCTAAAGCCTGCTATCACCCCACTCTACAGATTTACTAGTAACAGCATAATGCCCAGGGGCATGATTGAGTTAATGGTCAACGTTGGAGCCTATCCTAGGCTTTCAATGGTAATGAACCAATTCTTAGTTGTGGATTGCCCCTCTGCATTTAATGTTGTACTAGGAAGACCGACACTAAGGGAACTTCGAGCAGTAACTTTGATCTATCATCTCGCTATGAAATTCCCAACTCAACAAGGAGTAGGTGAGGTGCGAGGCAACCAATATGATGCGATGACTTGTTATAATAACTCAATAAAGCTCGCAACAAAAGATATGACACCTCGCACGATGATGGTCCAGCTAAAAGGTGAAACATCAAGGAAAGCATCAGAAGCGTCAGACGAAGTGTCAAGCGGAACATCAATCGATGACCTGGACCCTCGAGAAATTGATGATGAGGTCAAAACTGGACCTATAGAAGACTTAGAAGATTTACCAATCGATGGGTCTTTGAAGGTTCTTAAAATCGGAGCAAAGCTTCAAGAACCCGTGCGAGCTTCATTAATCGCTTTTCTGAAATCAAATTTGGATGTCTTCGCATGGCAACATTCGGATATGGTGGGGATTTATCCGAATATCATGTGTCACTACCTCAATATAGATATGACGAGGAAGCCTATACGGCAAAAAAGAAGAGCCATGAATCCAGAACGCTACGTCGCATTGAAAGAAGATGTAGAGAAGCTGCTTGAGATTGGATTCATTAGGGAATCTTTCTATCCAAATTGGCTTGCAAACCTAGTTTTAGTAAAGAAACCCAATGGGAAGTGGAGAACTTGTATCGATTTCACCGACCTCAACAAGGCGTGCCCGAAGGACAATTTTCCCCTTCTGAGAATCGACCAACTCGTAGATACGACGTCGAGACATGAACTGTTAAGCTTTATGGATGCATATTCTGGATATAATCAAATCCCCATGTACGAGCCTGATGAGGAGCATACTTCATTTATCACTGACTGAGGATTGTACTGTTACAAGAAGATGCCTTTTCGACTCATCAACACGGGAGCGACTTATCAGCATCTTATCATATGATGTTTGCAAAACAAATTGGTAAGACAATGGAAGTATATGTTGATGACATGCTAGTGAAATTGAAGGGAGCTGAAGATCACATCAAGCATCTTGATGAGATGTTCAATATTCTTGGAAAATATCAGATGAGGCTAAACCCCCAGAAGTGCACATTTGGGGTAGGATCTGGAAAATTCCTGGGGTTCATGGTCAACCAGCGAGGAATTAAAGCTAATCCCCAGAAGATACAAGCACTAATCGATATGCAATCCCCCCGCAAACCCAAAGAAATTCAAAGCCTAGCGGGAAGAGTGGCTGTATTAAGTCGATTTGTATCCAGGTCAACAGATAAGTGCCAACCATTCTTCAAAGTACTGAAGGGTTTGAAGAGGTTCGAATGGACGGAAGAATACGAGCAGGCATTTCGAGAATTGAAAGCACACTTAGGTGCTCCTCCACTCTTGTCAAAGCCAAACCCGGGGAAAGAATTGTATTTATACCTTGCTGTTTCCAAATATGCAACAAGTGCTACGTTAATTCGAGAAGAAGAAAAGATACAGTGACCGGTATACTACATAAGTAAAAGATTGCTCGATGCCGAAGCAAGATATCCAAAGATGGAGAAGTTGGCATTAGCACTTATTGTCGCATCCAGGAAGCTTTGACCTTATTTTCATGCGCACTCTATCAAAGTTTTCACGAATTTTCCGTTAAAGCAGGTTTTGCAAAAACCTAAAGCTTCAGGATGACTACTTAAGTGAGCGATTGAGTTGAGTCAGTTTGACATCAATTTTCAACACTGCACTGCGATTAAAAGGCAAGCTCTCACAGATTTCATTGCAGAATTCACATATGATGTCAATCTTCCCACGGAAGTAATCGAAAAACTTGCTATAGATTTATCAAAATTGTGGAAACTTTACATTGATGGATCGTCAAACGAGAATAGAGCCAGTGCGGGCTTAGTAATAATCAGTCCTGAAGAGCACAATATTCATTGTGCACTTCGCTTTAAATTTTCAGCATCAAATAATGAGGTAGAATATGAAGCACTGATAGCTGGGTTAAGCTCGCATTGGAAATGAAGGTCGAAATGATTGAGATATATAGTGATTCCTAGCTGGTCGTTTGTCAAATAATCGGTGATTATCGAGCAAGAGGAGAAAAAATGTTGGCTTATCTAAAGGAGATATGAAGACTCTTCTCAACATTTACTGCCTATAACATTCAACTTCTTCCTCGTATTCAAAATACTCGAGCAGATACTCTAGCTAAGTTTGCCTCAACAAAAGATGCCGAATTACTAAAGGTAGTCCCTGTCGAATTTTTTGCTAAACCAAGTATCGAAGTATAGCCCCAAATAACCATGCTAGTTGACAAGAAACCATCGTGGATTGATCCTATAATGAAGTATATACAAAATGGCGACCTCCCCAAAAACAAAGATGATGCAAAGCGACTTCGAATAAAGGTAGCTCGTTATGTCATCTATGATGAGAAACTTTATCGAAGAAGTTTTAGTTCGCCATTGTTATTATGTGTCGATGAAGAAAAAGCACGCTACATTATGAGAGAAATTCACGAAGGAATATGTGGAAACCATTTCGGGGGGCAGGCACTTGCGAGCAAAGTTCTAAGATATGGGTATTTTTGCAAACTATGAAGAAGGATACAATGGAATTTGCTATGAGGCGTGACAAATGTCAACAATCTGTAATTATTCCTAGAATGCCACTTGTTCCTCTAACTCCAATGACCAGTCCATGGCCATTTGTAGTGTGGGGAATTAATATTATCGTAATACTTCCATTGGCACAAGGTGGATTAAAATATGCAGTAGTTGCTGTAACATCCCCCGATCCCACACACGCGTACATAAGGGTATTTGTATAAATATTTAGTGAGATCGGGAGACACTACTCGACTTAGAACTGATAAAATCGGGGAAAATTAAAACTTTTTAGAAGGAAAAAAGAAATTTCCACTCATAATTATACATACTCTAATGTATACATATATACACCCTCGGTAAGTGGGCCTCTCATGAAAGTTACATAATGTACACACACAAAATAGGTACAAAATCGTCTATCAGAAAACCACAGCGTCAAAATGCTCATATACACAAGCCGCGGTCAGAAAGTCAGCGCTCCTCCTCTAGCTCACATATCATCCGTACTTTCTGCAATGTAAGAATATTAATGAGTATAAAACTCAGTAAGTAACGTATGTAGATGCAGAGTGCACAAGACAGAAAACAGATAATCATATGATTGGGATCCCTGTGTATATTGTATTACCTGACAAGACTGTGAATCGCATACTGAGCCACTCAGAGAGCATATAACGTATCATGAGCAATATGGAGGTCTCGAGCCCCAGAAAATCCCCTCTGTGTACAGCAGAGGTCCACCCCATACCGCCGTCAGAGTGTTCCCGAAGGAACCATATTGTCCCCGAAAGGACCAAAGTGTTCCCGAAGGAACCAGA
>JXTB01000366.1:252118-280497 GCA_002914805.1 Parasponia andersonii
ATTTTGGAAAATGCTAGAAATGGTTTCTATACATTAAATAAAAGCTATTTGAAGTTTTAAATGCACAGTCAATTTGGCTCCGAAAAGCATGAAAAATGCATTTTACCGAAAAACTACTATTTGACTAAGTTATCAACAGATTTGATTTTAATGCATGTTCGTATAGTATTACTATTCATAAATGTATTCTTTGTCCCTTTCACACACCAAGCTCTCTCTCTTTGAGGGTACTGAGCCTTTACACTGTATGGGAGCCCTTCCACAAATATTAGTACAATAATATAGATCATTTAACAATCAGAATGAGTAATTTACCATGAAAGTGATACTAGTTGCTTGATATGTCTATTATGCAATATGAATATGTTTATTATTGGCTTATTATGTATGTGAGAATCTTGGGCATCACAGTTGCAGTCGATTATTTCACCAAGTGGACAGAAGTTGAAGCCTTAAGTACCATTTCTGCAAAAAAAGATGATAGATTATGTTTACAAATCTATAATCTTTTGTTATGGTATACCGCATACCATAATTTCTGATAATTGGAAACAATTTGACTGCCATGAGTTCTGTAACTTCTGCGACAACTTAGGTATCAAGAAGAATTTCTCTGATGTTGTTCATCCACAAGCCAATGGACAGGTCGAGGCTATAAACAAGATACTTAAACAGAACATAAAGACAAAGCTGGAAGAGCACAAGCGAGCTTGGCCAGAAGTACTCCTTGAAGTATTATGGGCTTATCACACCACTCAACGAACTATTACTAGAGAGAGTCCATTCTCTTTAGTTTATGGATACGAAGCAATAGTACAAGTAGAAATTGGTGCGAACTCTCTACGATGATATACCTATGAGCAAGATCAAAATAACGCATTGATGAGGATTGAGCTCGATCTTTTAGAAGAAAGACGTGAGTAGTCTCAGCTTCAGATCGCATCATATCAACAGCGCACGGCTCGATATTATGACTCTAAAGTTAGAAGCCGAGGGTTTGAAGTTAGTGATCTTGTTCTTTGACAGGTTCTACCTAATAATAAAGAGTACGGTGCTGGTATATTTGGACCCTCTTAGGAAGGACCATATGTTATTGATGCCGTTATTCGACCTAGGACATATAAGTTAGCTTGCATTAGTGGACAAAAGATCAAGCATGCTTGGAATGTAAAACAACTTCGTCGCTATTATCAGTAAATCTTCATGTATATCTTCATGTATTCGTCATTTGCGAAGCATCTTGTATTTGTTATTCGTCAATAAAGATAACTACTTATATTCATCATTCATTAGTCGTCATTCGTTGGTTGTCATTCGTTATTCATCATCATCAATAAGGATGTCTCCTCATCTATCATTCAATTGGGTTCACCTTTTATAGTTTTATGGCAGTCTTCGAACACCATAAAACTCGGGGGGCTAGTGGAATCAGAATATTATCTCCTACTTGCTTCCTAATGGACTATGCAAACATCCATTTAGAGGTTGGAATTTTAGAGATCGCTGCTGAATTTCTAAAACTTCAAGAAAATCTTAGGGTTTTCTCCTCGCTTCATGCCATTGTCGTATTACGCAATTTTCCTCCTCGAATAACAAAGTAACTAAGCAAAACGTTCATTGTTCGATGTGATATATTGCTATATTACATTTTGTCATGGAACTTTTGAAAAACAATATTGAGTTCGCATTACTCATGCTTACTATTTTCTTAAGCGACCTAACTTATCCTAATACTTGTTGGATTCGAATCGCAATAGCGTACCGATCAGTCACCTAGTGATTGACTACTTGGTTAAATTATGCATCTTTATATTACAATGCAGTGTTTTAATTGTTTTGCAAGAATAAACCATTTATTAATAAAACTCGCACTCATACGCAAGCAAAGTATTACAAACAAAAAGGGGACCAAGCCCGCATTGTTCTGAAATTAAAAAAAAAAATTATGCAGATGTGCTCGATCCACCATCTCCAGTTTTGGCAGCTTCCACTTCCCTCCAACTCTGGATAAGCTCGACCACATTTTCACCAAGGATGGAAAAGTCGAAGCCCGGATGCTCGCAGAAGATATTATATATTATGGTTGATGAGCCGATGTCGCTGGCTTTTTCTTCGAGCTCCTTGCCTTCAGTAGCCTTGAACTCTTCTAAAGCCTTGTAAGCTGCCTCTGTTATCGCCTCTTTCATGTGATCTGGATGCTCAGAGATGATCTTCTCAAGTTCTTTAATTTTCTCCTCGAGCTTCTCCTTTTCAAGATTTTCCTTGGTCAAACCTTCGAGCAGCTACTGCCTCTCTAATTCGAAGGCTTTTCTCTCTTCCTCGCGAGCTTTCTCTGAGTCCTCGAATGCTTGGGTTATTTCTTTGACTTTTTCAGTTTTTTTCAAACATTCAAGGATTGGATCATGCATCAGGGTAGCAGCTGCAGCAGTCTGAAAATATAACACATCAATATGAGAAAAGTACGTTGAAGAGTGAAGATAGAGGATACTTACATTCGCCAAAATCTTCATTGCAGAGCTAAAGGCGGTCTTGGCTGGTCATCGCTTCATCCTCTCCCAGCCACCTCAGTGGTAAAACAGTCGACGAGGGCCACGCTCATACTAGCTTTTTTTGGCAGTTGGTGAAGAAGTGCGAAAAGCTCTTTGTCTCTATCGACCTGGCTCGATCCATCATCAGAAGTGGCCGTCTCTTTGGGTGGCTCAGATTGGTTCGTAGTTAGTGGAGGCTAAGGAAGAGGCGAGCTTGTTGGGATTTCTTCAAAGGCGACCTTTTGTTTCTTTGAAGTATCGACCTTCTCTTTCCCATTCAATGAAGGTGGTGCGCCGTCTGATGTCTTGGACTTTGCCATCGACCCCAGAGTTGAAGGCGGTGCTCGCAGTCCACTGCCGATTGCCATATCTGTACAGATGGTTGGTTAGCATACAAGGTGTATGGTGCGACAAAAAGAAGAGAAAAATAACTACCTTCTTGTTGCTGAGAAATCAGTGGTGATGTAGTTTCTGGAGATGATGGTTCTGAAGTTATAGGAGTGGCAAGAGTTTTTCGTTTCCTAGGTTTGGAAGACAAGGCACTCTTATCCTTTTACTTCCTTGGCTTCTTCTTCGAGCTCGAGGGTTTGGTTGGAAGATGGGTAGAATCTGGAAAGGTGGCTCCCCTTGGAGCAGTCTGCAAGCAACTAAGTTCTTGGATGTCCCAAGCTTCTTCCAATCAAATTCTTCGATCGGAAGGTTGTTTATTTTATACACCCTTGTGAGCTGCCCTTTGGAGAGACCAGGTCATTCCCTGTTATCTGCAATAACATACGAATGCGATCAGAGTAATATATTTATGTAGAGAAGGCAATAAGCTGAAAGTTACCTACCAGGGTTTTGAAAGAAGCTGTTATCCGCATAGTCAAAGTGGAAAAATGGACTTTTCCATTTTCCTATATTGTTGCAGACTCCGTAGATAGTTTTTATGGCTTGGTTCGACCACTTGCTCGTATAAAAGAAGCCAAAATCTGACGGGTTTGATTTCACCTGGTAAAACCAAGCGAACTCTTCAGGAGTGGGGGTCTCTAAACCTAATTTATGGTATAGTATGTACAGACCTACCATATATCTATATGTGTTTTGAGTTAGTTGGAAAGGGATGACTCTATAGTAATCGACGATTGATTTTATGTATGGAAGAAGTGGGAGATGGACACTGCATTTGAGAATTGCTTCAGAGAATGAGGCAATTCTACGAGGTGGTGTGCATGGTCAATTGAACTCCATGGGAAGGCAAAGAGGGATGGCGATCTTGTAGTTGCATACGATCTTGTTGAGCCTGTTCGTTGTGCAGCTCATCCTTATATTTGTACATGACCAATCCCCCTCCACATATTGGTAACCTGTTGTGAATGCAGGGGCATCCCTGATATGCCGAGGCCATTGGTTTGGAGGAAGGTTGCCTATGCGATGACTATTTTGCCTGACCCTGGTTATCTGTACTTCAGGTTCTGGCTCAAGGTAGTCATCAAGATTTTTAGAGCTAATGCTGGTATTGGAAGATTCTCCTGAGAATGCATTCCCTTCCCTAAAATCCTCACTACTAGACATCTGAAAAGAAATATGGATGGGTTTAGTCCTATGCGAGCATCATGGATCTTCGCTATATGTGAGCAATTTTGGGGGTCATCCTAGGATTGCATCATCAAGCTACTCATCGGGTTTTTTCTAATCGATCTACGGATTAATAAAAAGCGTTCGAGCAGTTCTTCGATAATTCGTCACTCGGCTGATTATGGTTTTCAAAAAATAAGGATTCAGATCCTAAAATTCTTAATAGGGTTCATTGATCATCAAAAAATATGTTCTATTCTAAATTAACGAAGCGGGTCTGAAAAATAACCATTTTTCATTCCATCCGAGTGTGGGATGAGTTTTTGTTTAGGGTATTTAGGCTCTACGATTTGTCCCTATTTCTAGAAATAAAATCTAAGAGTTTTTTGAAAAATCGAAGAACAATAAGAAAGAGAGAGAGAGAGAGAGGATATATACTAACCTTTCTTCAAAGATTGAATGATCGAGATGTCGTCTGAAGGATTGCGATGATAACTTGGTCAAAGAAGATGACAGATTTGTGCGAGATATGAAACAGAAGAGGACGCCGGGGGGATTTTCCTTATGAGCGCTTTAGATTTTAGAGGTGAGAGAAACAAGGCAATAGGGTTCAAGTTTTGAAGAAGAGGAGAATAAATTTTTTTGATATATTTATGTCGAGTGTCATCAAATCACAGCTGTAGTTCAAGGTATTCAATTTTCAATTCCAAAGGCCGAAATTCACGCGGGAGTTGATTTTCTGAAATTAAATCGGTATCTTTTCAAAATTTGAAACGACTTGATTTAAGACAACAGCTAGTATTATCGCTATCATTGTGTCTGTTCAAAAAATGGAAAAGTCTCCTCGAGTTTTGCTGAGAAAAGGTACACATGATTTCATCTGTCAGGAGAAGGTACATGTGGTTATGAAAGATGTGATTTGAGAATTGACGACTCTTTGAAGATCTCAAGATAATGTCATGACGTCACATTTATAAGCTTACATTTATAATAGAAGGAAGCTCTATTTGTCCTAAAGAACTAATGGAGCTGGGGGACAATTGTTGTACGGTCTAAAAACCTATATGTTGGTTAATGCCAAAAAGGGAAAGTTAGCGACTAAGAGAACATGTCAGGTCACATGAGTAAGTTAAGTGCGACCTCCTCCGAGTAAGTCAAGTGTGACCTCCTCCAAACGAGTTAAGTGCGACCTCCTCTGAACGAGTTAAGTGCGACCAGAATGAAAAAAAAACTAGACCAAGCTTCGTCAAACGGGTAATCTACAAAGAAAGGGAAACAAAAGTTTTTCTTTCAAGATCGACCAGTCTTCTCATTTAAGTTATTACCTAGTTATATTGTTCCTCAAATTGTATTTTCTGATTATACACTTACCCATTTTTACAACTGGGATACATTGAGCCACCCTCACCTATATAAAGGGAGTTCAATGCTGTTGTGAGGGATCTTCGGCTTTTAGGAGAGAACTTTGGGGATTTATCATTACTTCCTGGAAACTTAACGAAACTCTTATAATCCTCCAGAAAATAGTGAATAACAGTGGACGTAGGCTCATCTTTTTTGGTGCCAAACTACTATAAAATTCTTGTCTCTTATACTTGCTTTGATCATGATCAACCATTTTCACACACAAGCCATATTTTGTAATTTCTTAAATTCATTGTTGACAAAATTTCCGTCAACACATATCGATATTGATCTTTATTAAATAAGGCAAACAAAATATGTACTTTTTTTAGGGAACACCAGAATTGTACTTACATATGTGTAGGTACTCAGCTGGTCAAGTAATTATTTACTAATATATAAATATAAGCTGGTTGAAATTATATATAGCCGCACGTATTAATTAAAGGTATCCTCTTGAAATCTCTCTTTGATAGAGTGAATGAGAATGATGAATACGTCGAAAATTTTAATAACGATTACATATATCAAACAATGGTCAGATGTATTATTATGCGTCGAATTCGCGACTGCTCGAATAGTAACGAGCTCGATCTCGCCTTATGCAAGATGATTAAGATACACGAGCTATCTAAAAAACATATATGGCAGGAACCGACGCAATTAACTTGTTTAAAGCGCCAAAATTGGCTCCATAAATAAGCCAACTATGTTGGTACATATGCAACCAAAATTATGGTTTCTCTACTAACTATATTAGTTAGGAATAAACATGAATAGGAGTGCACTTTTCACATCATTAACAAAGATATCACTTGAACACTCATTTTACACTATAAGTTTATATGATTTTGCGAACTTATAAACAAAATCCATGGTATTTTTATTGACTCTAAGAAGATTATTCACAATATCAAAGCTGGTTGCCTACCTTAATATAAGAAGATATCACGGAATTGTATTGATTAGATTTGGAATGTGGCGCTCTAAAGATAATTCCAAATTGGTATGTAATTTGAATGAATGGAGTTAATATGACATATTTGGAATTAATATGAAAGGATTTGGCAATATACTTTTGATAGACTAATATCACGAGAAAATATACTTTTTCTATTCACTTTGACATCCTCCTCGAAAAGACAGTACATGTTGCATGAAAATATAAGTATGATAATTATTTACATGAACTAGTGCTTCCATGAAAACAATTATGTGAGTTTGACATAACTTTATAGAGCATTTAGGCTATATAAAACAATTCAAGATATGAGATATGAGAGAAAAAGTAGTCTAGAATGGGATTCTATTCAAGTATGACTCAAATTTTATAACATTGTTTTAAATTTATTTATTCCTTCATTCATTTTGTTTTTGTTTAGATATGTAATATCAACTAAAACGTAATAATGTAGAATGTTGTTTCTTGATGTACTGATATGGAGTCAAATCCATTTTATTACTGCTCGGGGGAAAATTTTCTAGCTAAAACTTCATCATTATTATAAGTTCAATAATCACCTACCATATTTAACTATTCTTAAAAATTTTTATTATTTTAATGTTAAGGCCTAGAAATTTATTGAATGGATGATGTAAATAAACTACACGAAGAATGGGCCGATGAGCTTATTGAGTACACTTTATGAAATATCAAATTATACACTTTCATAATATTTACTTAGGTTCATTAATTCGTTATTGTAAAAACCTTGACTTTTATTAAGGTTATTTTAGTTGTTTCATAAATTGGGAATTAAAAAAATAAATTGGCTGAAAATTGAGTTAAATTCGGGTAAGAGCTAAAGTGAAAAGATTTATTGAGTTTGGGATCAATTATGACTTTTTGAGGACTTAAATGAAGACAAAGTTCGAAAAATGGGCCATAGCACAATTTTGAAGAGATGGGTCACAAGCCCATAAGTGACACATATCATAAAACCACCAAATGATTCCCAAATCCCTAACTCCCATCTCTATTTTACGATATCATCTTTCTCCCTCTTTCTTCTTCTTCTTCCTCTCGCCTCCTTCACTGTACAGTGCCAGAAACTGGTAAAGGGTGTCGACCCATGGCAGAACCCTGGTCGGATCTGCAACCCGTTGACTGGCGAAGCAATGCTGGCCACCACCGCCAGTAGTCGTGCCACCCAGCTGCCATCAATTTTCAGCCAAGAAGCTCTGGTGAGAATTTAAAAGTTTTATGTCCCTCCAGCCCCCAAAAAAAAAGTTTTTATGCCATTATTGTAACAAAAAATGCATTTATATAATTATTTTTATATTGTTCAACCATTGCACATGAAACTTTAGGGGATGAAAATGTGATTTAACATAGGAGAATGGGTGGTAGATTTATGGAAAATAGATGAACGGATTGAGAGAAATTCAAATCTGAAATTTGTGGCATTTACACAAATACTTTCAGAATTTGGCATTTTGTAATTTTTATAATTAGTTTCTAATTAAGCCTAGAGGTCTCGAAACTGAAATTGGTTTTCGAAATTGGACTAAGTAAGATCAAGAAACAAGTTTTGATATATGACATCAATAGGTTTTGAGGTGGCACAAAATCCGAGGCACGAGGATTGGGATTTTGCCTCGATTTGTGTGCCACAAGCCAGGTCTCAGCCCGAGGCCCAAATTAATCAAACTAAATATCTAACTTAGTATTTTTAGGTGCTTTGAATTTAATGGTGACCTCCGTTTCTCAATTTGAGGTTTCGTTTGGAAAGTTACCCCTCAAAGTAAATTCACGGGATCCCAAAATGAACTCTGGAGCGACTAGGTGACCAACGGGAGATTCTCCAAATGTCGATAGCTTGGCTTAGGTACCAAGGTGAGGTAAGAGTTCAACTACCAAGCTTTTATACTTATTTTGTTTAAAAATGTGCATTATGACTTATTTCTTAAAATTGTCAGTTTTAATGGATTTAAATGATTTGATTGGATATTTGGTAAACTTGTGTACTATTGAGATGTGATGCCCATGATTCTCCCATGTATAATAAGCTAATAATAAATATGTTCATATTGTATAATAGACATATCAAGNCATGAGGTGGCAGTCACTGTACTGAATTGTGTTTAATTGCACTAAACTAGCTTAGATTCAGCTTAATCGCATAATGTCATTTTTTGTGCATTCTATTAGTTAGGCATTAATACTATATTTGCATTATGAATTAGAGTCTAATTGACTTATTTTTATGTTTAATGATTGGTTATGGGGCTAAATTGCACCATATTACAATAAGATTGACCATATAGGATCATAAGTCAAAGTATGACTAGATTTCATCTTCTAAGCTAGCTTTCACCATTTTGGTCTACACTTGAGTGTATAAGAATGACTAGCAATGTGATTACTAAGTCAAGAGTGATTTAAAGTTGGACACATGGAAAGTTAGGGTATGAAATACCAAAAATACCCCTTAGAATTTAAATTATGGCTTTTATTAGCCATTAAGTATTGATTGTGAACTAAATCTGGTCATTTACTTCCTCTTTCTCCCCAGCCACATCCTGAACCACTCTAGCCACTATCTCGGCTTCTTGATGAGTGATTAATTCATTCTTAAATCAAGTATCATTCAACTCAAATAATTGTAAGTTCTCAAGTATTTTTGTCGGTTTGATGTGTTTTTGCTTTGTTTTTGTAGTTTTTATAAATACATTAGAATCACAAAAACTTGGTGATAAATATGGATATTTCAACAATTTATGATGAAAGTTGAGTTCAACACAATTCCAATGCAACGAAAATTAGACAAAACGGAGATAAAACGAAGAGATGGTGCCCCTAGGAAGAAAAGTCATCATGCTGAGTTCTGGAGCTGAGAACGTTGCACTCTATAATAGTAGTGCCATGATGCTACCTAGAAAACTAAGTTCCAGAAGCTAGAGCACTGTAGCACTTTCCAAGGAGCACCGCGGCACTACACAGCATCCTAAAGTACGTTTTTAGCGAATTTTTAGAGCCAATCTAAACTATTGATGCCATCTGATCGAATGGTTGATATTCCACCCGACCTAGGTCATTTTAGAGCCCCTCAAATACATTCCTAAGCCTCCATTTCAAGTATGGAGAGTTGGAGAGGAAATGCACACATGAGAACTCAAAAATCTTATAGAAAGGAGAGCATTGGACCAAAAATCTTGGAGAGGATGCTTGAGAGAGTAGCTTGAAGAGATTGAAGCTTGAAGTTCTACCACCACAAATGAGATTTTTCCTCTTTCTCACCCTAATTTCATTTGAATTTTGTATTATGATTGATTATTGAATATATTTGGATATATAAAATTCTTGTTAAAATTAGTGTTGGATTCTTTTATGTTGAACTAATTATTATATGCTTAGGGAATGATGTAGCTTATACTTTGATTCTATGTCTTAATTTCTAATATATTCTTTAATGTTGTTCTTGAATTTATTTATGTTATTCCATACTTAATGCTTCTCAACTAATTAACTACTAGTTGGATGATTTGGTTTTTAGAATTTAGTACTTAAGAGAGTGAATTTTAGAAACAACCATAAGATAGTATAATCTAGGATTTTGTAGAGTTTCAGAGATCCTATAGTTTCTTTGAAACCATGATCAAAGAACCATTGAACATAATGAATTCTTAATTTCTTGGTTTGGAGTAGAGATATTGAAACCAAGATTTCTGAATGATTTCACTTGGCACTTGAGAGAAGGAGTAGGAATATTTTCAGGTTCTTAGCTTATAAACTAAGAATAATTGATTTGAATGTAATTGATAATCAAAAGACATATTTAATGGTTAGGTGAATTAAATCCCTTAATACATTTGTGCATTGAGTTCTATATTTTATTTTTGTATTTATATTTATATTTTTGTATTTATTTAATTATAAATTCACTTAGTTTGGTCGCCTAGATAAAGTTAGGTTACGAAAATTCCGATAATTAATGATAATTTAACATTCAATTCTTCGTGGATCGATAACTCTATACTTATCACTTTATTACTTGATTACGATCCGTGTACTTGTGATTATTTTACATATATGCATTTAAGCGTAACAAGTTTTTGGCACCATTGCCGGGGAATTTATATTTTACTTTGTTATTGATATCGGGAATAAGTTGCCTGATTTTAATTGAGGCATTTATTTTCATTTTTAATTTTTAATTTTTATTTTTAAATGGTTTTTTTTTTGTGAGGTACTTTGAGATTATAGATCGACATGCCATCTTATGTTTTGCTCAACGAGACTCGGAGCTATTTTATTGTGCATGGTGGAGATATAAGGAGCTGCTCATGATGTGCCCGAATCATGTTTTCTTCGGAGAGTATCAAATACAAAACTTCCTCTACAACCTTCGGCCTAAGACAAGAATATGGGCTGAAGGACAAAATGATACCACTACTATCTACCAACTATCTATTGATGAAGCCTATTGATTGTTGGAAGACATGACTGACATTGACTATCGGAATTGGAATTATCCACCAAGCTACCATGGTTTAGGAAATAATTCTAACATTTTGGTGTCATGATGTGATACTCCACATCATCAAGTAGAGCTTCCTCTTGACCTTGAGTATCGTTTTGCACAATTTTCAGATAAGACAAGACTTTGCCATGAGGAGTCAGAGAGAACGAAAACCGTTCATAATTCATAATTTGAGTATTTCTATGACTCCTTTAAGGCCATAACAAGAGCACTGGCTATGATTAATGCATATATCACAAACAATGATGAAAGCCACCGTGAAGAGTCGAGCACAAGCAGAAGGACCTTGAGTTTGTTTGATGATGAGGACTCGAGTGAGAAGGAGAGTCAAGAGTGGAACAAGAAGGAAGAATTACAAGACAACAGTTATGAATCTTCACCCTTTGAGATATAAATTATTATGCCGCCACCATTCATCAAAGATCACATCTATGACGATCTTATGTGGCCAAAACCTCTTCCACAATTGCTAGCACAATTCATTCAAGCCTACCAAACATATGTATCGGTGCTAAATCAAGTTGAGCATACTAACCGATCACTTCCATACATTGCCAAGCTTGAGAGCGATCAAAAACAAGACCCATTTATTGTGTTATATGAGACATACTATGAGCGGAAGTCATTATTTGATGTGCTTTACCAAGTTGTGCATGAATAAGCCTAAAGATGCAAATTATAGAGAGGAGTCTCGTACCATCCAAGTTAGAGCCACCTTGCCTGGAACACCATATTTGCCAACCTTAATAGGAGGCGAACCTCTCCAGTATGTGTTCTTTTCTCTTGTGCTTACGTTGAACATCCAAATATTGAGAACATTGCCAATTTTGAGTTTAGGGGTGAAAATACTTGTTGATTCATTATTTATTGGGTATGGCTTTACTTGTGTGTTGGTTGGCATGATTTTCTTTCCATGAGTTGTGTAATTTTAGGAAATTATTTTTTTTTCTTGCTTTTTCTTTTTATTATTTGAATAATTTGTGAGTGTTGTTGAGATGAGATAATTTGATATTTATAATAAGCATAGTCATTTAATGCTCTTAGGTCTTTTGAAATGTAATTCATTGATATTCGTGTGCTTGGCTCATATTAATTGAACTTCATTCTTGATTCTATATATTTGAGTACGATAATCATGATCACTAGACTCTTTGAGCTTTTGGATAGCATTTGTGTGTTTGAGATTGGTATTGATATCTTATAAACTCTAGAACCCACTTGAGTGAAACTTGAGACGAAATTCTATGTTAGGTGTCATTGGAGAAATAATTTAGGCTATCTTTGGACTGTTTCAGCCTTTCAAGCTAATCTTGATACATTATTGTCCTAGTACACCTAATTTGAGCCTATTTGTACCTTTCTTTTTCTACATATTTTTGCCAAACTAAAATAATGGCCACCAACCTTATTCTTAAGCATGTTTATTGTTTTAAAGAGTTATTTTATGTTATGTTCATGTTGGGAGGAAGGGTGGCATTATGAAGAAAAAAACCAAAAAAAAAAAACAAAAAAAGGGAATAATTTGGTGAAAATTTTGTGTCCTTACCCTCTATTTTGTATTTCAACATTGAGAACAATGTTGATTTTAAGTTTAGGAGAGAGATTTTTTTATTTTCATTTTTTCGCTTTATTTTATTTCTTTTGTTTCAAAAAAAAAGAAGAAAAAAAATTACAAATAAGTGTTTGGCAAAGTATTAATAGAAGAGAAATTTAGTTGAAAAAAAGTGTGGGAGTACTATTTGGTATACTAAGGAATAACTCAAATTCCTTTGCCCAAGCCGATATTACAAGCTTAATAAAAGACCTTTTAATCTTTGATGATATACTAACATATATTAGTGGAGAGCAACATAAAAAATAGGCATATGGTAGTTCCAAATTGCATCATACAGAAATATTTCATTATCTATCAAAACACACAAGTCTACCTAAAGTTCATTTTGTTAAGTGATACTAATTTTGCACACACTTACACACTGAGAGTCTTGAGTGGAGTTAAATTGATATTTGAAGTTAAAAATCTAGATAATCTCAATGTTTGCATTTCTTTTAAGCTTAGAACATTTCGTAACTTTTGATCTAGATACTTGTATGGTTTTTGATTCGGTACAAAACTCACACTTTGTTATTTATGTCTATAGTACTTGATTTGTATTTTGCTATTCTTTTTCTTGTTTTGTTTTGCTTGAGCACAAGCAAATATTAAAGTTTGGGAGTATTTGATGAGTGATTAATTCACTCACAAATCAAGTATCATTTAACTCAAATAATTATAAATTCTCAAGTATTTTTGTCAGTTTGATGTGTTTTTGCTTTATTTTTATAGTTCTTATGAATAAATGAGAACTGAGAAACATTGGTGACAAATATGGATATTTCAATGAAAGTTGAGTCTGATACGAATGCAACGCAATGAAAATCAGGCAAAACAGTGCTAAAACGATGAAATGGTGCCTCCGGGATGAAAAGTTGTTATTCTAAGTTCCAGGGAGCACCGTGGCACTACACAGCATACTGAAGCACATTTTTAGCGAGTTTTTAGAGCTAATTTGGACCATTGATGCCATCTGATTGAATAATTGACATTCCACCAGGCCTAGTTCACTTTGGAGCTCTTTAAATACATCCTTAAGCCTCCATTTCAAGGGTGGAGAGTTGGAGAGGAAACACATACTAGAGTTGGAGAGGAAACACATACTTGAGAGCTCAAAAATCTTAGAGAAATGAGAGATTTGGAGCAAAAATCTTGGAGAAGATGCTTGAGAGAGTGACTTGAAAAGATTGAAGCTTAAAGTTCTACCTCCATAAATAAGTTTTCTCTTCCTCTTTCTCATCCTAATTTCATTTGAATTTTGTATTATGCTTGATTATTGAATATATTTGGATATATGAAATTCTTATTGAAATTAGTGTTGGATTCTCCTATGTTGAACTAAATGTTATATTCTTAGGGAATGATGTAGCTTATACTTTGATTCTATGTCATGATTTCAAATATATTCTTTGATGTTGTTCATAAATTTGTTTATGTTATTCCTTGCTTAATACTGCTCAACTAATTAGCTACTAGTTAGTTGATTTGTTTTCTAAAATTTAGCACTTGAGAGAGCGAATTTTAGAAACAACCATAGGATAGTATAACCTAGGATTTTGTAGAATTTGAGAGAACCTATTATTCCTTTAAAGCCATGATCAAAGAACCATTGAATATAATAAATTATTAATTTCTAGGTTTAGAATAAAGATATTAAAACTAGGATTTTAGAATGATTTCACTCAGTACTCGAGAGAGGGAGTAGAAATATCTTCAGGTTCGTGGCTTATAAACTAGGAATAATTGATTTGAATAAAATTGGTGACCAAGAGACAGTTGATAGCTAGGTGAATTTAATCCCCTAATACATTTTGAGTTTCTATATTTTATTTTTGTATTTATATTTATATTTTTGTATTTATTTAATTATAAATTCACTTGGTTTGCTTGCCTACATAAAGTTAGGTCACAAAAATTCTGGTAATTAACAATAATTTAACACTCAATTCCTCGTGGGATCGACAACTCTATACTTATCACTGGATTACTTGATTACAACTTTTGTACTTATGGTTAGTTTACGTATATAAATTTAAGTATAATACTTATCCCAACTCCTTTTAGTCATATTCAAGAGTTTCCAAGTTGTAGAACTCAAATTGGAGCTCAAGAAAGAAAAATAAGTCCAAACTATTCAAGGTAATTCTACTAGTTCTTCTTCCTTGATTTTGTTTCCTTATTTCAATTCTCCACTCGATACAAGTTAAATAATGGTTCCTCTAGGTCCTCTTGAGTTCTAAAATAAATTTCAAAGCCTTAAAAATCAGTTTTGTGAAAGTAAAAGGCAAGAGAACTAACAAAAGTTTAAATTAGTCAAGGTGAGCTTTTATATGGAATTTAGAATTGGTAATTTATTTCTTTTGCTTGAGCACTTAAATTGAAGCTTTTATTTGATGAATAAAGATCTTAGGAAACCTTATATATTACTAGAAACATAAATTTAAGTGGAGGATTAAAATTAGACTTAAAGTCCCAAAGTTTGTTATTTATGGATTTATGTATTTTCATTCTCAGAATAAGTTCTCTATAATTGTAATCTGATTTTCTAAAATTAAAATATATATTTTGTTGATCTCATTATGTAAATATATTTGTTTGGATACTGGTTGTGACAATAGAAAAGTATAAAAGTACTTTTAAACTTTGTCCAAACTGAAAGAAATTCAAGTGCACCTAGATTATTCTAAATGATTCTATTTAAGGCGTATATATGGAATTGGCTTGTCAATCTTTATTGTAGGTCTAAATCATAATTTAAAAGATGTGAAAATGTTCTAAAAATATGGGAGGTGCTGTCCAAATATTTTAAAACTAAATAGCACCATTTAGATGCAAATGGATTAGTTTTTATAAAATTGTGTACCATTTTAGATCATTCTTATACTAAGGAACTAGCATTCCTATTTTGATGATTTTAATCAATTTTTAATGCTAGTCATTGGCTATTATATACATCATGTCACTTGTTATTTTGGGTCATATTATGATTAAGTTTCTTAATTTTACGAAAATTGTGATTTCAGTCTTATGATTATTTTCTTTAAGTATTTTACATTATAGTGATCATTCTAGTAATAAAATTGATATCAAGTCCTCCATACACCTTGCTATAGAGGATATTGACCCTTTTCACTATCTTTTCCATCGAACACAAGGTAAGTAAAGATTTATTTAAACTGCTTCACAAGGACACTAGTAAGTACTAGATATTTTCCTACATGATTGTGTGTATTATATTAATTATGTATTATCCCTATAATTATTGTAACTTTATAAAAAACATAAGTATGACAAGATTATTTAAGCATGATTTTCAAATAAGTAAAGTTTTTCACATACTGGATTTAAAGTAGTACTATTGTACTAATTTTATGAGATATGTTTTAAGTACACTGTCTAGTCTATCTACGTTAGGTAAGTATACTTTGTACAGGTATCTTTCCCATATAGGTGGGCATGGCTTACTGACTATCGGGACTGAACATTATACTATAATTATGCGAGATGCATTACTTAGTCGGTCTATGTTGGGTAGGTATGGTTCGCATTGGCCGTGTGTTTCCTTCCTGCATAAGTAGGCACGGGTTACCGACTGCCGCAGCTTTGTAGTATACTTAAGGGCCCTATAAAGAACCTTTTTTTAAGAAAAGTACATCAAACTAAAAAGTTATGAAAGAAAGAGTACAATGAGAATTTCAATGAAGTTTATACATGAAACATGTTCAAGAGCATGCATAATCTTTGCTTGTTGAGCATTAGCTCATTTAGTTTCTATGATGCAAGTAAGGAGATATATGATCTATATAGTTGCTGGTTGGCTAGCACGCTTTATTGTCGCTATGATTATACAAATGTAGACAAGCTTGACTTATGGGCAATGTCTTTGTTTTTTAATGTTTTGAGGTGTTGTAAATATTACTGCTGATGGCAAGATAAATTAATATACTTTTGGTTCTACATTTTGAAAAGATACTTTCAGAAAGTAATGCCAAGCAGCTTCTTTTGTTTTATAGTTTGAAAAGTTTAAATTGGCTCATTTTTTGAACAAAACTAAAGTTATGGTTTACAAAAGAATAATACTGGTTTACAAAAGAATAATACTTCCTAGTTTGACCTATATAGTCACATAGTTATGCTAGATGTATACATGAGATGTACTAGATTGTTCTAGGATTAGTTTGTATGGTTTTTATACAGGTTTAAAATTTTAGTTTTGGGAAATTACAGTCGTTATGCTACTCGAGTTTCTGTAAATCCCAGAATAATACCAAATAAGTTTTAAAGTGTGCTTTCTAGATATACTTGATGCATGGTTATTACATAGTATATGATATGTTGTACCTACCATAAGATCACACACTTGAGTTCTATTTTAGTATCATAGTATTTAGATCATTGGCAAGTTGCTGCAACACTAGGTGAGAGACTTAGGCCCCTGCATAGGATTCACTGACACACTTCTAGGTAGTGTCAAGATACTAGGTACCTCAATTAAAGAGGTACTATAGGGTCATGATGAAAGGATGATAGCTCATATTTATACTTGGTTGATTCATGATATGCACAACATTGTGACTTTGGTTTTGGTTTTAATTACATAATTACTCATGATCTTGATTACTTGGCAAACTTCTTTTATAAATGTATTTTGGAAAGGTAATAACCATGCAAGTTCGAAAAGTTGCATTCATAAGAAAAAGGTAATTTGATTCCTACTAAGCATATGAATGCTCGCCCTCTTATCTTTCTCTCTCTCTCTCAGGTGGTGTATAGTGTGACAAGGACAACTCCAGAGCAGAGTGACTAAGAGATAAAGATTGTTACTAGTTTAGTATTGGTAACCACCTAGTAACTCATTTTGGTTTCGTAATAGTAATTAAGGCTCATACTTTGGATTTAGCTTGTATTATCTATTATGCCTACTTGTGATAGTGATTGTGATGCATATGTATATTTTGTGAATATTGTTAACAATCTATGTCTAATGGTGCTCATAAACTATGGGAATTTACATTTTAAATTTTTTTACAACCTTTCACATAAGTTGTCATTTTTTAAACTAGTTGTTGTTTTTCTATAAAAATGAATTTTCTAAATTTTTTTAAAATAAATTACGAATTTCCACCTTTGAAATTCTCTTTCTGCCACTTGCCCGGGGTTTGGGTTGTGATAGAAATTTTTAGTATCAGAGTAGAGGTTTAATTACCTCAGATGTGACACCATTAGACTAGATTATAACTTCTTTTTCAAAAGTACTTGCATCACTATCTCATTAACACTTTGGCATATGAATATAGAACTATAATGCCTCCGAGGAGAAGAATACCGAGGCAAGAACTTAGGGCTGAAACACCTCCACCACAGTAAATCCCTAGCCTTCTGGCAAACTTGTATAATACTTTACGGGCATTACCAATTCTAAAGATGGAGCAGAACCATAAGATTCGTCAGGCTAGTTTTTTTAAGGACTTTATAAAGTTCAATCTTGCATCATTTAATGGGAGATCTGATCCCACCTTAGCTTAGAGATATCAAGAGGACTTTCACTACTTTTGGAACATTAACAAAGTTCCAAGTAACCTTTGCTACATACAAGCTAATAGACAGAGCTATTAATTAGTGGGAAACAGTTAAGTTGACTCAGGATATGACCAATATGACTTGGGATACCTTTGAGGGATTGTTTAGGAATCATTATGCTAATGCTAGTCATAGAGCTACTATGATCAGAAAGTATGAACGGATCAGGCAGTGTGATATGACAGTGAATATGTACTATGTACGGTTTATCGAGTTGGCATTATATGCTTATGTACCCAGCATAGACCTTACCCTCTAAATTGTCAAAAGATCATCCAAGAAACAAGGGCAACGGAAGAAAGATGAACAAGAAGAACTAAGGGCAATGGCAAGGGTAGAATTCTCAAAATAGTAGAAGTAGCAACAGTAATGGCTCTTTAGGCAAAGGTTGTTATGGACCATATGGATGATTTAACTATGGATAACAAAGCCACCAGAAGAAAGCTTGCCCCTACAGCCAACGAAAATCTCCATTGTCTCAAGGAGGACTACAAGGAAGTCAAAGTGCCTTAGTTCCTTTTTAGGGCTACCAGATGAGACCAATGCAATCTCAGACCTAGTTTGAGGTATTCACTTCCACTCTTTACTGGTAGCCTTATGGTTCTCAGTATCAACATCAGTATAGGCCACAATGTTGGGCTACAACCAGGGTTATACTTAGAATTTCCATCCTCCACAAAGTTTTGGAAACCAAGAAGGATGTGGATATGCTAGTGTCGGCTCAGGAACTAGTAGCAGTTGTCCTAGCCATAAAAAGGAACAAAAGAAAAGGCAAAGCTTCTGGTCAAGCTTATGTGGTTGCAGAGGTAGATGAGGCTCATGACCACATTGGCATAGGTGTTGTTAATGGTATGATTCTCATTTCTCACTCTTGGGCTCATATCTTATTTGATATTGGTGCCTCTCATTCCTTTATCTCCATTTTGTTTGCTCAGATATCAGGATTAGAATGTTCTATGTGTGATCATATAAGTACTTTAGAAACATCCACGAGTGGAGTTACCGATATTTTTACTATCAGTCATGGTTGTCTTGTTGTGATTGATGGTAAAAAGCTACTAATAGATTTGGTTATATTGCCTTTGCAACAATTTTATGTGATTCTTAGTATAGATTGGCTATCCAAATACCGAGCGACTATTGACTATTTCAATAAGAGAGTATCTTATTATTTACCAAGCTCATTTGAATCTTTTAAAACTGAGGCCTATTCTAAAAGTATGCATAGGTGGAAGAAAGAAACTAAAGTGCTATAGGAATTTGTTTGCCTTCGATGGGGAGATTGGAACCGCCAATCAGTACCCTTGGATATCAATGGTTTGCACATTTTTAGATGTTTTGCTAGAGGATTTACCGGGGCTACCACCTGATAGGACGATTGAGTTCTACATTGATTTGATTCCTAGAGGTCAGCTAGTTTCTATTCCAGTCTATCGCATAGCTCGAGTAGAAATAACTGAGTTGAGAAGTTAGCCGGATGATCTTTTATCAAAGAGATTCATTAAGAGTAGTACCTCTCTATGGGGTGCTCCTATTTTGTTTGCCAATAAAGCAGATGGAACACTTCGGCTTTGTGTGGATTACAAAAGATTGAATCAGTATACGGTAAAGAATAAGTATCATTTACCAAGAATTGATGAATTATTTGATCAACTTTGTGGATCAAGATTTTTTTCCAAAATTGATCTTAGATCTGGTTATCATCAGTTGAAAATCTAAGAGGAAAATATATTGAAAACTACATTCAAGACTCATTACGGTTACTTTGAGTTCTTGGTTATGCCGTTTAGTCTAACTAATACTCCAGTTGTGTTCACGGACCTTATAAACAGAATTTTCTGACTTTATTTATATCAATTTGTGGTTGTCTTCATCGATGACATCTTGATCTATTCTAAGTCTCGAGAAGAACATGCAAAGCACTTGAGAATTGTGCTTCAAACCTTGGGAGACCATCAACCTTATGCCAAAAGATCCTAGTTTAACTTCTAGATAACGGAAGTAAAATTCTTATGGCATGCTATATCTCATAAAGGAATTTCTGTTGACCCTTCCAAGATAGAATCCAGTCTAGAATAGGAGAGACCAAAAAATGTAACTGAGTTAAAAAGTTTCCTTGGTCTAGCAAATTATTACCACTATTTTGTTGAGAATTTCTCAAGAATTGCAATGCCTTTAACAAAATTAATAAGAAAGAATGTCAAGTATATATGGCATGAAGATTGTGAAGTAGCTTTCATGGAATTGAAGAAGAGATTGATAACTGTACTTATTCTTACTATTCCTAATAATAATGAATCTTATATTGTGTACACCGATGCTTTTGGTTCAGGATTAGGATGTGTCTTAATACAGAATGGTAAGGTAATGGCTTATGCTTCCCATCAGTTAAAGTTACATGAGAAGAACTATCCTACTCATGATCTAGAGTTAGCAGTTGTGATCTTTACTCTTAAGATTTAGAGGTGCTATCTGTATGGTGTGAAGTTTGAGATTTATTCTAATCATAAGAGTCTGAAGTATCTGTTTACTCAACGAGAATTGAACTTGAGACAAAAAGATGAGTTAAGTATATGGAGGACTATGACTTTGAACTTCAGTACCATCTTGTAAGGGCGAACGTTATAGTTGATGCTTTGAGTAGAAAGTCCCATAACATTCTTGCTTCCTTGATCCTAAAAGCTTAAAAGAATTCAGTTACCATTGGTGACTTCAACTTGGAATATAGCAAAAATGAGAAAATGGCTTGTATCAATAATATTGTGGCTACACCATCACTTCTCTAGATAGCATAACAAAGTCAATGACAAGACCAAGAACTGAGAACGATCTAGAACCAATTTCAAAATGGTGAGCAGTTAGATAATTGAAGTACTAATAGAGAAGGATTTATACTTTTCAATAAAAGATTAGATGTAGCCAATGACCCTCATTTTAAAGAGACTATTCGAACTAAAGCTCATAAGTCCATGTCGTAGTACATCCTAGTGGCACTAAGATGTACTTGAAGAGGCAATACTAGTGGAAAGGCATAAAACGAGATGGAGATACTTTTGTGGCTAATTGTGTGACTTGTCAGCAAGTCAAAATAAAATACCAGAGGCCAGTTAGACTACTTCAACCTTTACCTATTTTGGAGTGAAAGTGGAATAAAATCATTATAGCTTTTGTCACTGGTTTACCAAGAAATCAAAGAAAGAATAATGTTGTTTGGGTGATCAATTTTGCGCTTTTGCTGGGTATGACCCTATGTTGAGAAAAGAGGATCTGACTGCCAAAAACCAAAATCAAAAGAGGAGAAAAGACAAAGACAAAGTAGCAAAACTTCAATTATGGATAACCGAAATGTGGTCGTCTGCAACAATGGCACTGGGGTATACTTTACTTCTTCTTCTTCCTATCAAATAACAATTCATATTCAAACTCAGTGGTAGTTTCTCATAAATTTGTATGAAGTTCCTGTAAATATTAAAACCCTTTTTGACCCTGTTTAGATCTTTGTTATGTGATATTGAAAACCCATTTTCGTTTTGTCTTTTTTTTCTCTTTCGGGCTGTGAGTGAAAAATTATCATGCTTTATTTTAGTTGAATTTACTCTGTAAAAAAAAAAAAGAAACAAAACAAAGTGGAATCTGAATTGAAATGTAGTATGTGAAATGTGGGTTGTGTTATTTGTATTGTAGTATATGCTTGGATTTTAATTGTCTCATTATTTGATATAAATAACCATGAGCTCAGTATTCTAGTAACATTAAATTAAATTATTATTTAAAATACGTGAATATATGTAATTACATGTCTTTGAGTTTGATAAGTGTAATTTATTATTGTTTTTTTTTAATTGCTTTGTTTTTTTTTTTTTTTAAAAAAAAAAAAAAGGAGGAAAACTAACCGACTTTTGCAAAGTCGGCATAGAATATTATATATCACTAATTGATATTTTTATTCTCCACCGCTACTACTCTTATCACCTCTTCACCTTGTTAATTCTATTCCTTTTGTGTGAGATCTTGTATTCATGTAAGCGGATTCCCACCTAAACCTTTCACGAAAGAATTCTAAAGTAAGTTTCTATCTCTTCTTTCAAAGCAATAAGTAAATTCTTTATTGCCGATTTATGGAGTTCCTAGTATATACTGATATTATGTTTTAGTAAACCATGTAGGAATGTTTAGCAAATTTCTATGGACACGTTTGTATCTCATTACCATTAACTCATTATATTTGTTTTATTTGAGTAATACATTTAAGACTTGAATTTAATTATTATAACTAGGTGATTGTTACATGGGTTTATGAGGTATGATAAGAGTAAAGGTTCAGAATTTTATATATATGTTTGTTATCGTGTAATCTCTTGTAATATGAAATTTTTTACTAAAAGACCCGAGGAACTAAATCACTAATTTATGTATGAAACTACTTTATTGGTTTCGTAAATGTCTACTTATTTTAAGTTATTATTGGAATCAAATTCATAGTATTGGACTCTATTTATAAACATTGTATTTGCTTGGTTTATGTAAGAGCCTTGGTCACATGCTTTTCTAATTAAATGAACTCTCGAATAATCAAATTAAAATAATCGACTCAAAATCGTCAGACTTGTACCAAGAGCTTGTTTTGAGCATTTCACTACAAAATTACTTAGCAATCAAATGTTAATAAAAGCACAATATTTCTAAAATGAGTACTCAAAATTATACACACATAAATAGCATTATTATATTAAAATGAGTAGGATGTTAGTATACTATTATTGGCTCTTTTAATTATGTGAGAAAAATGGGTGACATTAGGAAAATCGGGATATCACAGCTTTAGATGCACTTGCTGGTTGCGACGATGAGCTCGCTGATGGGTATCGTCAATCGGCATTCAGCGAGGAGGTTCGAGCTGTTGCCTTACCTGCTAGAGTTAAACTTCCCACCATTAACACTTTTGATGGGAAAACTGATCCGCAGGACCATATGGATCACTTCAGTAACCTGATGGAACTTTATCATGTTGATGATCTCGCACGTTGTAGATGCTTTGCAACAGCTTCAGACTACATTCTTGAGGTAATTCCAGGCCGCGAAGAATATCACTGTTCCACTGGTAAGTTTGTCTGCTATTCGGCAAGTCCTGGAGGAAACTCTACGATCTTACCTGAATCGTTTTACCTCAGAGTTGGCAAAGGTCAATAACCCGCCTGAGGGAGGAGTCTTAACTCTAATGATGGCTGGGGTACGACCAGAAACTAAATACTAGGAAGAGTTACTAGAGCGAGAATGCAGAACCCTTGAAAACTTCTATCGAAGAGTTGGTCGGCATCTAAGGGTGAAATCTTCACGCGATAAACTTAAGACGACAAAGGGAGGAGGAAAGGATTCTGCCAAAGATGCGACAACAAACAACAACAATAATAATAAGAAGTCGAACAAAAGGAGTAGTGAACAATCGACTGAGAAGCAGCCCAAACAGAAAAAGCAGGAGATTCCAAGAGCTCCTATGAGGTTCAATAATTATACTGAATTGAATGCACCCATAGATCATATCTATGCGGTCACAAACCAACAAAAGCAATATCATCAACTGAAAATAATGAAAAGAGATAGAGCGAGGCGCGACCCTAACAAGTTTTGTCGGTATCATAATGACATTGGACACGATACCAATAACTGCTTTGCCCTGAAAGATGAGATCGAAAGATTGATTAAAGAAGGGCGTCTGCGGCAGTACTCTAAACAGAATAATGAAAGGCGATAAGAAAACCGACAGTGACCTCCAGAAATTCAGCACGAGGTGTGAACTATTTTCGGAGGACCGCACGTTGGGGGAGATTCCAAGAGAGCGCAGGATAGGTAAGCACGAGAAGCTCAACAGCAGCCGTTGACCAACGTCATGCACCTCGAATAGTGACCACGAAAGCTTCAGCGAGTACTGGATATGGATATTACCTTCACGGAACAAGACACGAGGGAAGTCCATTATCCTCATAATGATGCATTAGTCATAAAGATCAATTGTGGAAGCACGCAATTATGGCGAGTATTGGTCGATAACAGAAGCGCTGTTGACATCCTGTATTACGACGCCTTTAAAAAGACGGGGTTGAATGAAAACGACCTAAAGCCCGCCATCACTCCACTCTACGAATTCACTGGTAACAACATAATGCCTATGGGCATAATTAAGTTAATGATCAACATTGGAACCTACCCAAGGGTTTCAATGGTAATGATCCAATTCTTGGTTGTAGATTGCCCCTCTGCATTCAATGCTGTACTGGGAAGACCAACACTGAGGGAACTTCGAGCAGTAACATCGATCTACCATCTCGCTATGAAATTCCTGACTCAACAAGGAGTAGGCGAGGTGCGTGGCAACCAATATGATGCGAGGACTTGTTATGACAACTCCTTAAAGCTCGCAGCGAAGGATGCGACACCTCGCACAATGTTGGTCCAAAGAGAAGTGTCAGGCGAAACATCAGTCGAAGCATCAGTCGAAACGTCATTCAAAGCATCAGGCGAAACGTTAATCGAAATGACAAGCGAAGACCTCGACCCTCGAGAAATTGATGGAGAGGTCAAAACTGGACCCATTGAAGACTTGGAGGACTTGCTATTTGACAGGTCCTCCAAGATTTTAAAGATTGGAGTGAGGCTTCAAGAACCTATGCGAGCTTCATTGGTTGCTTTTCTGGAATCTAACTTGGATGTCTTCGTGTGGCAACATTCAGACATGGTCAGGATCGATCCGAATATCACATGCCACCGTCTTGACATAGATCCAACAAAAAAGCCTGTACGGCAGAAAAGAAGAGCTATGAATCCAAAATGCTACGTCGCGCTGAAAGAAGAGGTAGAAAAATTACTCGAAATTGGATTTATCAGGGAATCTTTTTATCCAAACTGGCTTGCGAACCCGATTTTGGTAAAGAAACCCAATTGGAAGTGGAGAACGTGCCTTGATTTCACAGATCTCAACAAAGCATGCCCGAAGGACAGCTTTCCCCTTTCAAGAATCGGCCAGCTTGTAGATGCGATGTCGGGGCATGAACTCTTAAGTTTCATGGACGCATATTCTGGATACAATCAAATCCCCATGTATGAACTAGATAAGGAACATACCTCATTCATCACTGATCGAGGATTATACTGTTACAAAAACATGCCCTTCGGACTCATCAATGCAGGAGCAACCTAACAGCGTCTTGTCAACATGATGTTTGTAAAACAAATTGGCAAGACAATGGAGGTATATGTTGATGACATGCTTGTGAAGTCGAAGAAAGTCGAAGATCACATCAAACATCTTGATGAGATGTTCAAAATTCTCCAAAAATATCAAATGAAATTGAATCCTCAGAAGTGTGCATTCGGGGTAGGATCTGGAAAGTTTCTGGGTTTTATGGTCAATCAGCGAGGCATTGAAGCTAACCCACAGAAGATACAAGCGCTAATTGATATGCAATCTCCTCGCAAACCCAAAGATGTGCAGAGCTTGGCAGGAAGAGTGGCCGCATTGAGTCAATTTGTATCCAAGTCGACGGATAAGTGCCAACCATTCTTTGAAGTATTGAAAGGATTGAAGAGGTTCGAGTGGACGGAATAATGCGAGTAGGCGTTCCAAGAATTAAAAATACACTTGGGTTCTTCTCTACTCCTATTGAAGCCAAATCTGGGGGAAGAATTATATTTATACCTCACTGTTTCTAAATATGCGACAAGCGCTACGTTAATTTGAGAATATGAAAAGATACAGCGACCAGTGTACTACGTAAGTAAAAGATTACTCGATGCCGAAATAAGATATCCAGAGATGGAGAAATTGGCATTAGCACTCATTGTCGCATCTAGGAAACTTCAACCTTATTTTCATGTGCACACCATCAAAGTTTTCATGAACTTTCCATTAAAGCAGGTTATGCAAAAACCCGAGGCTTCAAGACGACTACTTAATTGGGCAGTTGAGTTGAGTCAGTTCGACATCAATTTTCAACCTCGCACGACGATCAAAGGGCAAGCCCTCGCAGATTTCATTACGGAATTCACATATGATGTCGATCTTCCCATAGAAGTAATCAAAAAGCTTGCTATAGAGTTATCTAGATTATGGAAGCTTTATGTCGATGGATCATCGAACGAGAATGGAGCTGGTGCGGGCTTAGTACTAATCAGTCCTAAAGGACACAATATTCATTGTGCACTTCGCTTCAAATTTCTAGCATCTAATAATGAGACAGAATATGAAGCACTGATAGCCAGGTTAAAGCTCGCACAAGAAATGAAGGTTGAAGTAATTGAGGTATACAGTGATTCCCAGCTGGTCGTTTGTCAAGTAAATGGCGAATATCAAGCAAGGGTAAAGAGAATGATGGCTTATTTGCAGGAGGTACAAAGATTATTCTCGACATTAACTGCCTATAATATTCAACTTCTTCCTCACATTAAGAATACTCAGACAGATGCACTAGCTAAACTTGCCTCAACAAAAGATGCCGAATTACTAAAGGTGGTCCCTATCGAGTTTCTTACAAAACCTAGTATCGAGGTAGAGCCTCAAATAGCTATGACGGTTGATAAAAGATCATCGTGGGTAGATCCTATAATAAAGTATATACAAAATGGCGATCTCCCCGAAAACAAAGACAATGCAAAGCGACTTTGAATGAAAGCATCTCGCTATGTTATCTATGACGAAAACCTTTATTGAAGGAGTTGTAGTGCGCCGCTATTGTTACGTGTCGATGAAGAAAAAGTGGACTACATTATGAGGGAGATTCACGAAGGAATATGCGGAAATCATTCCAAGGGGCAGGCACTTGCGAACAAGATTCTAAGACAAGGGTATTTTTTGGCCGACCATGAAGAAGGATACGATGGAATTTACTACGAGGTGTAACAAATGCTAACGGTTTACAACTGTTCCTAGAATGCCATCCATTCCTCTAACTCCAATGACCAGTCCATGGCCATTTACAGTATGGGGAATTGATATTATCGGAACACTTCCATTGGCGCAAGGTGGGTTGAAGTATGCAGTGGTCGCAGACGATTATTTCACCAAGTGGATAGAAGCTGAAGCTTTGAGTACCATTTCCGCAAAAAAAATGATAGATTTTGTTTACAAATCTATAATCTAACGTTATGGTATACCACATACCATAATTTCTGATAATGGGAAACAATTTGACTGTAACAAGTTCCGTAACTTCTGCAACAACTTAGGCATCAAGAAGAATTTCTCCGCTATTGTTCATCCACAAGCCAATAGACAGGTCGAAATGATAAATAAAATACTTAAACACAATATAAAGACAAAGTTGGAAGAGCATAAAGGAGCTTGGCCAGAGGTACTCCCTGAAGTGTTATAGGCTTATCGCACCACTCAACGAACAACTACTAGAGAGAGTCCATTCTCTTTAGGTTATGGATATGAAGCAATGGTCCTGGTTGAAATTGGTGCGAGCTCTCTACGACGATCAAACTATGAGCAAGATCGTAACAAAACACTAATAAGGATTGAGCTCGATCTTTTAGAAGAAAGGTGCGAGCAGTCTCAGCTTCGAATCACATCATATCAACAGTGCACTGCTCGATATTATAATTCTAAAGTCAAACGAAGAGGATTTGAAGTTGGTGACCTTGTTCTTCGGCAAGTCCTACCTAATAATAAAGAGCACGGTGCTGGAGTATTTGGACCCTCTTGGGAAGGAACGTATGTTATTGATGCCATTATTCGACCTGGGACATATAAGATAACTCGCACTGGCAGACAAAAGATCGAGCATGCCTGGAATGTAGAACAACTTCATCGCAATTATCAGTAAATTTTCATGTATATCTTCATGCTTTCGTCATTCATCAATAAAGATCTACTTATTCGTCATTCGTTAATTGTCATTCGTAATCGTCATTCGTTGGTCGTCATTCATCATCATCAATAAGGGTGTCTCCTCATCGATCATTCGATTTGGTACTTTTTATAGTTTTATGGCAGTCTTCAAACACCATAAGACTCGGGGGGTAGTAGGATCAGAATATTATCTCCTATTTGCTTCCTAAGGGACTATGCAAAATGTCCATTTTGAGGAGTCAGAATTTTAAATTGTCGAAATATCTAAAATTCCTTAAAATCTTAGGATTTTCTCCTCGCATCATGCCTTAGCATATCATATTATGCAATTTCCCTCCTCAAACAACAAAGTAACTAAGCAAAACGTTCATTGTTCGATGTGATAT
>JXTB01000366.1:283468-301754 GCA_002914805.1 Parasponia andersonii
TGACGGCGGTATGGGGTGGACCTCTGCTGTACACAGAGGGGATTTTCTGGGGCTCGAGACCTCCATATTGCTCATGATACGTTATATGCTCTCTGAGTGGCTCAGTATGCGATTCACGGTCTTGTCAGGCAATATAATATACACACGGATCCCAATCATATGATTATCTGTTTTCTGTCATGTGCACTCTGCATCTGCATACGTTACTTACTGAGTTTTATACTCATAAATATTCTTACATTGCAGATGATACTGCTCATATGTGAGTTTGGGGGAGGAGCGCTGACTTTCTGACCGCGACTTGTGTATATGAGCATTTTGACGCTATGGTTTCCTGAGAGACAATTTTGTACCTATTTTGTGTGTGTGTGTACATTATGTATATTTTTATGAGAGGTCCACTTCGTGAGTACCTATATATGTATAAATTAGACTACGTATAATTATGAGTTGAATTTCCCATTTTATCCCATAAAGTTTAAAATGTTTTAAATTTTCACCATTTTATCAGTTCTAAGTCGAGTGGCGTCTCCCGATCTCACTCAATATTTTTACGAATATCCTTACGTACGCATGTGGGATCGAGGGATGTCACAAAAGCAATCCTCAGATTATGAACATCGACATTCAGAGGGAGAACATTCTCTCTTACTGGTGGTAGGAGTGGCCTTTGATCATTGTCACGATATAAGGCAGGTTGGTTTGGTAGGGTGTGTTGTGACCTTAGGGATTCTGATGAAACAGTGTGACGAGATCGGCTTGGGTCGTTGTGATGCAATGTGGATCGCTCCTGACTACGTCGCTGATCTAGATGTTGTCTCAGGTTTGTAGGATTCTGTCGAGATTCCGTACTGATCCTTTCAAAGACACTCCTCGATTGACATTTTTGCTCGTGTTCAAGATAATCACGATTGATGGTTGCTCTCTAGAAAGTTTGTCCACGATCACGATCAGTGCTCAAACTTTCAGTACCAGATACCAGAGGCAAGTCTGCGACCTTACCTTTTCCCTTAGAGATGCAATCTCCTCGATACTCCTGCCGGGCTTTAGGTTGGTCGCAGTTCCCTGTCTCTAGAATCTGAATTCCTCTCGTAGGTTGTTGAGCAGGACATTCTCTGGGACGTTCATGCTGTGGTGGAGTTAGCATCTGTCCCTCAGCAAGTCGTCGTAGAGAGTCATTAATCTGACTTGTAATTTGCTGAAGGTTCACCAGTGCTTCCTCCATGCGATCTTATCTCTGGACAATATTTTCCAGTGCGGTCATGGCAGGCTGATCCTGAGCAGGATCTGCTTGTGCATTAACGGTACTTTAGGGATGATTTTGGCTAGTTCCGGTGTTTCTGGTAGAGTTTCTGGTGTTTGCCATTATTAAAAGAAGTAGAATGGACAAAATTTTCTACCGGAATAGCCTTCCTTCTAGCGCTAATTGTTGACGGAGGTTTTGTCAATAATAAATTTAGGAAAATTGCAAGATGTGGCTTGTGTGTGAAAAGGGTTAATTAACTAAAACAAACAAAGAGACAATAATTTTATAGTGGTTCAGCCCCAAAAACGATGAGCCTACATCCACTGTTTTTTACTATTTTCTGGAGAATTACAAGAACTTAAAATTACAATATGTTGTCTGGAAAGAAGACGCAAGAGTTTAAAAGGTTCTCCAAAGATTTTAAATATCAAAAGATCCCCAATCGAAACATTGAACTCCCCTTATATAGGTGAGGATAGCTCAATGTTTCCCAATTGTGAGAATAGATAACTGTATAATCGGGCAATACAATCTGAGTAACAATATAACTGGGTAATCACTTAAATGAGATGACTGGTCGATCTTTAAAGAGAAACTTTTGTTTCCCGTTCTTTGTAGGTTACCCGTTTGATGAAGCGTAGACTAGTCTCCTTTTCATTCTCGTCACACTAAACTCATTCGGAGGAGGTCGCACTAACTTATGCGGTGGAGGTCGCACGTAACTCTTTCGGAAGAGGTCGCACTTAATCTTACTCATGCGACCTGACACTCACTTGGTCAACTTTTTCCTTTATGATATTGACCAACATATAGGATTTTAGACCGCACAACAGCTAGTGAGAACTTTCCCACTTCAATATTTCTGTGTGGTATAGGCTTTGGTGTGAAGAATCACTCATTGAACAAGAGTTTAAGGTTAATAATTTATTGATGATTTATCCAATTGTAGCTCTTGAATTTAACTACTATTTTTTAATCGAATCTGGGTGGTTTTTATTTATTTATTTTAATGGGTTTCTTATTGATTTAAGATATTGTTGTTGGAATAGCTTGCACAGAACTATTGCATCAGCTGGATATATCTGACCCTGTTAACAATGGCATTCTGCAAAAACTAGGATGGAACAGTTTATGTTTGGGACCATGCATTTTTCAATGAACTAAAAGTAAACTTGTAGGAAAGGGAAACCTTTGTCTTATATATTGGTTATTCTCTTTGTATAACTAATCATTCTTTCCACTTTTTTCCTTGAATAGATTGATCCAATTGAATGTATACAGCTGAATAACCGGTTTGAAACAATTCAATTCATATTGATACTATAAGGAAAAACAAATAAAAATATATCCCACTTCTACTGTGACTACCTTGTTCTTTTCCTTAAATGCTTGATCATTTCTTGATATCTCACAAGTTTGTCACTTTGTTGAGCGGCCTAATGATTGATTGATGACGGCGTAACTCATGTTGTACACTTCTTAAGTTTCATTTTCTCTACGATATTTAGGAATGCTATTATTATAGCCATCAAGTATAGTGTCTAATAGAGATCTAAGATTTACGTCAAAGTTCTAGAGAGCTTTGAAAAGAGCTTTGGGAATAGAACTGAATCTCATTATAGCTCATCATCCTAAAATAGGTAGCCAATCTGAGAGGACTATATAGATTGTAGAGGACATGCTTCGCTCATATATACTAGATTTTGGTGGAAGTTAGGATGATCACATGTTATTGGTAGAGTTTACTTACAATAACAACTACCAAATCAATCTTGGCATGGCTCCAAATGAAGTACTATATAGGAGACCCTGTAGATCATTCTTATGTTGGGGCTGATGTGAAGAAGGGTATTACTCTTGGGCCAGAACTAGTACAAGAGACTACTGAAATGGTCAACAAGAACAGAGAGAGACTCAAAGTTATTAAGAGTCACCTGAAAAACTATGCAAACCCACAAGATATGAGATAGAGGTTGATGTTCATGACAAGGTATTCTTGAAAGTCACAACAATGCATGGAGTCATAAGATTTGGACTTAAAAGGGAAGTTAGCTCCAATGTATATTAGACCATTTGATATTACAAATAGAATTGGGCATGTTGCTTATCTTCTAGATCTACCACCACAATTAAGTCGAGTACATAATGTATTCTATGTTTCACTGCTAAGAAAGAACATACCTGACCCATCTCATGTTATCCAGGACATGGAAGTGCCTATCCAAGAGAATGTGACTTATGGGGAGCAACCAGTTTAAATACTAGGAAGGAAGCTCAAGGTGTTTCATAACAAAGAGATTCCTATTGTCAAGATTCTTTGGGAACACCACAAGGAAGAAGAAGCCACTTGGGAACTTGAGACCGAAATATATGAAAAGTATCCCTATTTATTTAACTTTCAACTTGAGGATGTACTTTGATTTATGTCTTGTACTCTAAATTTCAGGGTGAAATTCCCTTAAAGAGGGGAGAATGTAAAAACCTTGATTTTATTATAGTTATTTTAGTCTTTTCATAAATTGGGAATTAAAATAAATAAATTGGCTAAAAATTGAGTTAAATTTGGGGAAAGGCCAAAGTAAAGGAATTATTGAGTTTAAGGTCAATTTCGAATTTTTGAGTACTACACTGAAGACAAAGCTAAAAAAATGGACCACAGTATAATTTTGAAGAGACGAGTCACCAGCCCATAAGTGACACATGTCACAAAACCCCCAAATGATCCCTAAATCCCTAACTCGCTTCTTTGTTTCACGATACCCTCTTTCTCCCTCTTTGTTTTTCTTCCTTTCACCCCTTTCACTATACAACGCAAAAAACTGGACATTGGCATCAACCCATGGCAGAAACCTGATCGGACTTGCAGCCCGTCGACTGGCAAAGCAATGCCAGCCACCAACGCCAGTAGTCGCGACGCCTAGCTGCGTGGGGGAGGTCGCAAACTCGTTGCATTTCGCGACCAATTTCAAGCGTTGGCCAGCCCACTCTTTGGCAAGCTCAGCATCCCCTGAGCAAGACTCTATCTGTCACCACCATCAATTTCTTGCCAAGAAGCTCTGGTGAGTATTTAAATGTTTTAATGTCATTTTCGTCACAAAAAGTGGCATTTGTATAATTACTTTAGTATTGTTCAACCATTGCACATAAAACTTTAGAGGATAAAATGTGATTTAAGATAGAAGTATAGGTAGTGGATTTGTGGAATATGGATGAATGGATTGAGAGAAATTTAGATATAAAATTAAATACATTCAGAATTTGGTATTTTTGTAATTTTTATAATTAGTTTATAATTAAGCCCAAATTTTAAGCTAGAGGCCTCGAAACTGAAATTGGACTTTGAAATTTGACTAAGTAAGATTAATAGACAAGTTTTGATATATAATATTAGTAGATTTTGAGGTGGCATGAAATCTGAGACGTGAGGATTATGATTTCACCTTGATTTGTGTGTCACGAGCTGGGTCTCAGTTCCGAGCCCAAATTAATCAAACTATATGTCTAACCTAATATTTTTGGATACTTTGAATTCAGTTGTAACCTCTGTTTTTCAAATTGAGGCTTTATTTGGAAAATTACCTCTCAAAGTGAGCTCACGAGATACTGAAATGACCTTTCGAGCCACCGGTTGACCAACTAGAGATTCTATAGGGGTCGATAGCTTAGCTTAGCTACCAAGGTGAGGTAGGAGTTTAATTTCTAAGTTTTTATACTTATTTTGTTTAAAAAGTGCATTATGACCTATTTCTTAAAATTTTCGATTTTCATGGATTTAAATAATTTGATTGGATATTTGGTGAACTTGTGAACTGTTGAGATATACTGAATTGTTCTAGAGTTAGTTTGTATAGTTTTTATGTAGGTTTAAAATTTTGGTTTTGGGAAAATACAACCATTATGTTGTTTGATTTTCTGTAAATCCCAAAATAATACCAAATGAGTTTTAAAGCATGATTTTTTGATACATAGTTATTGCATACTCTATGATATATTGTACCAACTATAGGACCACATACTTGAGTTCTAATTTAGTATTATGGTATTTAGATTACTGACGAGTTGCTATAGTGCTAGGTGAGAGACCTAGGCTCCTTCTCAGGATTTACTGATACATTTCTCGGTAGTATCAAGATGATAGGTACTTCTATTAAAGAGGTTTTACAGGGCCGTAATGAGATGATGAGAGTTCATACTTATACTTAGTTGATTTATGATATATACAATATTGTAACTTTGGTTTTGGTTTTGATTACATGATTACTCATGATCTTGATTACTTGGAAAACTTGATTTATGAATGGATTTTGAAAAGATACTAACTATACAATTTTGAAAAGTTGTATTCATACCAAAAAAGTAATTGAATTCCTACTAAGTATGTGAATGCTCACCCTTTTATCTTCCCCCCTATCAGGTAGTGTGCAGTGTGACTTGGGTAACTCTAGAGCAGAGCGACTAGGAGAGGAAGATTGTTACTAGTTTAGTATTGATAACCATCTAGTAACTTATTTTGGATTTATAATAACATTTAAGGCTCATACATTAGATTTAGACTCTATTATCTATTATGTGTACTTGTGATGATGATGGTGATATATAAGTATGTTTTATGAATATTATTAACAGTCTATATCAAGTGGTGATCACAAACTGTGAGAATTTACAATTTGGATTATTTTTACATACTTTCACAGAAACTGTCGTTTTTGAAACTAATTGTCGTTTCTGAAAAATTGAAGTTTCTAAAATTTTCTAAAACAAATTATGAATTTCCACTTATGAAATTCCTTTGCTGCCACTAGTCTAAGATTTAGGTCATGACAGTTATAGTCATAAATTCTAATTAGGTGACTTCATAGATTTTGGATTAGAGTTTATGGTTTAATTTCTATATTTTGAAGTTATAATTTCTATGAAATTTTGAAAATTATATGAAATCTCCAAATATCTATCAAATCTATATTAGACAATTAGCAAGAATTCCAGGATTTTAATAAAATTCCAATGGAAAAGTTTCCTTTGGAATAGGATATAATAGAGCAGCACAAAACATATATGGCAGGAACTGGCGGCATTGGTACATATGCAACCCAAATTGTGGTTTCCCTACTGACTATATTGGTTCAGATGTAAATAGTAGTGCACTTTCCACATCACTAACAAAGACATCACTTGAACAATCATTTTACTCTATAAGTTTATATGATTTTGCGAACTTATAAACAAAATCCATGGTATTTTAATTTTGACTCTAAAAAGATTATTCATAATATCAAAGGTTGCCTAAGATAAGAAGATATCATGGAATTGTATTGATTACATTTGGAATGTGGCGCTCTAAAAATAATTCCAAGTTGGTAAGTAATTTGAATAAACGGAGTTAATATGAGATATTTGGAATTAATATGAAAGGGTTTGGGAAAATAACAGTTTTTGTAAAAACCTATTTTAAAAGGGGTATATAAGTAATTTTATAGACCAATGGCAATCTTATAATTATGAATTTTTGGAATATAATATTAAAAATATCTAGAATTGTTTATTGGGTACTACAATACCCTAAATTTGGATAAAAGGACGTTAGAAGTCCTATTTTTCCAAGTTGGATTCCCTGAGAGCCCAAAAGCACCAAGCTTCTACCAGCTAGATGCGCCCACTTGTAAGGAAGAGCTCTAGCCAATGATTAAAACCCGACCACTCTCGCTGTGTTTCGAGCTCTAGTGACCGAGATCCAAGACTCCGAAATTACTGCCTTTGGGATGGTTTTCCAACAAATCGCACGCTGTCCAACGTCATCTAGCCTCACCGTCGACACGTGCAGCTTCCTCTTGCTATAACTGACCTTCTCCTATTAGTTTCATGACCTAACTCATTTCTGCTAAGATTTTCACTATTTTGGCTGTTTTACCAAAGCTTGTAAAAAATGATATTTTTATAATTATTTCGTTAGGTAATTATTTTACCCAATATAACTATATGAGGTGAAAGAGAGTTAAAAATCATGAATAATTACTATTGGTAGAAGTAAAAAGGGTATCCAAAAGTGCAATAATTTTCAAATAGAAAAATAGGACATTTTTCTAAATATTTCCAAAAGGTGGTATTTATGTAACTTTCAAATTTTAAGCCCAATTAATGCTCAGGACCTCGAAACTGAATTCTGACTCCGAATTTGGACTCAATGAGGTCGAGAGACGAACTTTGATATAAAATACCACTGTGTTTTAAACTGGCATGAAAATCAAAATTTTGTGGCTCATGAATAGTATTATTTTGCATGCCATGAGGTGGATCCCACACTGGAATCCACTTTTGACAAATCATATATTTAATCCAGCATTTTTGAATACTCTAAATTCAGTGGTAATTTCTGTTTTTCTATTTTAGGCTCCGGTGTAAAAGTCACATTTTCAATTGGACTTATCGGAATTTGGAAACGACCGTTCGAATATTTGAGTGTCCAACGAGAGATTTTTCGAGCGTCATTAGCCTTGTATTACTACCATATCGAGGTAGGAGTTCGATTACCTAATTTTATATTCGTTTAATATTTAATTGCATTAAAATTTATAAATGAAAAATTATGATTAACAATGTTTTGATTAATTGTTAAAAATTGTTGGATTATACTGGGATTAGATTGTGTGAATTATTATACATATTTTTATATTGTAATTATGGGGTAAAAAGCCATATGTTGCTCATATATAGTAAATCCCAAAATAATGCCAAATTGGATTTTTAAAGCATGATTTGATTATTGGATGCATGGTTGTTGTAAACGGTTATATGTTTTACATACCATAGGATCACATACTTGAGTTCTATTATTATTGTAAAATCCCCTACTCTAGTAAGGGCATCTTGGTCTATTAACTAAAAAACTAAAATAAAATAAAATAAAATAAAAAATTTGAATTGGATTAAACTGAAGTGATTTTAAAAACCAATGACTAAAGTGCAATATTGTGGACTAAATGGATAAAATTCTTGAGTGAGGGATTTAAAAGCAAAGAATTTTTGTCTATTTTAGCTTGGACACGTGGCCAAGCTGAACTTTCATCTCAAACTCTCTCTCTCTCTCCTCTCCTGAGTCTCTTTCAACTCTTTCTCTCTCTCTCATTCACGGCCAAAAATGCCGATTTTCCAGCGTTGCTTCGACAAGGACTTCCCGGCCAAATTGAGTCACGCCATTGCCTGGATCCTCATTGCGAAACTTAAATGAAGCTCCGTCAGAGGTTGTAGAGCTGTCCAAGCCTTCTAATGCCGGCGAAAAGGAAGAGAAGCCACGGACATTTTTTAGCATCGATTCGCCGTGAAACTGATCCCATTCAACTCGTCTCGTCACAATCTTCCACGTGATATATATATATATATATATATATCTTGACTTAATATTGCTCGGATTGAATTTTGTCATTTTTTCTAATTTTGAACTATTTTAGTTTTGTATTTAAATTTGTCAATCTGACAGTTAGATCATAAAATAAACATCATATTTGTGACGTACTCGTGAAAATAAAATTTTTGATATATATATATATATATACATATATATTCACTATATTTGGTGACCGGCACGAAAGACAAAATCAGACGGCACCGATTTCGTCTCGTTTACGTGTCATGGGCCCAGGTTTGGCCCAAGTCCAAATCGGTCAAACTATATGTCTAATCTGATTTTTTATTTTTTGGTGTTCTAAATTCAATGGTGAAGTCTATTTCATAATCTGAGGCTCCGATTAAAAATCAAGTTTTCAAACCTATCGATCAAAGGTTCAAAAACAACTCTCGACCTTCCAAAATGACACTAAACTTTCTTCATAGCCCTATAGCACTATTTGAATACTCAATTGAGGTAGGAATTCAATTATCTGGTTTTATACATAATTTAATTTAAAATTTGTGTTATGACTATTTTATGAAAAAATCGTGAATTAAACAATATTTTAATGAATTATTAGAAAATCTTGGATTATTCTGGAATTTGACTATGTAATTTCTATACATATTTATAAAATATTGATCTTAGTGTGATTTAGTGGATTTTCTATCCAAGGTATAGTAAATTCCAAAATAATATCAAGCAGAGTTTTAAAGCATTATTTGGTTATGTTCTACATGGTTATTATATATATCTTATTACATATTGTACATACCATAGGATCACACACGAGATACATATCAGGTATCGCGGTACTGTAGTAGGCAGAGTAGTATACCCGCCTTCGGTGAGAGCCCGTAAACTTGCGCGGGATTTTTCTGATTACTCCCACTCGGAAGGTGTAAGCATTCAGTTATCCCTCCGGTTCGGTAGGCTTAGACACATGGGTGTTTCTCCGGCATTCTGGAATAGATAACAAGCAGAGAGTACTTAGTACACATAGTACGAGTTATTCTAGTTCGTGATAAAAGGGTGTAAGCTCATGGGATAGGTTGATTTATGATATATACAATCTTGCGATTTCTAATTTTGGTTTTGAATATGTGATTATTCTGGATACCAATTATTTTATAAACTTGGTTTATAAATAGATTTTGGAAAAGGTATTAACCATGCAAGTTTGATAAAAATTGCATTTACTTAAAATGGTAATCGAGTTTCTACTGAGCATTCATATACTCACCCCCCACTTCTTCCCCTTTCAAGTGTTGATCTAATTTATGGTAATTTTTCTGGTGGCTTGGCAAGCATGTTTGGTATATGCTTGCAGTTTCAAATCCTCTTCATTGGTTGGTTCATATTCTGTATCATTTTTTCTTTTCTAAGTCAAATTTATTTAACTAATAGTAGTATATTTACTAAGTAGATGTATGAGGATCATTTTGATATTAAACTGAGTACTTAGAAACACAAATGATTTTATGAAAATTATTTGGACATTGGACCTAAGATTTTAATTTGACTAATATTTTTTTAATGTTATGAATTTAAAAATGCTTCTAAATTAATTAATTTAATTTTTCCTCCAAACTTTAAATGATGGGTTTCCTTGACAAATTAAAATTAATGAAAAGTTTCTAAATAAATTAATTGAAATTCCTCTAAACTTTGGGTGGAGTATTTTCTTGAAAATCTATGTTAATGAGAGATTTTCTTAATTTGAATTTTACTTATTTGTGAGGAGTAAAATTTTTAAACCTTAAGTACTAAATTTTCTGAAATTTTGTAAAAACCACTGTTTATCACTATTTCAACTTCAAATTACTAAAAGTCACATCCTTGGATTTTCGGATGTGACAATTATCGTGGTATTTTAGATCACTGGTGAGTTACTACAGCGCTAGGTGAGAGACCTAGGCCCCTACGCAGGTTTTTGCTGATATACCTACAAGTAGTATCAGGATGCTAAATCTCTCTATTATAGAGGTATTACAGGGTCATAGTAGGAGGATAAGAGCTTACATTTCTATCTTATTGATGTATGATATGTACAATGATGTGGTTTTGGTTTCGGTTTTGGTTTTGAATATGTAATTATTTTGGATTCCAATGATTTATAAACTTGATTAAAAATAGATTTAAAAGTACTAACTATGCAAATTTGGTAAAATTGCATCCACTCAAAAAGGTAATTGAATTTGTACTAAATATCTATTCATAAACTCAGTCTGTATAACTATATATGCTGGATTATGAGATTGCTAATAATGATATTTAGTTTGTTTTCTAAATTTGATTAAAAATCTACGTCTAATGTGATCACAAAATTGTAGAAATTTTACTTTTAAAATTATTTTATAAATTTTTCAAAAATAATTATTGAATTTCCATTCATGAAATTCCATTTCTATCATTAGCCCGGAGTTCGAGTCATGACAGTTTTAGCAAACGATTCATCCTAATAATAGAATTACTTTTCCCTTAAAAAATAATGATGTAAATGTCCTTCGTGCCTCCATCTTATTTAACATATTTAGAAGGTCAAATTTAATTATTAGAACAATTATCTCAAAAATAAAATAATTAGGACAAACTGCTACAGTTTTAACAGTGTTGCTATAATTAAATTTGCTAATTGGTTCTCTATTTTCTAGATAATTAGACTCGGGTTATTTTGTGCACTTATGGTGGAAAACATCAAGCATTGCTTAAAAAAGTCCAGGAAGCAAATTGTTGCATATTCTAAAATTAAGTAGGTATATATTGTGATAAAATTATAACATTATGAAGTAGCATATGTACATGTTAGTTATTAAAATATATGTGCATAAAAAATGAAAGAGATCTAGATTATCTACTCTTTATATTTATGGACTTATAGTTATTGTTAATTTACTACCTTATTCCAATATTTACTATTTATTTTCAGGATAAGATGAATATGCATGTACTTTGACACATATATATATATATATATATAGGTGAGTTTTTAATGGAGATTTTTATTTTTTCTCCATGGGCGAGTGTTTTGACCAAAATAAAAATGACCTACAATAATAGTTTTTTTTTTATGAACCTCAATAGAGCAAGGGAAATTAAATCAAAAAAAAAGAAAGAAAAAGAACATACACTAGTTCAGAGGGGGGAATAAACCTGACTTCTGAATAAAAGAAATAGAAAGAGAAATAAAATCAGCGAAACAAATAATTAAGCTTCGCAATACAATCATCGTAAACAAAAGATAAAATAAAAGATAGAGTGAACCACTACCAAATAGGACAAATAAATGAAGGGGTACGAGAAGCTAAAGAATCAGCTACACGATTACCCTCAAGATAGATATGAGTTACCACAAAATCCATATTAGCAATGTACTCCAATGCTCTACACCAAGCTAATCTCCAATGGAAAAGAACTTTAAGAGAATGGGCCAAAAGAAGAGAAACAACATAGACTGAATCATTCTCTAACTAGAGACGCTTCTATCTAAATTTCCAAGCGAAATCAATTGCATGAATCGTCGCTGCCAATTTTGCCTCAAAAGCGTAACTAATTCCTAAAGAAATAGAGAAATATCCCCGAACAAACCCTCTATGAGTTTGAAACACCCATGAACACCCAGAAGAACTCGGTAAGCCATAAGCAGAACCGTCACTGTTGACCTTGACCCAGGACAGAGGAGGAAGTCTCCATATAACTTTAATAATGATTGGTACCTTTCGAGGCCTACTTTTGACCTAGAGCTCTCATAAAATTAAGAGATCAGTCATAAAGTTAGACATAGAACCAAAAACTAGAGACTCAGCCTATCTAATAAAACTTCATAGAAAAACAAATGCTGAAGATATAAATGACTTTTTATCTTCAAAAATTGTCAAATTCCGAAGATGTCATATAATCCAAAAAACAAAGACCAAACTAACTTTCCAAAAAGCTCAAAGTTGCGAGCTAAATGAGAAAAGTTGAGTTCTATCCCAAAAATCCCTTATAGAGCATTCTAGAAAGACTAAAGTACGAAATAAAGAGGACATGGCCAACTAAAGCTGCACAACAAAAGGGCAATCAACGAATAAATGTGACGAGTTCTCAACCAAGGAATGATAGAAACAACAACAAGACGGAAGTTGGAAGCCTCGCTTTATCAAGGAAGAAGCAGTAGGAGGCTGATCATGAAGAATCCTCCAAAATAAAACCGACCTCGAAGGAGGGATGAATGAAGATCAAATTTGCTTTCCCCAAGAGCAAACGGCTGAAGAATCAGAGAGAGAAACATAAGCATCAAAACAAATGACCTTACCATCTAAAGAACCTATCTAGCATAAAGAATCCGGGCCATCTAAAATCACAACTGACTTAATAATATCAGCTATTCCTGAAAAACGATCTGTAAAAACAGAAGGAAGAGACCAACCCGAATCCATTAAAAAATTCCCAACCAAACTCTCCAAAGGAGGATCAAAAAATAAAGAAGAAGATACTAAATTAACCTACAATTATAGGTTAATTCTACTTATTTCTATTCTAATTCCAATCATAAAAGGAAACTAATTACTTATATTTCAATTTAAATGTTGCTACATAATGAGTTTTAGGAATATTTTTACATTTGTAGAATGAAATAAAATATCTCATTTAAGTTTATGGACAATTCTAATAATTATTTTCTTATATTTTTTAACTCTAATATTTGTATAAGAAATGCTATGTTTTTTCGATCTATTATTTATGAACATAGATACTTGATGTTCTACTTCTACCCAGTTCATATTATAGATTGATTATAGTCAAATTGTACTATCATATGAAATCAGATCCGTTTGCTGTGACTGAGAGGATCGAAGAACATAGTAAGAACACGTATATATGTATAATATGATTTTTTTAATCAAATTGTAGATATTATTATTTTTATTATTATTATTGTTATTATTATTATTATTATTGTTATTGTTGTTGTTGTTGTTGCTGTTGCTGTTGTTTTTGTCATTATCTTTTTTCGAAAGAAGCATTATCTTATGTTAAAGTAATTTCTTAAAATAACTATGAAGAAGTCTACATCTAAAAAGAATAAATAAATAACCAAAAAAAAAGCATACGTGAAAGTAAAAAACAAAGAGATAGCAAAAATGTCAAGGTATAAAAGTGCATATTATATATAATTAAGTCTTTTTTTCCTCTTTGTTTCTCAGAACTGAGAATTACAGTTCATTTCAAATTTATATCTTCTATTTAATTGAACCCAAAAAAAAAAAAAACGCATATTTGGGGAAAACTTTTAAGAAAAAAGATAAAGAAAAAAGTGAAACAAGAATAAATATACAAGAAATCAATTAATAGAATGAGAATAAAAACAAATATAATGGAAAAGGAATGAAAATAAATAAAAATTTAACTTATTAATTCACAAATAAATTATCATTCTCTGTCTTATATAACTTTCTATATTTATATTGATATTAGTTACATTAAAATTTTTAGTAAAATTAATAATATTTTAATAGCCATGAGATCAAAATCTAATGGTCCGAATTAGGATACCCATCAATGGAGCAAAAACAAAAATCTCTATTGAAATATCACCTTATACGTCACGACCCAAACCCCGGGCCAGTAGCAGAAAAAGAATTTCATAAGTGGAAACTCATAATTTATTTTAGAAAAATTTTAGAAAGACGACATCTAGTTTACAAAAATAGTTCAAATTTTAAATTCTCACAATTTGTAATTACCACTAGACATAAACTGTTAATAATAGAAATAAAATATTAATATGCATCACATCGTCATCACCAGTGGGTATTATAGATACACTACTAAAAATATGTACTATCATGGCGAGTGTACGGAAGCGCCGTGATAATGGATTAACTATCACGGTGCTTGTTAAGCGCCGTCACAAACGTGGCAATACCACGGCGCCTAAAAAGCACCGTGGAATATATCTTTCACGGCGTCTGATAGGCACCATGATACATATATATCACGACGCTTAAAAAACGCTGTGGTATTTAACTTTCACACGTCCATAAGGTGCCGTGATATACTCGCCTATATAGAAGACCAAAATAACGAGCCTAGCAGAGCCACACTCGCCCTTTTCCTCTCTTTTTCTCCACTTCCAGCCGCGGCCAAGCGTCTCCCCCTTCCACCATTTTCACCGTTTTTTCTAGCAAACAAGGTATGTTTAAGCTTTGAAACTCGTTTTTGTCACTAAAATTAGATTATCGATTGTGTTAACCATGATTTTGACCAATTATTTTGTAAAAATTTCATGTTTTAGGTTATATTTGAAAGAGTTTATATTTAGAAACCCTAATTTATCAAATGTGAATATCTTGAGCATGCATTGATAATATTCACTCTTGTAATGCCGAATTAGACTATTTATTTACTAGAAATCTTATTTTTGTGTAAGTTTTGCTATTTAAGTGAATTAATCCGAATTTTTTATTATTTTGTTGCTATTGTTTTTATTTATTTTAGGTGAAATGTGAGTTCATTTAGTTGTAAAAAGTTTCAATTTGAAAGTGTGTATATGAATTTATACCAAATTCATATTTATTTACTAGAAATCGTATATTAGGTTATACTTTTTAATTTCTATCCTTAGTGTCAATTAATCCAAATTTATGCAATTTTAATTGAATATTGTGTAGTTTTTTAGAAATTTACATATTCAATATTTAATTTAAAGTATTATGNTATGTTGTGATGATATGCTGATGTTATAATTGTGTGGGATTGGTTGAGTTTATTATTTGTGTTGATAGTATTTTGTCATATGTTATATTTGGTTGATTGACAAATTGTTTGTAACAAATGAGACTATTTAAGAATAAATTAAGTTCTGAATTTGATAGTACTTAGAAATATAAGAATAATTTGAAATGAGTGTTAATTTATAATTGATGGTTTAGTTACTCAATTGGTTAATGCTAGAAATAGGGGAGATTATGTACAATTTTTTATGCTACTCAATTTAGTTAGTTTTTTATATCAGTTGTTTATTTATTTTTTTTCTTTCAATTGTGCTTAGAATGGATAAGGAATAGATATTGGCAGATAGACTATCGACTGAATATAGAAAGGGAGTTGATAACTTTTTAGAGTTTGCTATTGAAAATGTCAAATATTCCAATTTAATTCCATGTCCGTGTATTAAATGTGGAAATTTGCAAAAGATAGGTATTAAAAAGATAAAAGAACACTTATATTTCAATAGAATAGATCAAAGTTATAAACAATGGATTTGGCATGGTGAAAAGATTCCAATTACCGGATTTTCGTCAAAGAAGAGTATAAAAGATGATTATGAGTTAGATTTAAATGATGATCTTTTTGAAATGATTGATGATACACAATATAAAACAGATGTAGATCCTATTAAGTTTCAATTATTACTTAATGATGCTGAGAAACCGATCTATCCGGGTTGTACGAAATTTACAAAGTTATCTGCATTATTAAAATTGTATAATTTGAAAGCAAGACATGGATGGAGTGATAAGAGTTTTTCAGACTTGTTAGCTTTACTACGAGAGATATTGTCAAATGATAATGAGATGCCACCTTCCTTTTATGAGGCTAAAAAGACTTTATGCTCATTGGGTATGCAATATGAGAAAATTCACGCTTGTCCAAATGATTGTATTTTATATCGAAAGAAATTTAAATATGCAATTTGTTATCCAGTATGTGGTGAGCCTAGGTGGCAACAGAATAAGAATTCTAAAGAGGTAAAAGTTGGAACCCCTGCTAAGGTTTTGTGGTATATTCCTCCAATTCCTCGTTTTACCCGTCTATTCCGAAATCGTGAGCATACTAAAGATCTAATATGGCATGCGAATGAGAGGATAGAAGATAGTAAACTTAGACATCCAGCTGATTCTGTAACACCTCCTAGTTTAACCATATTGTCATATACTGTCAAACTATGAAGTATTATTCTTTCTTAAACATTATCTTTTATTTTGATAAAAAGGTGAGCAAATTTTGAATTTCTAAAACCTTTAAAAAAAAGCAACTACATGGCATTTCTTGTTAAAAGTGTCTTTACAAAATGTACAATCAAAAGAGGTTTTCAGCAGTCTATTTTGCCATAAATAGTAGTATTTATATTACACCAAAATATCTCAAAACAAAAATGTCGCCCATGGGTCAAGCTCGTCTACATCTGTCGACAAAAGGCAAGCCAGGCAACCAGCTAGTCAATACCAAAATATGTCTCCTCATCTGCATCACAAGACTAAAATGAGCTAAAGCTCAGTAACTAAAAACTATGCATGCTTATGAATGCTTTAAAATCTCATAAAGTTCCCATTGTACCCTTTTCTTTCTTAAACATTTGAGTCTATGCATTTTCCTTAAAAATTATTCTTAGTTGGGCCCCTTAGCACATTACTTGTCCCGTAAGTCGATAGGCTGTGATAACATTGGGTGGAAACTCTAGCCAAGAGTAAAAATAAGGTGCGACCATCGTATGAGGTTTTTTTTTTTTAAAACTCCTTCCCTCATCAAAGGAGCATCCCACACCGCGCTAATATTATCCCGCTTTAACGAGACATATTATAAGATCCGCAAATCCCACTTCAACAGGAGAGTCTGCATCAACAGACTTACCTATCCAGCTCTGACAGGCTAACAATTGCCATTAAAACTTATCTTATAAAATTGGTACAATGGTACTCACTTTCAAATACTCTTATAATAAAAGTCTCCATTTGCATGCAAAACATGCCATGCATTTGCCATTTCATAACTTTCAGGAATAAGTAAGTTTCACATAAATACATCTTCCATATAGTTCTTGTGATGCAGTTGTAAGTCTTTACTTACCTCGTGTCCTGAATAGAAATCGATAGTGAAAAGAGTCAATATCCTCTAGAGATTGGTGTTCTAATCACCTGTCATAAATTACTACTATTCAAGATGCATATTTTACAAAAAGAATGCATTAAGATACTTGAACAAGACCGAAATCAGAACTTTCACCAATTTAGGAAACTTAATCTTAAAATGACTCAGGAGTGTATAAATCACTTAAGGTACTTAGCAGCCAATATTAGCATTGAAAAACTATTCAAAAGTAGTACAACACGAATGCTAGTTCATTAGCACAAAAATGATCCAAAATGGCACCTAATTTTGTAAAACTAGTGTATTTACTTCTAAATGGTACCATTTGGTTTTAAAAATATTTGGACAGCACCTCCCCTATTTTTAGGACATCCTCACATGATTAAAATCATGGTTTAAGACCTATAATAGTAATCAAAAAACCAATTCCCACATATACAAATCAAAAGAAACACCTAGGATAACATAGAAGCACATTTCAAATCTTTTTCGGTTTAGACAAGTTTAAAACAATTTGTGCACTTGTCTATAGCTACCAAAAGTAGCTAAATTAATGGAATAAATAATAGAATCCATGATATATCCATTGCGAGTTGAGAAAATCAGATTACAAGTATAGAAAGCTTAATATACCCACAGAAACACTTGAATACACAATTAGCAAATTTGGGGCTCTAGGTGTAACCTGAATTTTCCACTTAAATTCTATGTTTACAGAAATATATAAGGGTTATTAAGACCATTATTCATCAAATAATAGCTTTGGTTTAAGTGCTGGAACAAAATAAATTAGCTACACA
>JXTB01000366.1:334988-362673 GCA_002914805.1 Parasponia andersonii
TTGTACTTTATATCTAACCTAGCATTTTTGGGTGCTCTGAATTCAATGGTGAAGTTCGTTTAACGATCTGAAGCTCCGATTGAAAATCGAGTTTTCAAACCTATTGATCAAAGACTCTAAAACGATGTCCGACCTTCCAAACGATACCCAAATGACGCCAAACTTTCTCCATAGCTCCATAGCACTATTTGAATACTCAATTGAGGTAGGGGATTCAATTTCCTTGTTTTCTATTATTTTCATTAAAATTGGAATTTATTCTGAAAAATAAAATTTCGTGATTTTATTAAATTGAATTATTTGAATAGTTATTTTAATGAATTATAAATTTGTGAAATATTGTAGACTGCTCTAGATATTTTTAAATATGATTTTATACAAGTTTTTATACTTGGATTTTGGTAAAAACATAGAAATTGTACTTTTGGATTTTAAAGTACAAAATGGATTTTTAATTAAAAATTAGAGTATGTCTAGAATATTAAATCACTGCATGGTTATTTGAGACTCTATATATATTGCACATTTCATATGATCCTGCATGAGAGTCGTCTTAGGTATCACGGTGTTATAGTAGGCGGACTAGTACACCCGCCTTCGGTGAGAGCCCGTAAACCCACGCGGGGTTTGATTTCTGACTATCTCCATTCGGTAAGCGTAGGCATTCGGTGCCCCTTCGGTTCGGTAGAATTTGACATATGGGTGTCCTTCCGGTTTTCAGAGATACATATCAGGCAGAGAGCACTCAATACATGTAGTATAAGTTGCTATAGTTGTAATGAGAGGATGAGAACTCATGTGATGTGTTAATTTATGTGATGTGCACTATGCTTGTTTTATTATGGTTTTCTATCTGTTTTAACCTGGATATATATCTGATTTTGGTTTGAGCATGATTTTCTGTAAAGATTTTCTATATATGTTTTGAATGCTCCATATTTATTAAAATACTTTCTAGAACTACTAAGCATGCAGTTGTATTGAGAATTACTAAAAAGGTTTTTCCCAAAAAGGTAATTGAGTTTTCTACTGAGCATTCACGTGCTCACCCCCTACTTCCTTCCCCTTTCAGGTGTCAAATTATTCTGTGATAGATATTCGTATGGTTGGCAAGCATGTTTGGCATATACTTGCAGTTCCAGTCCTCTTCATTAGTTGGTTCGTACTCTATATTATTTTCTCCTTTTCTAAGTCAAGTTTATTTAGCCATTAGTAGTATATTTACTGAGTGGATGTATGAGGATGATTTCGATATTTAATCGAGTACTTAGACATAGAAATGATTTTATGAAAATTATTTTAATTATGGGCCTATGATTTTAAATTGAACACTTTCATTAAACTTAATGATTTAAATAAAAAATTTCTAAAATTTATTATTTATCGTTTCTCTAAATTTAAAATTAAAAATACCTTAGAAATTTAAAACTAATAGATAATGTTATAATTACTCGAGTTGGTCTAATATTAAAATTTACTTACTCTGGAGGACTAAAACTTAAATTTTAAGTACTCGACTTTTTCTGAAAATTTTAGAAATTTCTGTTTATCACTGTTTTCACTTAAATTTACTAAAAATCATGGCCTTAGATTTTCGGTCATGACAGTTTTGGTATCAGAGCTTCAGGCTTCAGATCCGTCTGGGATCTTGCCTATGATAGTTTGATGTTTAAAAAGAATTTTGAAAAGTGTTTGACAAATACCTCATACATCACTTAGGAATTGGCTAAATATGTTGACTTTACTCTGATTCGTTCTAAAACCTTCGTTTACCTCCTTAAAGTGGAACTCTGATATCTTTGGGATGGTTATACCCCTTGAAATTATTGTCTCAGAAGTGTCGGGGTTGACACAAGACTAGTGAAATCTACTCTTATCAAAATTCCTAAATTCAAATGGACATTTATTCTTGTACTCCTATGTCCATTACTGTGATAAGCTATATGAAGCTCGTAGGTTCTAAAATAGCAATTCAGTGTCTTATGTCTTATTTTGTCATAACTTGACATCATTTGTACTTGTGATGTTATAATTTGAATTTCTTAGAAATTATTTGTGTGTACCTAACCAGTTTGAGTATCTGGTAGTATGTTTTTGTAACTTTTGATCATACATCAGTTGGACTTGTTAGTGGACATGACATACTGGTTTACATTCATGAGATGATTTAATAATATGAACCCAATAAAAAAAAAATGTTCTTTTCTAGTCTTACTAAGTTTAATTTTTGTAAGAAAATTCTTGAATTAGTGGAATCTAATTGATTAATAAATTGATATGATATGTTATATTTACTTGAATATTGCATTGTACTAGTTTTGTTAAATTTATTTATGTGACCCTTAAATGTAGACATTCTTGTAAAATTTAAATTTAGTTAGATATAAGCTTGATTAATTGGTCTTGAAACTTTGGAAATTTTCAAGTTAATAAAAATTGGTTCTGCATAAGGTAGACGTTTACATTCAACCAATGTATCATTTTTATTTTCAAAGAAACCATATACGTCTTAATTTTGAAAAATAGTTGGGTGTATGTAATTTATATTTTTCAAGGAATATATGGTTTTAAAAATTAATAATACCACTTGAATTTAACGTTTGTGAAATGGCCAGGAATATAAAATTTAAATAATTGCTTCACTTAAAAACTAGTTGTGGTACTAGTGAGGTCTCATTACACATTTAGTGGTGTTAATTTAGAAATAAAGTTTCTAAATATGTTCTTTCTAGTTTTGAATATAGTAGATACTCTTGCTAAAATTTTCGAGTTTCTACTTGTCACATGATTTTGAATCTAAAGAAAGCTTTCGATAATAAATTTACAAATAGACTTGAAAATAAACATAAAATGTTTATGGCAAAAATTATGTGTTAACTTTTGGCAAAAAATTTGAATTTTTAAAAGAAATCATTGGTGTGATTTAGTGAAGTATGCATATAAATTTTTGAAAATTTGTGCATATATTCCTAAAAGTCAAATGTATGATATTATGTTACAAGAATTTTACTAAGAAAAATTTGTTATGCTAATTTGTTTGGAATCTTAAATAAATTGAAAACTTTCATATTTTGAAAACTTATTTGGAAGCTTTATGAAATCTTGTTGTCATGATCCTATTTGTCTTACTGCAAGGGTTTATTTATCCTTTTAAGTTTTTCATTAAATATATGTGGCTTGTTTATTTGAATTATGTATGATTTTAGTAATCATTGAATTGTTAAATCTTTGGTGTGCCATAAATATCTTGTTTGTTGAGTAAGTAAGTTAAGTGGAATTAACTTTGCATTATTTGTCTCAATTGGATAATTAGGCACTTAAATGGTTAAATTGATTTGATATCTTGAATGTTGGAAACTCCTAATATTGGAGACATGGAGTGACATTTTATTTGAGTTTTTAAATAAAAATATTTTAGTTTTGAATACCTAAGTATTAGAGAGATTTAGGTAGTGCAAAATGATGCATGGTATCTTTCATGAAATTAAAAATCTAAATTGTTTGATTTATGAAATTTAGATTTTCAAATATATATGAGCTATAGATTAATATGCTTGACAAGTTGGGTGAGGTTAAAAAAAAAAAAAAAACTTGACACACTCTAATATTTTCTAAACTACTTTATAGGTTCTTTCTATCGTTAAAATATTTTTCGAAATTATTTTTAATAAAATTGTCCGAGTGCAGTATTTCAAAGTTATAAAGCTCAAAGGAAGCCTCACTAAAACATTACCTAAAGTTTTTTTTTCAATAATAAAGAACCATGGGAAATTATTTGCATAATGTGATTTTCTAATGAAAAGAAGATATGCTTTTAAATATATTGAAGATATGTTCGAGAATTTTTGAAAAGCCTTGAAATTTTGAGAAAAACTTCTATTATGCTTATCTATGATTTAAAAGAAATTGTCATGTTTTAAATGCTTGATAGTTTGATCAGTAAACTATATATCAAAATATATATATATATATATTCTTCTTGTCCTACTTACTCAGCATAATAAGTGGAATTGGTGTGTTAAACACGAAATTGATTAACTGATGATGACAAGAATCGATCTTGTCGATGTATTCCCTCTTGATATTAATGAGTGAGTACTACTTGTGGTACTCTGCTTGTACTGACTTTTGGGGATTATTGGAGACTCTTGTTATAATCTGTTATAGATTAGAGTCATCATTGAGTTCGTTAGTACTAGGTTTAGTTTGTAACTCATTACTTGATTTGAGTTAGATCCAAGCATCATTATGGTGGTATAATTGATGGCATAGGGATCAGATCACTCATGAGTCTATATAGAGAGTTATTAGACTCTTGTTACTATATTTTAAAAAGGAATACTTGAAGTTTAAATTTGGTTTACTTATGATCAAGGTAAGACTTTATTGTGAACTGGTGTAGTATTCCTATATGCCCCTAATTTTGTGTCGTATGTTTTCAAAAATATTTCTGAAAAATTGTTCATGATTTTTAAAATGAAATGAGGTTAGATAGAAGACAGGCGTAACCGTGGAGACAACCTATTTTATTGAAACTTTGTTTATGGGGCATTGTAGTATTATCACTGGTTGTATCTGCATATTTGGTATTTAGTTATTTCTATATGACTATTCCTTATACCAAAGACTTAGAAAGTCTTTGGAGGTGACTAATGAATTGAAATTGTTATTATAATCCTGTGTTGGACAAAGAGACTTGGAGAGTCTCTAGGTTTAATTGTGGTATGAGTTAATACCCTGTGATATTACCTTAAATAAAAGACTTGGGAAGTCTTTGGATAATATTTGTTATATGGATACGTATATTTTATAGACTTGAACTGTTGTGGTTCTATTGGCATTTATTGTGCCAAGTGCTTCAGTATTGGAGATTTCTAATCATAGTGATTCTGGTCTTGTCCTTGACTAGAAATGTCTTGCGTATATGGTTGTTACTCGCTCGTTATGAGGAACGGTAAATGACTTATATCATTGTACTCTTGTTGTCATTTTTGACCTTTGAACTCGTCTATCTTGTGTGTGGTGTAACGCGAGTATAATTGTCTTCCACTTGAGACCTTATTGAGTATTATCATGTGTCGATAAGGAATCTTAGTGATTGATTAAGACCAAGTTTAGCTGTAGACAAATGGAATGGTCCCAGTGTACTATTGATCTAGTATAATCTAGAGACGGTATTGTACATACCTAGCATTTGATCTGCTATATTGTATTGGTACCTAACAATCACTATCTTGATTATAGAAGTCCGGTGTTTTGACTTCTAGTACTAATTAACACTACTACTTCTGCGAATGATTACCAATTTGGGGTCATCATCTCCTAATCCTTGTATCAAGACCTTATGCCTATCGATGAGTCATCCTGCGATTCTGTATCTTTTGTGTACGTCCTTATCATATACATTTGTGTGGTATTGCTATTGGAAAAATCCTAACACCAAGTAAAAAGTGCATATTTTACACTTCTTGATTTAACAAGTGTTAGATTTACTCCTACACTATATGACCAGTGGTTCACCGCTCTTTTTGGGTATTACCCCTCATTGTTTTATTTGTTCCTCTATTGTTTCTGAATTTCGGGACTAAATTCTTTTAAAGAGGGAATGATGTAAAACCCCATAAATTTTGGAAGAGTATTTTAGTCTTTTGAAAAAAACATATATATATATATAAATTTAATTAAAAATTCAAATTTTGGGTTAATTTGAAAGAAATTTTGATAGATGGACTAATTTACAAAACTGAATGACTATTTTGAAATAAAATTTTAAAATTAGGGATTTATGTGCAATTTTTAAAAAAATTACACTGCCCATTTAAGAGCAGACACGTGGCCTGCATCTTTCTCCCTCAGCTCCTTCTCTCTCCTCTCCTGCGATTTACCGGCCAAAAACGCCGATTTCCAGCGTTGCTCCGACGAAGCTTCTCCCGACGTCGATGAGGACCGCCATCGGCCGGCTAAGAGAGCCCAGCTCTGAACGATCATCGCGCCGCAGGTCCCGCCACCTGAAAGCTCGCCGTTCGCCGGAAATAGCCGAAAAATATTGTGGCTTCCGAAACTCGCCGGCGCTGATTCCGGCGACGTTTCGCCATGAAACCGGTCGGGTTTGACTCTCTCATCACAATCTTCAACATGGTATATATATCTTGACTCAATATTACCCGGATTGAATTTTGCCATTTTTATTTTAAGCTATTTTTGTTTTATATTTAAATTTTTCAATCCGACCGTTAGATCATAAAATAAACCTCATATTTGTGATGTACTCGTGAAAACAAAAATTTTGATATATATACTATCTATATTTGGTGACGGGCAAGAAAATCTAAATCTAACGGCTTAGATCATCTCGTTTTGTGTACCGTGGGTTCGGGTTCGAGCCGAGCCCAAATCAGTTGAACTATATATCTAACCTAGTATTTTTGGGTGTTCTGAATTTAGTGGTGAAGTTCATTTAACGATCTGAAGCTCCGATTGAAAATCGAGTTTTCAAACCTATTGATCAAAGGCTTTAAAACGATGTCTGACCTTCTAAACGATACCCAAATGATGCCAAACTTTCTCTATAGCTCCGTAGCACTATTTGAATACTCAATTGAGGTAGGGGATTCAATTTCCTTGTTTTCTATTATTTTCATCAAAATTGGAATTTATTCTGAAAAATAAAATTTAGTGATTTTATTAAATTGAATTATTCGAATAGTTATTTTAATGAACTATGAATTTGTAAAATATTGTAGACTACTGTAGATATTTTTAAATATGATTTTATACAAGTTTTTATACTTGGATTTTGGTAAAACTATAGAAATTATACTTTTGGATTTTAAAGTACAAAATGAATTTTTAATTAAAAATTAGGGCATGTCTAGAATGTTAAACCACTGCATAGTTATTTAAAACTCTATATATATTGCATATTTCATATGATCATGCATGAGAGTCATCTTAGGCATCACAGTATTGTAGTAAGCGGACTAGTACACCCACCTTCGGTAAGAGCCCGTAAACCCACGCAGGGTTTGATTTCTGACTATCTCTATTCGGTAGGCGTAGGCATTCGATACCCCTCCGGTTCGGTAGGATTTGACACATGGGTGTCCCTCCAATTTTCAGAGATACATGTCAGGTAGAGAGCACTCAATACATGTAGTATAAGTTGCTCTAGTTATGATGAGAGGATAAGAACTCATGTAATGTGTTGATTTATGTGATGTGCACTATGCTTATTTTATTATGGTTTTCTATCTGTTTTAACCTGGATATATATCTGGTTTTGGTTTGAGCATGATTTTCTGTAAAGATTTTCTATATATGTTTCGAATGCTCCATATTTATTAAATGCTTTTCAGAACTACTAACCATGCAGTTGTATTGAGAATTACTAAAAAAATTTTTCCCAAAAAGGTAATTAAGTTTTCTACTGAGCATTCACGTGCTCACCCCCTATTTCCTTCCCCTTTCAGGTGTCAAATTATTCTATGATAAATATTCGTGTGGCTTAGCAAGCATATTTGGCATATGCTTGTAGTTCCAGTCCTCTTTATTGGTTGGTTCATACTCTGTATCATTTTTCCCTTTTCTAAGTCAAGTTTATTTAGCTATTAGTAGTATATTTACTAAGTAGATGTATGAGGATGATTTCGATATTTAATCGAGTACTTAGACATAGAAATGATTTTATGAAAATTATTTTAACTATGGGCCTATGGTTTTAAATTGAACACTTTCATTAAACTTAATGATTTAAATAAAAAGTTTCTAAAATTTATTATTTATCGTTTCTCTAAATTTAAAATTAAGAATACCTTAGAAATTTAAAACTAAGCTAAAATTATATCCATTACTTTTGTGAGGAAAGTTCTAGAGTGTGCTCACTCTTGATTATTGAAAAAAAAATTAATTTAAAGTGAGGTTGATACCCTGAGTCTAAATAATCTGTGTCTATGTGATATTGTCATTGCAGTCTAAACAACTCATATATTTATGAAGTTGATACTATTGTCTAAATATCTCGTATTGGTGAGGTTGATATTGGTGTCTAAAAAATCTGAAATTAGGCATAATAGGGTTGGAATCAAGATTATTGTAAAAGTTTAAGTGAGCCATAAGAATAATTCACTCAATTTATAAAAAAAGACAATGAAGCCTACAATCTTCATTTGATAGTAGATGCTCAAAACAAGTTGTTTAGAGCTAACGGTATAGACAAATTGTCATATTTATCGAACCTTATAAAACTGAATTTGTATTTTTTATATCCTACACTTTCTACTTTATCATAAACTATTTAATTGGGTATTTCATTTATAGTGTGCTTAATATATATGCTTGGTATTATTGCTCAATCAGTTTAAAGGTTTCAAAATTATGATCTATGGTTTTACTTACTCAAAAGTTTTTGAAAAAGAGTTAAAACCAAATTCACTCTCTTATTGGGTAGTCAATCTTAGTCTAACACTATATATTTTATTGGTGGTTCAATTTGTTGGTTGATCAAATTTTGACCCTTTTTATTTGTATCAAACAGGTCATCTTAGTTTCGATTAGCATCTTTTTTCTTCAACACCTTTAAAAGAAAAAAATTATCATTTTGTGTTGGGTCGTAATAAGATTATAACCCGAATTGCCACCATACTTCACTTTTCTTTCTCCATTATATGTCTCACTCTTGAACTCGGATTATTTATTTTTGATGAAGCAAACCAAAAGATTGTGAAAGCAAGTAGAGAACAAAATGAAATTCTCATTTCTTAATGTAGGAGAAAAATCGGAGGAAAATATTACGAAGAAAATCATCAAAGCCATGTTTATTTTTAAATCCTAATCTCCAAAATGATAACACTTGAATTTGATAACGTTTCATCACTTTTCTTTGTATTTTCTAAAAGATAATAAGATATGAAGTTGTGCCATACAGTACTAAAAAAAAAAAAATAACAAAGTTAGGCTATTAGAAAGAACAAGAAAAGTTGTGCGCAAATTTTCCTAAAATTTTTAGTAAGAGGTGTGTGTAGAGAAAACAGTGTATCGATTTTTCTAGGCATTTATAGAAGAAAATAAAAAATAAAAATAAAATACAATCGTTGAAAATAATTTCCTTCTATATGGCGTAACATCTTTAAAAAAAGAAAAGATTAATAATATTAATAACTCCTGAATTATAATTATTGTACCATTTTAGTCCCCAAATTTTTAGTTTACATAGTAATAATCCATGAATTATGTAATTATTATAATAATAACCTATTTGTCAAAAACTGTAAATTTTTAACATAAAATAATCATATAGAGAGCATATAAACTGGTATTATTTATTTCTATGAGTCACATTCTCATTCTCAGCCATAATTATCAAACTATATGCTTTATACATGACTCATTTCTTTAAAATTTAATAATTTATGAAAAAAAATGTTTCCATAAGTTTCGGTAGTCTATTATGTAAGTTGAAATTTAGAGTCTTATTCTTGACTGTACTTACCAAACTGTGTGCTTTGTAATGACTTATTTCTGTTAAATATTTTTCAGTTTATGACAAGAAGGTCATTTTTGTAACAATTACATAATTCAGTGGTCATTATAATATAAATTAAAAGTTCATGAGCCAAAGTGTTATTATGAGTATAATTCAGAAATCATTACTATTATTAACCTAAAAAAAAAAAAAAAAGTAACAACGTTCTTTGATAACCCAAAATTTGGCAAAAAAATCTCATTTTAGCAATTTTCAGACCTGATTTTAGCTGTACTAACGATACAACTCTTCAACTCCATCAAGATCTAGTGCGGAAAACACCATTGTCAAAGCTTTAGGTGACCAAAAAAATGAAAAATGAAAAATAAAATCAAGATAAGAAATTTAGATTTGATTATATCTCACTACAACATAAATCGTGATATCATGATATGGCATTTAAAAGTGTCATTATTACTTAGTTTTAGTGACATTTATGGAATTAGCATTTGTATAAATCATGGGGATACCAATGTAACTAAAAATATTAGAATAATTAGTTAATTTGCCCCTGATTTTGTCCTTAGTATGAATTGCCTCTTCACTTTTTGAATTTGTTTTCGAAAGCCCTCTAAATGACAAAGTTGTCATTTTTCTCGTACCATCAACATTAACATCGTTAAAAGCCCATTAATAGAAAAAGACCAAATAGTCATTTTTATCATTGAAGAGTTTTTAAGCTATGAAATTATATAAAAAAATCCAACTGTTATAACCTTTAAACACATACAAAAATTCTTTTTCTAACTTATATGATTTGAAAAGATAAAGTATTTTTCTTTAACAATTTTAATGCCAGTTTTAGTTATATATGCGAATCTTGAAAGAAAAACACGCGTAGAATGCTTTATTTGATATAAATACAAATTAGTGGTTGCAAAAAGGATAAATCTGATGGGTTTTGTCTATTTATTACTTTCTTAAAATGTAGTATTTGTCCTAATTTGCGGAACAATATTTTTATCAGCATTGGAATATGCACACTGCACGCGGCCAAATAGTTCTTTTTTTTTCACTTTCCATTTAGAGTTATGGATAAAAGTAAATCGTGACAGAGTGGGGGAAAAAAGGTTGATGGACCGGGCTGCAATCTTGAGTACAATAATACAAAAAGGAAAATACTGTAAAATACATTAAAAAGAAGCGGAAATTAGACCAAACACGTTTTTTTGGTGAAAAGCTTATGAAAATACGGTCTACTAAGGCCAATCTTTTAAAAATACGACCTTCATTCGTTTCTGTACGAATTCATAGGAAGGAAAAAAAAAAAAAAAAAAAAGAAGCAACTTAAAGTGTGTGTGGTCTGGCACTGCCAACAACACGCGCATGAGACCATGTTGCATCAGTGTACGCAACAGTCTTTTTAAAAAAATATTTATTAGCATTTTTACTTCTTTAAATATTTTATTGTCTTATCTTTTTTCTTTTTCCTTTTGTTTCTTTTTCTTATTTAATATTTTTTTCCCTTTGTTTTCATTAACGTCTTTATAATAATCTTTTCAATATTTTTTTGTAAATTTTAAAATTAAAAAACAATAGTAGAAAAACAATTCTATTTGGAACAATAAATTGATAAGATAGGTTTTTTTGGCACATGAATTTTTTTTCAATTATTTGTCTTTTTTTCCTCCTAATTCCATTTTTTTATGCTATTTGAGTTATTATTTTTGAATTCCCAATTTTTTCTAATAGTAAATAATGTGTAACTACTTTTCCTATATCTCGAAATACCATTGATAAACTGAAAAGGAATACGTACAGTAACTTTTTTTCTTTTTTGCAATAAGAAATGTTCAACTTCTTTTTCAATTTTGCAAAATTAGACACCAATATTTTTTTTAAAAAAAAATTCACAATACCAAACTTAACTTGGCAAGAAACCTATGTTTTTTCCTCCTTTGACAAAAAGGAATATCCAAATTAGCAAAGGTATCATGGTAGGATACTTATTTTTATTTTTATTTTTTGTAGTATCAAGCTTATTACCTAGTCAAAAACTTTAATTTATATGTTTAATTTCTTTGATCATAAAAATTAAATAGTTATACACTAATGAATTTTATAGATATGTTGTAGTGAAATACACACATAAAAATCACGTTGGACTACATGTGCCTAATAAGAGCTAAAAATTAACATGTAATTCTAAATTCATGCATATAATTATTGTTTAATGTGTTATAAATTTAATTTATTAAGCTTAATATTGAACTCTTAATAAATTAATTTAATAAGTATTATTGATTTTCTTTTTCAAATATAGGATAATAGAATAGTTAATATATATTTATGTATTTAAGTTTGATTAGATATACAATATAGTATATATAACTACTATTATTAATATGATATGGCCTTAACTAATTGTGTTTACTATTGGACTCTAAATTATTTAGTTTAATAATTATTTATCTTGACTCAATAAGTAATAGAAGAGTCTAAATTAAAGTTATTAATATTTCTTATTTGTGTTTATCATTAGGTTCTAGATCTTTTAACCCAATAATCATTCATTTTGACTCAATAGGTAATAGGAGAGCCTAAATTGAAGTTAATATTTTTAGTCCAATAATTATTTATCTTAACCCAATAGATAATAGAACAACCAAAACTAAAGTACTATCTCCAGAACAAATAATAAATAAAATATTATCAAGTAAAAAAAAAAAAAGAAAATTAAGTAAGGGTATAGCCATTAACATATTATAATTATATGTATTTGGTCCATTATAAGAATATAAAATGATGTAAGTAGTAACTAACATATTATATATATATATATATATATCGTTATTAAACCAAAAAAAAATTATTAATTATATTAGAAGACAAAACAAAATTCGGTAATTTGGCATTGCTGGAGTTAAACTTGATTTTAGGACCTTCGTTTAATTAGTTAATTTTGGACTTGTCTTACAACTTACAAGTTTAGTTGGGCTAAATTTTGGTCTAAGAGTCTATAGACTGGAAAGTTATATGTTTCTAGGAAGTTATTGTATTTGTTAGAATATGCCATTAATTTGGGTGGTTAGTAGTTTGTGAATGTTAGATACTAGATGAGTACGTATTATAAGTAATTGACAGTTAATTAATGATGTCACTAGAACCTTTTGTGGAGTCCTATATAAGGGGAACTCTTCCCCCATTTTGTACAATCAATAGCAAAAGGGGGAAAAAAAAAAATCTTCTTCCACCGTAGAATCCTCTCTTCTTCTTAGCCTAAAAACTCTCCTCTTCCAACAGGCATGACAATAAAAATGTAATTACTACTCCCCGGAGTTTACTACTCACACAGTTTTCCTCTAGACCCGTGCAATAGGAGGATACAACTTTAGGGCTAAAGCTGAAGATTTTCAAAATGTTACTTTATTAAATTTCCAGGTCTGATATAGGTACATAAATTCTCATCATACACTCTAATATATAAAATGTGGTATTAGACATAATCTAGTAGAAACCACACTTTTTCTTTAAATATATTGATAGAGCCATTTTAGTCTTAGAGAGTATACATATGTCCTCTCTCAGCTTTTTGAAATTTCAACTTTTACCATGTTCTTTATTAAAATATTCAATTATATACCTTAAAATTTCACCCATATATCTTATAAAAAAAAAATTCAATAATGCTCTTCATTTGTGCACATTGAATTTTATGATTTTTAAACTTTACTTATATTTAAATATTTGATTATTACACTCCTATAAATATATTTTTTTTGGATCTCACATTTAAAAAGAAATTAATCATATTTTGGTTCATATTGACCAATGACCATATGTGTCTCAAAATTACTATTTTAGATTGTCCTAAATTTTATTACTTTTTTTTTAAATAGAGCTTAATTAATGACCACCACTTACTATAAATTTAAAAGAAAATAACACACTCTACCAAAGTTTAAAATATGACACCCTAAACTCATACACATACATCTTTCAAGTTTTGGACCAACTGAGTTACCCTCAGTTCGCTCCCTAAATTTTATTACTTGACTGTAAGTCCTTTCGAAGAAATTGAAGAAAAAAATATAAAAAACAAGGAGAAAAAAAAAAGTAAATTTAGCATTAGATCCCCTCGCCCCATCCGAAAAAAATTCTAGATTCTTTGTGATTTTAGTCTACTTATTTGAACATGCTCATGACCATGAACAGATGGCAGGTTCTTTCGAAAAAAAAAAAAAAAAAACGTGAAGACTTAATTAAAATCTTTACAACTCAATAAATTGCAACTAAGTAGTGGTCAGCATGATATCTTTGTCCAGATTAAAATAGATATTTCAAAATGTTACTGTAATTAAGTTGTCCATAAGCATAAGCAAAGACGATATTATTTCACGTACTCATCGTGACAACACATCACGAATTACCTACGGGGTTAAGTACTTTTGTGCATTTTCAATGTGCTGTGAATTTGGGAAGAAATTGTGTATTAACTCATTTGTGTTGTTTGGAGCTACTACGTTAGTTGAACGCTTGAACAAATTAATAATGTGCTGACACGTGACGCCAAAATCAAATGGAGGGTCTTGAATTGCTGATTAAAGTAATTACTGCCTTTACCGATCTTACTACCCCCGAAACAGGGAATTCCAGCTAATAGTGGCATTATGGAAATTCAATGTCCAACTACGATTGAGACAACTACTAACTAATCTTTTGAAAAAAAAAAAAAAAGGGGGGGGTGTTTGAGTTCGACCTGATGCTTTGAGACTCATGTTAGCTCAATGATGGAGGAAGAAAACGGCGTCAAAGATGTCGAGAATAAAGTACTCTAGATGGTACTCTTAAGTAATGAAATAGACGACTACATATAGGCCATCTCCAAACGGACACCAAAACATCACTCTGGTATCAAATTTGGTGTAACACCATTCGTTTGATGTTAGTTTTAGAGTTTTTTATTCCTAATATTTTTTTTTTTTTTTTTTTGCGCAAGAAAAACTAGGAATATTCATTTCAGTGTAACATTTTGTGTTGGAACATTTTAGTATAACATTTGGTGTAATGAGTTGAAAATTGAATTATAAAGTAGTGTGAAAATTGCATCATTTTAGCTCGATAGTTACACCATTTGGGTTGGAAATGGCTAAAAAGGAGTGTGTTAAAAACAACTGTTATAAGTCAGGTCTCATGGCATCAACCCCCATTTTGCAACATACACGACCAACTTCTTTTCTTAAAATTAAAACACTTCCATTTGTTTCAATAACTAGTCTAATAATACATAAGTTGAACTATAATTATTACAGTAAACAAATCAAATCATCATATTCGATTGATGCCTAAGAATACCATCATGTACCAACACCTAAATCCTCCATTTAATCCATTGGACTTCCATGACCTTGAAAGGTAAAACCATACACCATAGAACATCCCTTATATGTCAAATATGCACTCATGTAACCTAATTTTGCAACAAAGAACCAATTTCATTTAGAAAGTAACCCATGGAAAACTACGCATTCTGAAACATCCAAGTCTCATCTCATTCATTCACTCACAGAATTTTAAGTAACATTCCAGAAAGAGGCCAGCAAATTCAAGATCAAGATTTTCGATTGGGTGCACACACTATTGGAGGGAAGAGAAAAAGAAAGAAACTAGATCCAGATTCAGTAAATTTCTAACATTTAACAAGAGATTCATTTACATGACCAAGACTAAATCACCAATAGGACTTTATACAGAACTTCCCAGTGAACATTAAAACGTGAAATAGTAGAGACCCTTCCTAGTACCAACCCACTTGATATTACAAAAGAGAGCCTTGCTCCTTGAACATGTTCAAACCTTATCTTGAACACAAGGTTTGACTCCGTTATAACACTTGATCAAACTACTTACAGACATTAGCAGTGATATGATCACCAATAAAACATATCATATATACAGTAAAAGATCTCAATTCTCTCCAAAAATATTCAAAAATTCTCTCCTCTGGTTAAGTCCGCTATGTTTGTGAATTGTGGTGGCATTCAGCTTTCCTTCTATATACAATTCCTTTGCTGGAGTTTCAAGCCACTGCAGGGATACTGGAGTTTTGGCGATCCCTATTGAGACAATCAAATCCTTCTACTCTAACTGCGGCCGGTTTAAGACCATACTGCATTCTAACACATCCTCCTTTACGTGCTGAAGATGATGGTGAAGATAAACCCGAAGGGGATGGATATGGAAATCCTGGAAAAGGAGCGAGCTTCTCATCTCCAAATCGGGCATCTTGGACTACCGGGTTAGCAGCTCTGCTCGGAGGAGACCCACAAAAAAACGGGGGTGAAGAGGCTATCTGGGCCATGGATTGTTCCGCCCCATATTCCTCCTGTAAAATACAGCACATCATTCAATAAAAAGCCGCTATATATCTAACATCCATGCTGACTCAAAAGGAAGCAACCTAAATACTTGTTGTCAATGTCAACCAAAATTGCACCAAAATAAAAGGATCACCCACCGAAGTGATCTCAATTCACACCGTGTTGATAGACAAAAATCAAAATTTTCATCAGAAGATTTTCAAAGCGATAGTATAGCCACATCACTATTTAAGCCTAAGGGAAAATCTCTTCTTTTTAAAGGAACAGTTCAATTACCGCCAGATTACTTAAGATAACAAAACAAGTGGACCAAAAAAATCGATAAACAAAACATAAGGATAAAGAAAAGAGAAAGGATCTACCTTCAGGAGAATCATGTCCAGCAGATCCGCCCCAGCTTTTGAGTCACAAAACTCGGGTAATGGGCTGCTAGATACAAAAAGAAGAAGACAAAAATGGTTGGAAAAAAAAAACCCAGATCTCTAAAATTTAATCATCAGAGCTACAAAAAAAAATGAAAAAAAAAAAAAAACATTCATCAGATGGGAAAGGAAAATTACTTGATCTGCAATCTCAAGGGCCTGATAGAATTACTAGGCAAAATCCCAACACGGCGAGGCCTAGGGCAGACAACAGGGTCTACGGGATCAGCTACTAAGGCGGAACCTCCTCTGAGCTCTTCACGGACCATCAAGGCGTTCTGCTGAAGACTAAAATGATTCATCTTTCTAAGCAAAACTGATTCTGCAGAAGAACGCCTAAGCAAAGCAACACAATACACAAAAATAATTATTAAATTCAGCTGAGATTTTCTCAACAATTTTGCAGATCCAAACCAAAGTCAAAACTGTTCAACAAAATTCACAGTATTACATAAATCTGAAACTTAGTTTCTCCGCTCTCCATAAATAAAACTGAGAAAAAAATTTAAATTAAAATAAAAACCCAAAAATTCCAACCTCCCAAAACAAACCGAACCCAAAAATTGAAAACCTAATTAATGGGGAAAAAAAAAAAAGAAGCAGGAAGATCCTAATAGCTAGATTCCTCCATTTTTGTACGGAAACAAAACAGAAGAGACGAGATTAAGACAATTCTACAGCAGATCTAGGGCAGACCTCTGGAAGATGGAACTTCCCTCAGCTCCGGAGACGGACCCCAAACCAAAACCCTAAGATTCCAATCGCAGAGCTCAACGGATCACGTAATAAATAAACATTAAGCAAGCTTTGGAGAGGGCTTTCTACAGAGATCGGAGATCCAAACGGATGTATCAGACGAAATTTGACCAAAAGCGCAACAAAAATGGAAATTAACAAAGATTTAAAAAAAAAAAAAAAAAAAAAGTAGATCTGGTATGGAGTGGCTAGGGTTTGGAGAAAAGAGAGAGAGAGAGAGAGAGAGAGAGAGAGAGAGAGCTAAAAATAGGAGAAAGATTAATTAGGGAGAAGATATGTTTGAAAAGTAGACAAAAGAGAGCAGCCATGGAGAGAGAGAGAGAGAGAGAGAGAGAGAGAGAGAAGAGAAGAAAAGATTACCTCAAGGGAATCCTCCGAGGAGAGAAAGCAAAGGGAATGATGCCACGAGGTGAAGGGGAGCACAAAGTTTGCCCTTCTACTCTCATTTATAGCCATCAATGTCATCCAACCAAAACGTCAGTGTCCACACCCTCATCCCCCCTAGCTCACACTTAAACGTTGTCGTTTTTAGGAATTTCCAATATAATTAGGGTCCTATACAGTAAAATGACAAACTTTTGAACCCATTTATGTAAATGCCCGTTTTTTATTTGATAATATATAACAAGATATAAAGAAATATACCCACCATAAATTCTCATGTGATATATATGGAGTTTTGCGAAATAGGTAGAACGGCTTTGGTTTCACCACTTCTATTACTTTTAAATTTAAATCCGGCTAGGAATATAGAAGTTGGAAAACTGGAAAACAAATCATATTGTAGTTTATCCCTTTGGAGCCTATTCCAAAACCATGTCTTTGGAAATGGTTTAGAGAAATCAAACCAATCTGTACTATATATACTTATGGTGTGGTGCAGCTTAGTTTCCACTACTTTAATAATAAGCATTAGAAACACATTTGGCAGATTTTGTTTTGGGTTTAAAAATGTTAGCCAATTGAAGTTTTTGTCTATTATTCCCTCTAAACTAATTTTTGTGTATGACGTAAAAAAATTACATTTATTTATAAAAATCCATTCTACGAAACATAACATTTATAAATTAAAAGTAACATAGTGGGGAAAAAAAAAATTACTTACAGCATTGTTCAATGTATGTTGCAATGCCGCTTGAACAGCATAAAATTTCTCAAAACTACACACCAAACCGCACATTGCAGTTTGAGCATCATTTTATAAACTATATCAAACCATATAATTGTTAAAAAAAAAATAAAAAAATAAACATAGATTGTTTTGATTTGTTCAATTATTATTTTGAACACCCTATTTCTACAAAATGTGACTTTTAGTAAAAGACCTTCTTTTTAGAAATCTTTGCAAAAAATTCTTTTCAGATGGTCAAATTTGTATCAATAGTGATTAAGTACAATTGAACAACAATTAATTTAAAAGACTATTTTATACAGAGTCTAAAAATATAAACATTTTCTCTGTAAGTCCTATTCCAAAAACACTATTTACAAAAGGAACTTATAAAATGTATTTTATGTGTTATGAACCTCAATGGTTATATTTTGTAGTACTCAATCTCCTTGCTTAGAATTTTTTTTTAAATCAAAATGAATCTATTATTATAAATTAGTAGAATTTTTTATAATAATAGACTCTATCGGAAGAAAAGATTCTTCCAATCAAATAAACTCATCTTCTACTCCTAAGGCGAATCTAGCTAAATCATGTGCATCTTTGTTAGTTTCATGAAACATATGTTTAATTATGATACTAGGAAAAAAAAATAAAAAAGTTAATAACATCCAACAGTAGATTACTAAACTCAGAATAGCAAATTAAGCCATTATTAAGAGCTTATATTACTGGCAATGCATCCGACTCCAGAAACTAGAGATTTAGACCAACATCCTTGACCCATAGGAGAGAGATTGCTTGGTCTTTCGCTTTGATATTCTTTGCTGGTAATGTGCCAGTTATTTTTTCGCCAATGCGACCATGACTTTATCTTTTTCATTACGAATAATAGCACCAACACCCACTGAATATGACTAAGCATTGATGGCCGCATCCATATTCATCTTAAAGTGGCGATTCGAGGGAGGAGATCAATTGGTCTTTCTCCGTTATAGTTCTAAAGGCCATTCGAGGGAGGAGACCAATTGGTCTTTCTCCGTTATAGTTCTAAAGAGCCATCTATATTATGACCATTGTTTCTCACTCTTTTGAACTTTTCTAAGTATTTTGTAGTCCAACTAACTACAACATTAGGTGGTTTTATTTTAGAACTATGCATTCTGTTATTCTTCTCAGTCCAAATACACTAGAGTAGACATAGAAATAATTCCAGTTCTTCAGATAGCAAAGAAGTAGAATACGAATGAAAAATATCAGTCATAATTAGATGAAACAAATATTTGAATTTGAGTTCAAATTCAGAAACTCTCCAAACTAACTTATCGAATTTACATTTAATTAAAGCGTGAATAGTAGATTCCCAATACGAGGAGCAAGAACTACAATATGGTGACTAAATTATTTTCTTCGACAAAAGGCTACAGAAGTTGGTAGAGCATCATGATAAACATGCTAGATTCAAATCTTAACCTTACTAGGTAACTTCAATCCCCAAAATTTCATTTACCAACTTTGTATTCTATCAGATCCTGACATTGAACTTCTTTCCATTTTCGAATCAGCTAACTAATAATCCGAGCCTACTAAATAAATTCCAGTGGTCGTATAGTGCCAAATTAAATTATCTATTCGTGGTCTTATACTTAATGAAATAGAGAGTACCTAACAAAAATGTACAAAAAAATAGAGTAAAAAATTCACAATAAAACTCATAAATATCCAATATAATATATGTAACAGAAATGATATAGAAACCATATAAAGAGAGTTACTACTAAAAATAAATAAACTAATAAAAGATATATTTTAAAATTGAGATTGTAAACTCAAAATAAGACCAAGTATAAAAAAAAAAAAAAAACATAGCTTTTTATATGTTGTGGTGACTTATAGTAAATTTAACTTGAACTTATTTTGTGTGTGTGTGTATAATTTTTCACAAGACTAAAAGGTAGTCATACAAATGAACACTAAAGGAATGTTTGAATGGATTAAAATTCATGACTTCCTATAGCTGTAATAAGTGGATAAAACTATAGAAAGATTCATACTTTCAGTTTTGAACTACAAGCTTGAATTTTAATTTTAATGTCAGATGTGATTAAGTAGTTTAGATATATATTTCTAGAAAATTCAAAGTGAACATATATAAAAATAAGATAACTAATATAATTAAATCTATGAGTAAAGATGAGTTTTGATAAAAGAACCTTATCAATATCCAATGGTAGGAAAAATTGTTACAGTTTACCAATATCTCATTGCTGATCACTTGTAATAAAAGAAAAAACACACAACTCTTCATTATAGTGAACGGAATATAATGGTTTGAAGAAAATGCTACTTGGGATCCATGCATCTAAAAAATATCGAATAGAATTTCCATCACTAACCCTCCATCGAAGTCTTGCCTACAATAACTCCCTACCCCATATAATACTCCTCTGGGTAAGTGAAGGAGAATGTCCTAGAGGTGCTTCAGAAAAAGTCTTATATATTTGACTAATAAGTGTGTTTGGTTGAACTAGCAGACGTCATGCTTGTTTAGCCAGAAGAGCTTGATTAAAATTTATAAAAGAACGAAAACTCATTCCTCCATAAAGTTTAGATCTACATATGTATTCCTAATTTTTTCAATAAATTTTTCGACTTTTTTCTGAAAATCCCCACCAGAAATTTGCCATTTGAGACTCAAGCTCTTCATAAAATGTTGAAGGCAAATAGAAAACACTCATAGTGTATGTTGAAACTGATTGAACCACAGCTTTTAATAAGATTTTTTTACTCACAATCGAAAATAGTTTCTCTTGCCTAGAAGAGAAAAAAAAATAGCATGACTTAAAAAAATATAAATGCATACAAATATTTAGAGCTTATTTGGATTCACTTTTATTTTCTATTTTTACTTTTTAATACAGAAAAATGGAAAAAAAAAATGGAAGTTTACTTGGCAACCTTGTTTTTATTTTTTGTTCTTTAAAAAAAAATACACTAATTTTCATAAAAAAAAGTGGTAATAAAATATTTTTAATGCCTGTATTTTTTTAAACAAATTTCAAAAACAAAAATACATGCACATATTTGTACACAAGTGCATATACATACATATGTATACATAAATAAATACAAGTTTATATGACTCTCTCTCTCTCATTATTTGTATTTTTTTTGTTTTTCATCATAAGTAGTGAAATAAAATTTGCCAATCATGCTCCTTGTTTTTAAAAATTGAAAACCAAAAAAATTTTCATTTCAATTTTCAATTTATTTAAATAAAAAATTGAAAGTGAATCTAAGTAAATACCTGAGATTTTTCAAACGAAATATAAAATTAAGTGGGCCTTTTAGGATTGTCTACCTCTATATCCCTGGGTATAAGCATTGTGTTTAGAGACAAAGATTATATTACTAATCCATAATAGATTAGAAAAGGAATAAAAAATTAAAAAATTGATCATATTTTCCCTCCGCCATTTATATGTCTGCCTATTTATTTAGAGCACACTATTTTGAAAAATATTTCATATAATTAGTTAAATTTTGAAAAAAATGACTTAATTTTTTATTTCTTCTCATTCCTTTTTAGACTAATGTCCTCTTCATTTCCATTTATTTTTATTACAAATTAATAAACATGTTTAAAAAGCATTATTTATTTTTATTAGTTTCTAGAAATACAAAATAATCTTTCAAGATTATATTTTTGCATGTAATGCAAAATTCAGTTGATACATCTTGTATGTCTCAATCTCACAACTCAAGAGTCTGTTTTAAAGACCATTTTTCTTTGCTACTAGTTACAAGTTTATTGCTCATCATGCTTTTTGCTGTTCTGATGAATGTTTTTATTTTTATTTGAAGGTCAGTTTTAATTTTATTATTAATTTTAGTAAAAAGAATCTTTTGTCATTTGATAATATAACTCAGCTGGAGTGTAGTGAGATAGACCTAATTGATAAATTATTTTTAATAAAATGAAAAACTTATTCTATATCTTACTAAGCTATATCTTCTCAATACCCATGGATAAATGTTTTCAAAGAGAGAAGAAATTGTCTTAGATGATAGAAGAAGGAATCAACACAATGTCAACCATGATCGTTTGAGCATTTGAGCATTCGACGTTCGACTATAATCTAAAAATCGCAAATGCAGTTAATGTTTGTTTGAATAGGATTGATTTAGTTCGACTACGTTCAAACGCAACCATATCTCGCTAGAGAAATGAGTTTTCTACTAGAAATAATTGATGCCAAAAAAATCGTGCTTATTTTTGAAATATTGCACATATTTTTTAGGATACGTTTTATTCATTTATTTTCAATAAAAACAATGAGTTAATATTCTACTGCTGTCTAAGTAGAGGTGTATTTACTCCTTTCTTATTGCTTCTTTCTCCTTTCCTTTCTTTTCTTCTTCTTCTAACTGGCAACAGAGTCTCGTTTCTTCGTCTTCTATCCAGCTGGAGAAGGAGATCTAAAGTCTTGGATAGTTTTTACTTTTGAGACCTACAAATGTTCAATCAAGCTCTTGTTGCAAAGTAAGCATCGTGCATTATTCATAATCCATCTTCTTTAGTAGCTCAAATTTAATTTGAGAGGTAAATATTCTACAATACAAATATTCTGACTGCTAAGGATAAATCAAGTTCATCCTTGGAAGAGTATTTAGTGGAGTCAAGAGCTTATTTTCAAAGGTATGAGATGGTGTATTAGCAATGGCAATAATATTTGTATTCTTGAGGACCCATGGATCCCACGAACAGTAACTTCCAGGTCAATTTTCTTGTAACACTAACTCCGCAGCTAAGTGTTCCGTCCCGCTCATTTGACTCCCTAAGATCCAAATGTTGTTGCTCATGGCTCTAAGGTCCTTTATATATACTACTCACCCAAAAGGATAGAGAAAGACCTTAGAACGTGGTAGACACTTCTAGAATGATCAAGAGAGATCTTGGTCATGCTAGAAGACTCTAGATAGCGCTACTAAGTCCTAGAAGGCTCTAGACAAGGCCAGATAGTACTAGATAGGTTCGACAGTCCTAGAAGCTCCTAGAATGACTTGGAAGAGCCAAGATGGTGAGTGAACATCCTAGAAGGATCTAAGCCATGCTTGTTCTAGATTTCTCTATGTAAATATCTTTGTAGATATTACCACTTTATTTGAGAATATTCTAGACCCTTTGTAAGATCATGCCACTTGGTACGATTATAACCCTTGGTTGGTTTAGGCTTTGCCTAAATAAAGGACCCCTTGGATTCATTTGTACATAAGTCCCATTTTGTGAGAGTTTTAAGCATTCTAGGAGTAATACAAAGATTTCATTCACTCAAACTCTCTTATCCTTTGCCACTTTGTCTCAAAACTTACTCTAAGTCTCTTTCTTGAGTGTTGGTAGGCTGACTTAGTGCAATGGACTATACTAAGTATCGCACAATTGTCTAGTTGAGGCTAAGGTTGTGACAGTATAGTATCAGAGCTTTGGGTGCTCATTATATATTGGTGGTTCCATTGTCTATATGAAGATCATGACTACAACTCCCGACCCCTTCGAAGTTGGTGCTTCTGAACGTAGGCATGATGAAGGGAAGAAGGGTGCTACCCACGGCAAGTCAAGGGACATGGTGACTAGCTTGGAGGCTAGAGTGTCCCAACTAGAGTCCAACTTGGGCACGTTGGGCGAGCGAGTAAACGATCAAGATGGCCGTTGCAACAGTTTGGAAACCGAGGATGCGGAGATCCATAGCGGCATCAAAGATACACTTGGTGGGCTAGAGGCTGACTTAAGGCACGAGATTGAGTTCCTTCATTCGGAGATTGCCAAGGTACAAGATTTTTTTCAAAGAAAACTTACTAATATTTTACTTAGAGTAGATGAGATCGGCGATGATCTTGCTTTGTGCAAGCAAGCAGTGGCCACAGAGGTGACCACTACAATAACCATTGAGGCAAGAAAGATCGAGGTGCCTAAACCAAAGACCTTCAATGATACTCGCAATGCTAAGGAAGTTGAGAACTTCCTATGGGGACTTGAGCAATACTTTAAGGTCGCCAGTATGATGGACGATGACGGTAAAATTCGTAATACTGCCTTATATCTAACTGATACAATCATGCTATGGTAGAGGCAGAGACACGGGAAGATGCAATGAGGGGTGTGCACTATAGCCACCTTTGATGACTTTAAGAGAGAGCTAAAAAGGTCATTCTTCCCCGAGAATGCCGAAGAAGAGGCATGAGGCCATCTTCGCCGCCTCAAATAATCTGGTAGTATTAGAGACTACGTAAAAGAGTTTACCACACTCTTGCTCGAAGTCCTTGACACTTCAAATAAAGATGCCCTATTTTTTTTCATGGATGGTCTTCAGAATTGGGCAAGTTAGAGCTCAAACGTCGTAGTATCCAAGAATTGGTCGATGCTATTACGGTTACTGAGAGCCTTATTAATTACTCTACCAATAAGGACCCTTCTAAGACCAAAGATAAGAAGGGTGGTAGAGCAAAAAGTGGGGGAAAGCAAACAAAAGAAGGAAAATGGAACAGAGATAGTTCCTCCTACAGGCACAAAGACAAGGGTAAGGAGAAAAAAGACCGCGATTTCTCCAAGCCAAGAGTCAAATATTTTCTTTGTGATGGGCCATATTAGGCACGCGAGTGTTCCAAGAAGAAAGCTCTCAATGCCTTAATTGCCTTCGAGCTAAGCCAAGAAGGAAGTGATAGGAAAGAAGGTGGTGCAGTGTTAGTTCCTTGCAACTCCTTAGCGCCATGCAATTGGCCCCTAAGTCACAAGCTAAGGGCCTACTCTTTGTAGATGCAACAATCAATGGTAAAGCCACTAAAGCCTTGGTTGACATGGGTGCATCCCACATCTTCGTCTCTGTTGAGGAAGCTAGGCAGTTGGGCTTGACGGTGTCTAATGAAGGAGACTTCCTCAAGGCAGTAAACTCAGCAGCACGCTCCATTCATGGGATTGCTCATGGTGTTAAAGCTATCCTAGGTGCATAGGCTAGCCAACTTGACTTATCAGAGGTGCTAATGGATGATTTTGTGATGGTACTTGGTTTGGAGTTTCTTGATATAGTGCGGGCATTCCCTGTTCCTTTTGCTAACTCTATGTGTATCATGGATGGTGAAAAGGCTTATGTGGTACCAACGGAGTAGTCTACAAAAGCGGGAAACAAAGTACTCTCTGCACTTCAATTCAAGAAGGGCTTAAGAAGGGAGGAGGAGAGTCACTTGGCCATCCTAAAGGAGCACGATGATAAAGAGTTGGAACCTCAAGGTAACCTACCCATAGAGGTGCAAGTTGTCTTAGATGAATTCCAAGATATAATGTCTGATGTTATGCCCCAGAAACTTCCACCCAGGAGGGAAATGGATTATGAAATTGAGCTTGAGCCAAGCACGAGGCAACCTACGATGAGTCCCTATCGAATGGTCCCTCCAGAGTCAGCGAGACTCTGGAAGCAAGTAAAGGAGTTGCTTGATGCAGGTTTTATTAGGCCCTCCAAAGCTCCTTTTAGTGCCCCAGTGTTATTCCAGAAAAAGAAAGATAGCTCACTAAGGATGTACATTGATTACCGAACTCTTAACAAGGTGACGGTAAAGAACAAGTACCTCATCCCGCTTATTGCCGACTTGTTCGATCAACTTCGGAACGCTAGATACTTCTCAAAGCTTGATCTATGTTTGGGATACTACCAAGTATGCATAGCGGAGGGAGATGAGCCCAAGACTACGTGCATGATAAGGTATAGTACTTATGAGTTCTTAGTCATGTCATTTGGTCTTACCAATGCACCTGCTATCTTTTGCACCCTCATGAATAAGTTATTCCATCCTTACCTCGATCGGTTCGTAGTAGTCTATCTTGATAATATAATCATCTATAGCAAGACCATGGAAAAGCACTTAGAACATTTGAAGAAAATATTTGAATTCTTGAGTGAAAACCAACTATTTATCAAGAAGGAGAAATGCTCCTTTGCCCAAGAGGAAGCGACGTTCCTAGGGCACAAGATAAAAGATGGGAAATTAATAATGGATGAAGTCAAGGTGCAAAACATCCAAGAGTGGGAACCTCCTACTAAAGTGCCAGAATTGAGGTCTTTCCTTGGACTTGTGAACTACTATAGACGGTTCATCAAGTTCTACTCAGTAAGAGCAGTACCACTTACTAACCTGCTCAAGAAGAACAAGTCTTAGGAGTAGACACCTGAGTGTCAAGTCTCATTCAAAGACTTGAAGAATGCGGTGAGCGAAGAGCCAATTCTCAGTTTGTCTGACCACTCTAAGGCATATAAGTTTCACACGGATGCCTCTGATTTTGCTATTGGTGGAGTACTAATGTAAAAAGGGCTTCTAATTACTTATGAAAGCTACAAGCTCAATGAAACCAAGAGACGCTACACCGTGCAAGAAAAAGAGATGACTACCATCATCCATTGCCTAAGGGTGTGGCGATACTACTTGTTGAGTACTCACTTCACGATCATGACCAACAACGTAGCCACAAGCTACTTTCAAACTCAGAAAAAGTTAAGTCCCAAGCAAGCTCAGTGGTAAGACTTCTTGGCAGAATTCGATTACAAGCTTGAATACAAGCCCAGGAATGCCAATGTGGTGGCGGATGGCCTAAACAGAAAGGCAGAGCTGGCAGCTTTAAGCAGGCCCGATAGTACCTTGATAGAGAAAATCAAGAAATGACTAGAACACAATAATCTTACAAAAAGCCTGCTGCCCCTAGTGACCGAATGAAAGACAAGATGTTTTTGACTAAACAACGGACTTTTCTATGCCAAAGGCAATCGACTCTATATACCTAAGTAGGAGAACTTAAGAAAAGAGCTTATCAAAGAGTGCCACAATTACTTGTGGGCTGGTCACCCAGGTCAGAAACGTACTCTCACTCTTATCAAAACTATCTACTATTGGCCTCAATTGAGGAATGATGTTGAGGCCTATGTACGAATTTGTCTTGTATGCTAATAAGACAAGGTGGAACAACAATCACTAAGAAGATTGTTGGAACCTCTCCCCATTCGTAAGAGGCCGTGGGAGAGTGTTTCCATGGATGTTATCACTAGCCTCCCTAAGTCGGAGGGCTTTGGTAGCATTATAGTGGTGGTTGTTTGTTTTAGCAAGTATGCCACCTTTATACCTGTTCCACCTGATTGTCATGCTGATGAGACTGCGCGACTCTTTATGAAGTATGTTGTGAATCATTGGAGAGTCCCGTCAAATATCGTAAGTGATTGTGATCCCCGATTCACTGGAAGGTTTTGGACAAAATTGTTCAAATTAATGGGTTCAAACTTGAACTTTTCTACTAGCTTTCACCCCCAAAGTGATGGCCAAACAAAAAGGTTAATGCCTTGCTGGAGCTATACTTGAGGCACTTTGTGAGTGCCAACCACAAATATTGGGCAAAATTACTTGATATAGCCCAATTCTCTTTTAACCTCTAAAGGAGTGAGTCTACGGGCAAGAGTCCTTTCGAGATAGTCATGGGTCAACAACTTATGACTTCACATGCCTTAATGGTAAATTACGG
>JXTB01000366.1:373785-385544 GCA_002914805.1 Parasponia andersonii
GGTACTATTTTCAGCCATACTCATCGAAATATGATCGAAAATTTAGACCAGCTAATCGAAAATGCATCGAAAAAATGTCGGAAAGAAGTCAAAAATTTCTAAATCGTCTTCTACTACAAATGCCCTAAATTCAAAAAAAATAAAACTCTCAAATCATATTTTGCTTACCTTCTTTTAGGGACTCATTTTTCTCGACGTAATCCTAAACAGTGAGAGAGATTTACGATAGACGGCACGACGAGTTTCCGTCTTCCTCAGTTAACGACACGATAGATTCTTGACTTTTCAGAGAAGGAGACGAAAGAGAGAGTTGGAGAGAGAGAGAGAGAGAAATGAAGAATTTCTGAGGAAGAGACATATTTTTTTTAAGTATTAATAAAGGTATTTTCGTTGACAAACATATTTTTCAAATGTTTTTTAACTCATACTTATGGGCCAAAATAACATATTTAACCTAGTTTCTCTTCGTATATATTAGTCAAAGCAATGATAATAATTTATAGGTTGTGTGTGCTGGATTAAAATGCAGAGTAAGGCTCTGACTTTGCCCAAGGAGGAAAGTAACTAATCGAGCTGGCCTCCATCAATTGATTTATCCACCACCTTACCCACACACGTCACCTAGAATTTTTTTTTTTTTAAAAGGCACGTCACATACAAAATTGATTACGACTATGTGTCAAAAATATTTATTTATTATTATTTTAACATGGAAGGAGATTGGTACCTTAAATTTCAACAATGAAAGTATAATTATTAATCAATTAATTCTGTGACTGCTACTATTAATAATATTATAATTACTATGCTAATTTTTTTCTTCATATGATTTTGGGCAATATAGTGTTATCCCCCTATCATTTGAGAAGTAAATTTTGTTTTTTTTTTCTATTTTCTTTTTATTTTCATATAATGAGTATTTTTAGACGCAATTCCAATTTGTATTTTAGTCGTTATATGCTTGAAAATGACAATAAAAAGGTGATGGAGTTTTTTAATGATGTGCTAAATTTCAAAGATGATGAATTGATTCTAATACTAAAATTCAATTTCACTATATTTATATGCACCAAGTTAATTAAGAGAATTTATACCAAAGGTCTACTAAATTCTCACGATGAAAAAATGATTCACTCACAAATGTTTTTAAAATTAACCATCGTTATTATGCCACACGCGTAAATTATTTAGATAGCATATTTCTTAACAAATCCTAAAATACATTCTTTTTCAATACACCCCAAACTACTTCTACAATAAGCGTCGGTTCCGATCCAGACTTTAGCTGAGCCTCCCCTCGACTAGAGTAAACAAATTTCAACTGTGATCGAACTTATTTTGCTATCTCTCCTAGATATGCCAATTGATTTTCGACCGACAATTGGAAAATTTCGACTCCAATCAAAAACTATTTTTTATTGTAATCTAACAATTCATCTGTGGTCTAATTGTCAACGAGTATTCGACTGCGTCAAATAACTGTAGTCGAAGATTTTTGACCCTACTCGAATATGGTCGACTGTCTTCCTGGCACAACCACATTTACTTCTGACTTTTTTAACTTAGTCAAAAATTTGACTAAAATCAAGTTAAAGATAATTTTGGAACTTCAAAATTATTAAATAACATGATAATAAAAATCTTGATTTTACAAATAGTTTATAAATTGTCTATTTTTTTTACCACTTCAAAATTAATAATCCCACATTAATTAATCATATAAATAGTCTATACACGTGGAAAAAAAAATTAAGTCATTTCATAATTTCTAATTATTTTTACTTATAAATGAGTTTTCCAAACCGGATCATTTTTTTTTTTAGGGAACCAAACAAGATTACTTTTGCTTTGGAAAAAAAAAAAAAAGATAGTGATGACTTTTTGTTTTTTTCAACATACTAAAATTCAGGGGAAAAAAATAACAAACCAAAGCGTAATATTTTCTCAAAATTTAGAAGGAACCACGTGATTAAAATAATAATAAGCTTAGATCTTTATTGATAGCGTGGTCCAAATGATAACCTTGGCCAAATTGATTGAGAAACTTTTGTAATTTACTCAAATAAATTAATATGTGATATTAGATTGCCGTAATCTGAAAATGCTCACGAGCGCCATCAGCGCGGGAGACCGTGCTCAGTTCGTGGGGCCCACGGTTGGTGGGCCCACGTCGTACGCGGTTGTCCTAGATCTTGATGACCGAATCATTCTGATTATATATTGAGATCGTGACACGTGTCCAATTATGCACTGGAATCCCACTGTTTTCCGGCAATAAAGTAAAGCACGTGCTCCACGCTTAGGAACCGACATCAGGCCAGACTGGCACTGCTGCCCGACAATCTATCCCAGGTGTCCACGACCACTGAATTATCAAAAGGTACCAACTGTCAGATCCAGAATTTAAATTAAAAAACAATTATTTTGGTTTCTTTCTTTCTTTTTTTGGATTAAAGTTTTTTCTTAAAAAAAAAAAAAAAGGAAAAAAGAGAAAGTTGGCTTTGAATAATTCAATATATTAGTACCCAATCAGAACAATAAAGAATATATATGTACACATATATCGAAATATCCAAAATGGCTAGGTTATGAGTTAGTTATAATCTCAGATATTAATATCTTCGTGTTGAATAGGGAATTCCTTTTTCTGCGTTAAAAAAAAAAAAAAAAAAGCAATTTTCAAGTTAATAAATTCATACGTATTTCAAGCTAAAAGAAATGATCCCTATAATATAGTATGCGTTTTATGTGTTCTTCGAAACTTCCTCCTAATCATGGATCGGCACCTTATGAAAATTCTAGCATTTGGTTCATGCATATACTATTGAATATAGAATTTTTCATCTAGTTTTTAGTTTTTAGGGATTAGAGTTTAAGGTCTTCTATTTTTTTAAAAAATAAAATAAAATTTAATTAATGATCTCTCTTTATTATAAATTAAAAAAAAATACTTATTATTATCCAATTCTCGCAATAATAGATTTTCATACTTATTCCACTGTGATTTTTATTAGAATTCGTGACCCGAATTCTATTTGTCCTTAGCCCGATCCCTCCGCTTCCACCACAGAACTCGTTGGAAGTGCGGGGATTCTGCCCCCGCAGTATGGACCTGTTTTATTGAGCGATTTTATCCGTACAGTTTTCGTCCGTACACATATGTATTTTAGGGTTTTGAGATTATATATATATTTCGACCTGGTCTTGTAAAACACTACTTTCTGTAATTTATTTTTCGACATAGTGAAATTTACTCCTTTGCCAGTGGTTTTTCCCAATTACAGTTTTCCACTTAAATCTGTGTGTTCTTATTTTTCATCTTTTTGTGTTCGGTAATTCTTAACAATTCTGACTGAAATACTAAGTAGTGGATACTCTTACCATTAGGATAATAAATTTTTATGTCTACTCTGATGTGACTCGAACTTAGGATCAAAATGTTCTTACCACTTGAACTAACATACTTTGTCAAATATTTAAATAGGATAATGACATAAAAATATTACATATTTGATAAAAGATTATTTTATCCTTATCCAAGGGGATTAAAAACATGGCTAACACTAATATATATTATGTTTAAGTTCATTTTTTTCACTAGTTCATGTTTTTTTTTCATTTTCATTTAAATTGAAAAAGGGTTTGAATAATAAAACAAAAAGAAAAAAATTGGGAGAAAAAAACAGAGAACAAAGGATCCTGATCTCCCTCATTTTATTATCCTGTCTCCCTCATTTTATTCATCATATCACCCTTCAACTTGTAATTTAAAAAATTGTTTGTTCCACATCTCACTTGTAATTTAGCGCAAAATTATAGGACAAAATGGTAGAGAAGAGTGGTGGAGAAAGTTGATCATGCTGACCATTAGCTTTGGTTGCTTTGCGACTGTTCTTAAATCCATCATACCGGCATAAAAACCAGCATTAGTTTCTTTGGTTCCAGTTTCAAAAAAAATAATATTAATAAAATAATTAATACGAAAAAAAATCATTAAGCAATAATTTTAAAAAAAAAAAAAAAGCCCAGTATTAGAATCCGAAGATTTTTAATCTGGCATACCATCCAGTAAAAAAAATTCCACCAGATTAATTCGGGGGAAAAAAAAATCTCAGATTCAGTTCCATATAATGACTACAACCCAAAGAATATATAATAATCACATGAGATTCTATAACATTTTCTTCTTTTCTAACAAAAGTACAGTAGCACCCACGATATTAAATCATTTTCTCTCTATTTCTTCATCTTCTTCAACCCTTCAGAAAATTCCTGTCCACAACCTAGAAAGTTTGGCCAAGCTCAAGGGCCCCATCGTTTTGAACTCCGATGACTTTGTGGGCCATGATCATCTACGTTGCCATGTTGTCTCTCAGAGGTGTAAATTGAGGGTTTGAAGTCTATTGAGCTATAACAGTAGCGACGAGTCGTGAACGGGAGGTGACTGAGGGGCTTCGAGTTGGCCTCGGCAGCATGCCTTGTGGGTGACCTATCGGGCACAGACCACGTAGAAGAAAAATAACGAGGGAGAAGAGAGGGAGGAGAAAAGAAGAGAAATTTCATTAAATATAGTCAAATGAGAGCTATTATGATTGTCGCAATAAAATTTTAAAAAATATAACTAGATTTACTTAATCACTTTCCAAACTTAGACTTAGTTTCTTTTCAATTTTTCTCGTTCTTTCATTTCTCTTTTTCTATATTTCCTCTCAATTTTCAATCTTCTATCAACTAAATAATTTTCTTAATAATCAAAATTAAAAAAAAAAACGTAATAGAGATAGTTTTAAAAAGTTGGTATTTAAATTTCGAAACATTCTGTGACTGATTCTGTATCAAAAATAAAAATTTAGATCAATTTCTATGAATTTCTATAAATTTTTGGAATTTAGACTAGCTCTCCCGACGAACATTGAAACTTTTCAATGAAATTTGATGTCATTTTGATGAAGTATGTTTTTAAATTAAAATCTGAAAAATTGAGTGTAGTCATCAAAATAGCATTGAATTATCACTGAATTTTATTAGATTCCATTATAAAAATACACTTCATTGAATTGTGATCGATATAATATCGAATTATCGTCGAAATGCATCAAATTTCATCAAAATTAATCGAATTTCATCAGATTAGATTATAAAAACATGCTACATAAAAATGTCGTCGAAATAACGTCAAATTATCATCGAAATACATTAAATTCTATTAAATTTCACCAGATTTATTATAAAAATGTACTTCATTGAAATATGATCGATATAATATCGAATTATCGTTAAAATGCATTGAATTTCATCAAAATTAATCGAATTTCATCACATTGTACGATGAAAATACACTTCATTAAAATGTGATAGAAATAGCATCGAATTTCATCAGATTCCATTATAAAACATGCTTCATTGAAATACCGTCGAATTATCATCGAAATACATCGAATCCCATCAAATTTCATCAAAATTCATTGAATTTCACCAGATTCCATTATAAAAATACACTTTATTGAAATGTCATCGAATTAGTATCGAATTATCCTCAAAATTCATCTAATTTTATCAGATTCCATTATTAAAACACACTTCATTAAAATGGCATCGAATGGTCATCGAAATGCATCGAAATTCATCGAATTTCATTAAATTCCTTAATAAAAACACATTTCATCGAAATTATATTGAATTTCATCTAATTAGTATCGAAATGGCATCAAAATACATCAAAATTTTTGATATTTGTCGGGATAACGAGTCCAAATTTTTAGAATATTCTTATAAATTGATTCAAATTTAATTTTTAATGCAAAATCCACAATAAAATATCTCAAAACTCAACTACAAACTATTTTAAATTATGTCTATAATATTTAAACATCAAAATTTCTTCATCATTGACGAGAGAGATAATAGTGAGAGAGAACGAAAACTCAAAGTTCAACTGAGTGAGAAAGAAAGTGCAGAAGGGCTTCAATGGTGAATGGATGAGGAGAAGAGAACGACTGAACGAGCGAGCGAAAGAGTGTAACCGCTGAAACTGTTCTTTCCTTTGTTTTTTTTTCTTTTAATTTTTTTTTTCAAAACCAAATAACTAAAACTATGCTTTTAGTAGTATTTTAGTCAAAGAGTCATATTTTTTAAACAATTAGTAGAAAAGTCATATACTTATAAATAGCTTTTATTTAGAGCATATTTAATGAAATTTCTCAAAAGAATTTAATTCAATCTTTTTTTCTTTTTTTGGTTTTTTTTTTTATAATTGTAATTAGAAACTAAAAATAATAATCAAAACAATATAATGATATATTACTTTTTAAATAACCACAAGATTTCATAGTAACATGCAAAGAGAGAAAGTATTGTGAGAATGATAATTTTTAGGTCGACATGTTTCACGTAAGTTCTATTGAGAGAGAATATTCCCCTAATAGAGAAAAACCTCATTAGCAGCGCTAATTTAATTTGATTCATCTTCATACCTCACCTTGATAAAAATAGTGATATCTCTGACCAATCAAGAGATTGATATGCAAAAATCTAATACTATTTAGAGATAATTGCGCACGTCATCGTTATGTCAGTATTCCATCTCGTTTACATTAGTGTAATAAGATTGGGCGGCCGGACGTGACTCAATTAAGAGTTAAGTTGACAATTATCACTTTTTTAAAGTGATTAATTAAACATAACACTACTACTAAAACCATACCACTTTTTAGAATGGAGAAAGACATGTATTTTGAACCCATTACCAGCTATCACCCTCACTCTGTAGCCGCCATCTACTCGCCACTGTTCTCGCCGACCACCACGACCAACTGCTCAAAGCTCAAGTTCCAAATCTGCCTGATCGCCGATAGCAAAAGCCTCGAGCTTCGTCATGAGGATAGAGTGAAAGTCCTCATTAAGGAGTTGGTATTTGAGATATGATGGAGTGGCAAGTGCTCCGTCCGTGTTTCACTGCCAATGTAGCTGAGAGAAGTGTTGTGGGCTGGGAAGGGGTTGGTAAAAAGTGGTATTAAAAGGAAAGGGGTGGTACATTTAATCAATTGGGCCAAAGAAATGGGTTTGGTTTAATTTTTTCCTCAATTAGACTTATGAATAATAAAGAAATTTAGAGGAAATTTGATTTTTTTTTTTTTATGGTAGTTTTGTTTTTAAAAAATTGAAAAATTCTGTATTTTGAAATTGTTCGAAAAATCCTAGATTTTAAGTAGAAAAATACTAATTTTTATTTATCGATAAGAGATATGAAATAAAAGATCAAGTTATCTCGTAACCTCTAATAACTAGATATGTTACCTCAAGTTAAAGATCAAGTTATCTCGTAACCTCTAATAACTAGATATGTTATCTCAAGTTACCCAACTGCTTACCTCAAATATCATTAAAAAATATCAATTTTAAAAAGAAAATGGTATTTTTCTAAATGTTTATTAAAACTATTCTAAAAATTGTTAATAAATTATATTTTTCAAAATTAATCGAGGATTTTCAAAAACTTCAATCTATCAAGACTTTGGGCCTAAAATTTTGTAAAAGTGCAAAAATTTATTCCTAATGCCCTTTTTTTGCTCTATATTTCAAAAATACTTATTTTTATTTTTCTTTCAAAAATATTATCTTTTAGGTTTACATTTCATTAGGGATGCATCAATGAGCCAGGCTGACCTATTGAAGAAAAACGGTTGTCCAGCTCAGCCCATGGGCCCATGGATCACCCTATATATGGGCTGGGATGGGCTAGACAGCCCACGAGCCATTATGGGCTAGATCATGGGACTGGCTCATAATAACTTATTATGGGCCAGTCTATTCTAGCCTACCATAAGCCGGCTCATTCTAGTAAAAAAAAATATTTTGTTTACTTTAAAGTTATTTTTTTTTATCAAATTCTAAATAATTTACATACAATTATAAATTAATTTAAATTTTAATTAACATAAATAACAAAAAAAATATTTACTAATATTATAAAAATTAAATTTGATAGAACTAAATAATTATGTAAACCATTATTTTGGGGTGTGATAAAATTTTTATAATTAATCATTAACTAAAATATTAAGTCACAAATAATGTAATAATTATACAATATGTGGTTAATTAAGAAACTGTGATGTGTCAAAATTTTATTAGACAAAAAAGTTTGACCTTCTAAAAAAAGTGTCAAATTTTTATTGGAGAATTACAAATTTCATGACACATGTCTTAACACAATTAGGCCACGTGTCAAGCTTTTTTTAGATCGTTACTCCTAGCTAGGTGTCAAATAAATCAAGATTGTCGTCTAGGATATGACACCTAGTACAAGATGTGTCAGCTATGGAAAAGCTCTTTGGCTCGTTGTTATTAGTTCAACTGCTTGAAGCATTTGCCTGTATAAAGGCTTATGTCCCCTGTAAAAGGAACGGAGCAATACAATTAATACATTTTCATCTTCTGTCAATTTATCTCCCCCAAATTATTGCATTTCTCTTGCTCAAATACAAATAACCAAACTCATCATCTCTGTTTGTCTTTTTCTCAGTTATCTTACCCGGAGCTCCACTTATTCTCTTTCTTTCTATTAGTTCAATGTTTACTATATTTCCTCTACTCTTACATGGCCGAGACTACTTTGTTTAGTTGTTGATTTCACAAAATATACCAAATTTTCATCCTTCCCGTTTCCTTTTGTCTGTTGCCAAACCAAGCTTGTACTTATTGTGGGACCCGTTCCCGAACCTTATGCCACGAGGAAGGCCACGCGGATCGCACGTGATCTCACAATCGGCCATTGGGCCGTCCGAGGTTATGGCCGAATCCATCACTGACCCCAGACGGTTCGGCCCAGTCAGACCCCCAACCTCGATAGCTGGGGGTCAGAAGCTCCAAGGGTCTGCTATATGGGAACAGCGGCCCTTATCTCAACAGTCGGAAGAGTCAGAAGCCCCAAGGGTCTTCAGACTGAATATAACAGGAAGCAACCCCCGGCTCCAGACCCAGACAGAGCATTTAATGCGACCCTAGATAGGTGTGTGTGCCAGAGACAAGCCGTCCTGATAGAACGACGATTTGCCCAAATCTTAATCCTGACAGATTGAAGCCGTAGGAGGCGGCGAAAATCAGGCCACGGTAGCACATAGGAGATGACAGAAATCTCGGTCCGTGACCGTTGAAAAAGATCTTGAGGTGAAAGGTACTCATTGCTGAGATGGAGAACCATGCAGTTCATGATCTCAGAACTATATATAAAAAAGCCATGCGTTCCCGAGAGGGGCATGGATGCACAAAAACTAATATATACAAAAAAGTCTATGAACAAAAGAAAACAGATAGATATTCATACTTAAATATTTTCCTTGCTTCCCAACACAAAGATAAACCACTGACTTAAGCATCGGAGAGTCTTTGCAGGTAGCCACCCCCGCCTCTCCGATCTTGCTTGGAGTTCAGAGAACTTTGAGACAGCAAGAATACGTGGACAGTTGGAGAATACAGCGTCAGCAGTTCGAGACACGTGGACGGCTGGTGAGAAACCGCTCCAACAGTTTGGCGCCGTCTGTGGGAAAGGGTTGAGCGTGGAAAAGAGAGTGAGAAACTCGCAACCACGCCCTCCCCGAACAAAAAAGTCATACAACGTCTGATGGCACCCTCAAGAATGACAACCAGGAGCATACGTCCTGATGCTGAAGGAAGCTCCCGAGAAGAACGACCAGATCTGGGACAGAAGCTGGATCAGATGCTTGCTGCCCTGACGGAAGTAAACAAAAAGGCAGAGATGGCCCACGAGGCCGTCCTGGGTCTTAGGGACGAGGTCGCAGAGATACGCAGGGATAATGCTCGCCTCGAGGGTTTGCTAGCAAGTGAAGATAGAACCCGGCGGAGGGAAGATTTTGACGAAGAAGTATAACAAGAGTTCGGAAGCCAACCGCGGGGAGAAGCTCCCGCCCCATCTGGGTCACAAATGCAGGGGGTACGGCAAAACCAGTCGAGACCTTCCCAAACCAAGGGGCAACGGGCGGAAGACATCATGAAAGCCCTGGGGGTATGCCCCCCGACTGGAAGCAAGAAATGATGGCAGAGTTGGGTAAGAGACTTGGCAATCATCATAGCCAGACCCCCGATGATCTGGCAGAACAAACTGTATGAGGCATCAACCGGACGGCCTTCGCTGACTGGATCTAGATGGAACCCAGGCCGAGAGACTTCACGACCCCGACCTTCAGGCCGTTCGATGGGAAAACTGACCCCATCGACCACATATACCACTTCCAGCAGAAGATGGCCTTAGAGACCAGGGACGAGGCTGTGACTTGCAAAGTTTTCTCTACGACCCTTGTGGGACCAGCCCTGTTATGGTTCAGGCAGCTCCCAGAAAAGTCTATAAATGGGTTCGAAGACTTCTGCAGACTTTTCCTGAGGCAGTACGCAGGTGTCCGAAAACAGTAAAAAACCATGCGAGACCTGGACCGTTTGGAGCAGGCCGCGGGTGAATCCCCACGGGAGTACCTCTCGCATTTCCTCGAAGTCATGTCGCTGGTCCATAATGAAGACTCGGTCCAAGCCGCAGGCTCGTTCGTCCGGAGCCTGCAGCTGGGATTAATACTATCGGACCACCTCCTTTTAAATCTACCGTACAATATGGCGGACGTCCAGGCCAAGTCGAAAGGGGTATTCAGGGTGCTGGAAAGCTGCCATAAGGTGCCCAAGACTTCTGCCGTAGTAACAACGACGCCAATACAACCCCCGGCCCCATAAGGGATGAAGAGGCCCCCACCGGGCCAAGGGCCGACCCCGAAGCAGGAAGTCCCTGCACGAGACGGTCTGGAGGGAGGCAAGAGGAGAAAGACGACCTGTGATCCTCTGTCCAAGTACGAGCTCAACACGCCGATCGACGTGATATACCTCCAAAACAGAGACAGGGGCATTTTCAAGGACCCGCCCAAATCCGGCGTCCCGGAGCATATGAAGAATAGGAATAGGTACTGCCAGTTCCATAAAGATTTCGGGCACGACACTGTCCACTGCTGTAATCTTTATGCCCAGGTCATGTTGGCGATCCACGCTGGCAGGTTGAAGCAATACGTGAAAACCGATGAAGAGCAGCCGCGGCAAGCCACTGCCAGGGCTGAGAAAGGGAAGCAAGTCCAAGCCTCGGGGTCGGGAGAGCAGACCCTCAGGATAGTGCCGACCATCGTTGGCAGGCCTGAGCCAACCCATGATCAAGAGGAAAAACAGAAGTGCCACAAAAGAGCCAAAAGCAGGGCGAAGTGCTTGATGGGGATAGGACACTCCGTCAACCACTTAATGTCGGGAGAAGGCCGCATACCCGCCGTTCCCATTGTTTTTACTCAGCAAGATCTAACCACGGTACGCCATCCTCACGACGACCCCTTGGTGATCAAGCTGCAGATCGGCTCCGCATTGGTTGGACGGGTCTTGGTCGATGGTGGGAGCAGTGTCGATATCCTATTTCTCAACACGTTCGAAAATATGGGTCTGGATAGAAGCGCACTCAGGCCAACCTGTCAACTGCTTTTCACTTTTGACAGCACCAGGGTCTACCCTTTAGGTATCGTTACCCTTAACGTCTGCGCAGCCGAAAGATGCGTGGACGTGGATTTCGTCGTCGTTGACTACCAGTCTTCCTTCAATGCCATCATGGGAAGAGGATGGATCCATGCCATGCATGGGGTCGCTTCCACCCTCCATCAAGTCTTAAGATGTCAGTCAAAGAATGGCACGTACACGATTGACATCAAGGGGGACCAGGCCTCTGC
>JXTB01000366.1:400610-453775 GCA_002914805.1 Parasponia andersonii
GGATTCATTGATTCAAGATAAGGTTCTTTCTTTACTAGCTAAGTCAATTATAATTCATGCTTCGTTGAAAAATCCTACCCTTTTTCAATAAACTTTTAATATGCTTTGCAATAGTTTCTTTCTCATTTTGCATTTCATCTTATCCTTAAGATTATGTTTCAGGTTCTAGATATCATACAATTTATAAGCCCACTTTGAAATTTGGTTGAATACTGAGAATTTATATTTTTTCTTCACGTAGCTTTGAATTTCATTCTCTTCAATATTCTTGGTCATCTATACTGGGCTTTGTTTGGCATTTAGATCAAATTGATGGAAATATTTAAAAAAAAAAATGATGAGAATTTGGAAGAGAACCCAATTTCCCAAATTTATTCCTAGAAAAAAAATTATGAGAATTTGGAAGAGAACCCAATTTCATTCTTTAAACAAAAAAAAAAAGAAGATTTCCATCAATTTAATTAATATTCCTAGTCATTTATATACTTCTGCCACAATATTGTAGAGGTCCAGTCTTCATTGACTTTTCTTCGAAAAAAAAAAAACCCTTTTTCTTTTTCATGAGATGTATGATAAAAGTGCAGCCAATTATGTGCTTTATTTGGAATTTTAGATTGTGCTTCCTTTGGTGTTTTTGAAGCCTGAACCTTCAAATTTGCAGCAAAACCATATTTGGGATGGCACAACTGGATTGACAGGATTGTGCTTTGGATTTTTTTTTTTTTATTTCTCGGCAGATTAAACCATTTTTCAAATCCGACTTCACAATTAGCTGGTGGGTTTAGACTTCAATATTGTGGTTTCGCAATTGCAGACTAGCTAGTAGAGATAGGGTGATGATTGAATTACCTAAATGCCCTTAAAATTAGTAATGCGCGTGATGGACATAAGACTTTTTAACGGCAAATTGTAACTGAAAAGGAAAAAAGGTTTTGATTGTCACATATTTGTAAGAATAGAGTTTTAAATGCCAAAAAAATAAAGGTAGAGACGAATATGTCAAAATATTCAAAGGTTAAGGTTAAGGACTAATAATGCTAAAAAGCGATTCCTTAGATTTGAATTCTATGACTCCGATATAAAATCATAATATTATCTAAATAAACGTGCATTATGATTTGTTAGCGTTACTCATATTTTTTTTTTTTGGTCCTGGATGGTAAATTCCAATTTTAACTTTCAACTTTATTGATGCATTCATCAATTATAAGAAGAGATATTATCATTTTTATACCTTATATTTAGATACTTTGTTCAGATTATACCTTATATTTTGGTTATTATCAACATTGACTTTTAGATTTGAAATCTATTATAAATTTATACTCTGACACCAATTTAGAGCAGTTAATTTACTAGGTTGCCGTTTAAAAAATTGAAAATAAATCATATAAAAACTGATTCGAGAATAAGTTTATTAAATCATTTTGATAAATTAACTATTCTAAATTAGTGTCATGATATAAATTTGTAACAAATATTAAATCTAAGGATCAATATTGATAATAATCAAAATAGAAGATATAAACTGAATAAAGTATCAAAATACATGGTATAAAAATGATAATATCCTTTATAAGAAATTGTTATCTAAGTTGCAAATATACAATGACTTGTGGACGGATGCTACCACTTGGTATTCCATAGTCTTCATGGATTTTTTTTCCCCCCTTTTAGAAACTGTTTTGAAATATTAGATGCCCTAAGATTCTTACAAACAAATTAAAAAAAAAAAAAAAATCAAAAGATGCATTTCTTCCTTCTCACGCGTGGATGCCTTCATTGAGAGAAAAAGCAAAGATATGCCATTTCCTAGATGTGGCTATAAATAGGACCATTTACTTATAAAGAAACACATCAAACAAGTGAAAGAAAAGAAAGAAAAACAGAGGGGTTTTCACATTAATTTGTTTGTGCTGCTACTACTCGTATATTAGATATATTTACTATAATTATACTATATTCTTATTTGTAACACATTATCAGTACGAGTCTCTAACTATCGTGAGTCTCTAACTATCGTGATCTTCATTGAGGTAAAATTAATCAATTAATATATTACTTATTATAATTCTGCATTTTTATTTTTAGCCATTTCATATCCATAATTCTAATATTAATATATTGTTTAACAATAACCTTGAAATATGTAGATTTCTAATCTTCATAAATATAATTTTTAGGAGTATTATGTTTACCAACTATCTTGTGGTTAAATTAGGTTGAGTCCAACTATGATTAATAGGCTTCTTACAAAATTCGAAGCTCAAAATACCAAAAATTGAAAAAATTCAGTTGGGCCGAATTTTTTGAAAAATTTCAGATTAATTTATAAAATTATTATTTTTTATAAGTTTTTTTTTAAATAACACTTTTAATAAATATCTAGAAAAATATATTTTTTTAAATTAATATTTTTCAATTGTACTCGTAATAATTAGTTGGGTTACTTGGATAATCAATCTAGTTACTTTAAGTAACCATTCAAGTTACTCTCTTTAAGTATCTCATCAGTTAATAAAAATAGTATTTTTCTAATTAAAATATGAGATTTCCTAAGTAATTTCAAAATCATGGATTTTTCATTTTTTTTTTAAATTACCATAAAAAAAATCAAATATCTTCAAGATAATTTAGTTAGGCTAAACTTGAATATTTGGATCACGGGGTAGCTTGTCACGATCCTCTACGGCCATACGCAAGACAAGTCTGCGACCCAATTAGGCTTACGAAAAATATATAATATTTTGTATATGATAAATAATAATATATTTTGATTTTAAAATAATAAAAATAAAAATAGATATAGAATTTATATCATTTCTTATTAATAGTTATTTTTAGGTTCAAATCTTATTAGATTCAAAGTGAACAAAAAATCCAATAATATGGTAATAGATTAGCTCACCTTCGCCCATCCTGACTTGATTTTAGGGAGGCTTAACTATAGGCTAGGCTAAGTCTTGCATTTATCTTATGTAGCCTAACCCATCCTGACTCGTGAATTTCGTGGGTCAGACCGGGTTGACTTTCAGTTCAGGTAGGCTTGTAGCAAAATGTCGGATGGGATTGGCTTGGTCGATTTGACATCTCTACTTAATTTAATGGCTCTATTATAGCTTTTTTTTTATTTTTTATTTTTTATGGAATCTTACAAAAACCCAGGCCTAGAGTCCTAAAAACCGAAAAATACTAGATGGGAAAAATGTTTTAAAAACGCCCTAGTTGATTTAGAAAAATATCATTTAAAAAAAATGTAGAAGAATATTATTTTTCAAAAGATATGGAAAAATATCTCATTTTCTTCAAAATTGATAAGTTTCAATGGTACTTGAGATAATTATAGATAACCAATCAGATTATTTAAGGCAACTAATATGGTTATCTAAGGTTACTTGATTGGATGCCTTGAGTATCTCATTGATTACTAAAAAATGGTATTGTTTTAAATATTTTCAAAAATTATATTTTTCTAAATGAATCTAGGATTTTTCAAACAAATTTAAAATCTCGATATTTTTGAATTATTTTTTGAAAATTTACCATATAAATAAAATTTCCTCTTTTGTTTTTCTTTTTTCCTTCCTACCTTTTCTTAATAATTAATTAATAATATTTCTCTTAAAAAATTATCTTTATACAAAATGCTATTAAAAACCTTACATATGACTTTAAGATAAAATGAACTCATTTCATACCCCTCAAATACGCTTATAAAATCATTTGCTTATATTATTATTTGATGAATTTTTGTAGTCATACCTAAAAATATCATGAATTATGATAATTTTAATCATGCGACTTTTTTTAACCTAGAAGTTTTGTTGATAACCGTAGACACAGCTTCATGCACTAATTTGCATACTAGAATTAATATTATGTGCTTCTCTCAATTTTTTTTTCTCTCTTTCAAGATCATGGTAACATTGTTCCCGAACAATACTTGTCTCGATCGAAACACTTGATCAATTCACATGGCCAAATTGACCTGAGCAAGTGGCTTATATGTAATTAATGTATATGTAATCACTAGTCCTAATTAGTCAAATTGCAAGTTTGCCAATGAATTGACGAAAAGAAAACGACTAATAAGTAACAAGTGGGTTGCCCTTAATTAAGTGGTCCCAAAAACTTAAACAAAATGTTTACTTGATTAATTAACACGTACGTGTTTTAGGAAATTAAATAATTTTATACTCAAGATAGCGTCCTATACATTAATCCTAAATAGATGTCTATTTTTTTTAAAATTTATAGCTAAATATCTAAATATATATANTATTATATGGTTTCAAAAATTAATTCCCAACCATAAAAAAAGGACAACATTGCTGTAAAAGGCTTTGGATATCTACCTTTTTTAAGGTACTCATCAATGCTCTTGCAGGGCAACTGTCGTTTACACTGTAAAATTAAACAGAACAGAACCACCAATAACGACAACCACCACTCGGATTTGAATGTTGTTAACTTCTTGTTCCTTACTATATTTGATAAATTAGTTTGGTGCATGCATTAATTTTAACAACATTATATTGCAATTAGTGAAAGAAATATGGAAAGAATTATTCAAATTTGGGTACGTTTACCTTTAACTATCAGGAATGAGCAAAGAAACAGTTATACAGGAAGAAAAATACTAAACAAAATGCATGATTTCCTCTCTCAATCTCGTAAATATATATAGGTTGTTATTAGGTATTTTTTTTAATTATATGTAGGTATTGTTTTTAACCATTTAATCATTATTTAATAATAATCTAAGGATTATAATAAAATATATAAAAATATATATATTATTAATGTTATTTTTTTTATATTTTATTATAAAAAAATATACATAATAATATTTTTGATATACGTAATAATATTTTAATGACAAAATTAATATTTATGTATAAGTAAAATAAAAACTTACGTGTACATTTATATATTTAACTAGAATCTCTCATATTTACGTGTTGTTAGCTGTAGCATCACAGTCCTCCGTCACGGAGCTGTAGGTCCCATCTCAATCTTACTGTCCACTGTGTGTATTACTTATAAAATTAGAGCTTATGTGATCACACTTTTTGAGAACATCTTCACTTTTCGTTTTATTTTAAAAAATAAAAAACACATAAGAATATTATTATTTTTATATATTGTATTTTAGTATTTTGTTTAATTTGTACTTTCTATTTTGGTTATTATCAATATTGACCTTTAAATTTAATATTTGTTATAAATTTATACCATAACACATATTTATAACAGTTAATTTACCAAGATGATTTAATAAACATATTCCCTGATTAGATTTTATATAGTTTATTTTCAATTTTTTAAACGGTGACTTAGTAAATTAACTGCTCTAAATAAGTGTCAAGGTATAAATTTGTAACAGATTTCAAATCTAAAGATCAATGTTGATAATAACCAAAACATAAGGTATAGTTTGATGTCAAAATATATGATATAAAAGTAATAATATCCTAAACACAAAATATAAGTGTATTCAACCAAGCTTTTGGGAATCAATTTTGGTGAGTCTCGTATAATTTAGAAGTATTCATTCTCCTGACTTCCTCTTAATCCAACTATTTGTACGTATGATAGTTACACGATAATAGTTATAGAGGAGAAAGAGAGAGGTTAAAGAGTGAGAAAGAGACAAGGGCCCATAGAGGAGATATTTTTTTTTAAAATAATACTTAATTAATAGTCATAATTTATTACAAATTTTTAAAAAAAAATCATACATATACTTTATTCAAGTTAAAATTTATGACATTTCAAAACTCACACTCACATTCTTAAAACTTTAGACCAACTAACTTCAGTTGGCTAGGAAGAGATTAGTACCCATTCCTATGGAGTTTTTTCCTATTTTGATTTTATTAAATTAAAAATTAGTAATCACGGATTTTTATGTCATGATAAATAATTTTCTTTTTATTTCTTTCTCTGCCAAACATTTCTTAAAATAAATAAATAAATAAAAACTGTCGAAGAAGAATAAATAAAAAGAAAGAAGAAGAAATAAAAAGAAAAACTAAACTTGTAGCAGCGAAAAAAAAAATCAAAATAACTTGTCGAAAATTCTTTCACTAATATAATCGTCAAAAAGCCTAATGTCGTACTGGAACATCTCATTCTAACGTTTGTTTATAGAATGTTAGTCACGTTACCAATGTTACGAGATTTTTGTCTTTTTGTTATTTGTTTTTTATTTTTTTGAATAATTAGTTACGTTACCAAAATGTTACTTCCAAATTACCTTATCGTCTCTTTTGATTTTTTTTTTTTTTTTGGTAGAAAGACGTTTTTTTTTATAAAAATAGTACTTCCTTTAATCTTTTTTTTTTTGGGTAAAATAGTACTTCATTTAATCATAAAAAGTATAATAATACTTTAAATCCCACTGAACTCGCATCTCCTACAGAGTGGCTTTGGCTGCTTCTACGCAGTTTTCGTCTTCAATTTCCTTCCATTAAAAATAAAAATAAAAAAATAAAAAAACCCATATGGCGTTGAAGTCCGCAAAGTATTCTAGATGCCACCTTTTGAATGGTAAGCTTTAGATTTTTATTAAGACCCATTTTCCATTTTTCTATTTTCCATGGTTTTGAGCTCAAGAAATAACAAGTGTCTTCTAGTGTTACAGAATTCAGAACCAAGTTTATCAGTTTCCAGATAAAGAAGAAGAAGAAGACCACTGTTGAAATAATGGCACCGTCAGTAAAGTTGCAAGGTGTGGATGATGAAATGCAGAAGCTTTTGGATTCAAATATGGATGAAGCTCCAGCTAGAAGGCGTGCTCGTGAGGCTTTTAAGGATATTCAACTTGGGATTGACCATATTTTGTTCAAGGTATCCATTTTGAATTTTATTGGTTTTTCTTTATTCCATAGTTTCGGTAATTTGACTGGCTTTTCTTTGGTGTATGGTATTCGTGTTTTTTAGTAACTTTTTGTGTTACTCATTTTGTTTAATGGAGGTTTTTTGGGTTTTATTAGTTGGATTGAGTTGAAATTGGAGAGATTTGAGTTGGGTTTTGATTGAAAAAGTTGTGTAAATTGAAATTTTGATGAACCGTTTTGAGAATTACAAGTGTTGTTTTGGATTTTGCTTTTAGCCTTTCTCATAGGGATTGTTCCAAGCTGGTTTTACTTCTTTACTTACTTTGTGCACTTATTATTATTTTTGGTTCATATCAATTTTTGTTTGTGCAAGTATTTTTGGATATGTAATTCATTTTAAAGGCTGACTCACTGTCTTTGAGTCTTCTGATTTTTGCCAAGTAAATTAATATGCACACGTTTGATTCTGTTGCAGACACCGACGGATGGATTGAAAGTGAAGGAGGTGGGGACTTGTTATTTCAGTAATGAACTTCTGTTTGTATCATTACTGTTATCTGTACGGTCATTTTGTGTGCCAAATTAAGAGCAAAAAATTGGATTCTCTTCATTTATTTATTTTCCCTTTTTAATTGCTTATTTGATTTTGGCCGAGTAATTCACTTGGAAGCTTGATATTTGTTTACAAAAGAGCCAGTGTTAGAACAGCTGTTCTTGTTTATTAAGTAATACTCGATCTCCTTGTCATGTTTACTATGGTGCAGTCATATGAGGTGAACTCTAGGGGACTGGAAATTTTCTCTAAGAGTTGGCTTCCAGAGACATCTCCCCTCAAGGCGATAGTGTGTTATTGTCATGGTTATGGTGACACATGCACATTTTTCTTTGAAGGCATGTGGATTTCAATGAAAAATCAGTAACATTTTGGTTTTTGGTATGCCATTCTAGTGGAACCTAATTATTTCGTAATACTTTCAGGTCTTGCAAGGAAGTTGGCGTTACATGGATATGGAGTTTTTGCAATGGATTATCCAGGATTTGGTCTTTCCGAAGGTCTTCATTCTTACATTCTGAGCTTTGACCAGCTTGTAGATGATGCCATTGAGCATTACGCAAAAGTCCAAGGTACTGCTAAGTCTTTTAATTACCTGTCTAAAAACTTTTAGCAGGAAAGAACATGTACAGTAAAAACTTTGGTTGGACAAAATTTTGTTTTAGAAGCAACGTTTAAGTTAAAATACTCAAAGGAGTGAGTTATAGGTTTGTGGAATGACATATCAGAGGAAATAAGGAATGGAAACTATTGTGCATTCATTGAGTCAGCTTCCAACAAGTGCTTCGAATATGCATACTGTGATGGGTTTAAAAAGCATTTGAAAATTTTGAGATCAGTTTGCAAGATGACCCTTTTAAATAGAACTGATATAGCTCTTTTAGCATCTTATAATCCATTCTTTCTGCCTCTGGAGAGTAGGGTAAGTAGAACTTATTTATATGAGAAGTCAGGGTTCAAGGTTTTAACTTTTCATATCTACGTGTACTGAGTTAGAAAATTGCGATTAAGTGAATAAAGACCACCAGATCTCTTCCTTCTCATGATTATAATGAACTAGACCAATATGAAGTTTCACATACCCAGGCATTAAGTTGTCTTGCTTGTTGATTTTCAGTTGACTTCTGCCCTGAGATCTTCTCTTCTCCTTTTTGTAATTTTTAAGTAGTTAGGGAAGCGAATTCATTTCTCAACAGGCTGGTGATTATCCTTGTTAGAAGTTTGGACACTAGTTTCTGTTATTACGTATGTTGGTTCTCTTTGCTTTTCCTTTAGGAATCCTTGTGAGGATTAAGGCAGGAAGTCATTTTTTTTTTGGTACTCATGAAGTCAATTTAATATGTTTAGTCCAATACAGAGGAAAGCAGTTGGGGAACAAAGGGAATCCATGATTAATCCCCAGGCAGACGATTTGCAAGGGACCTATTTTTAGATTTTCATTGTTGTCATTGGCCTCTTTATATTTTTCTCCTTGAATTTTGTACCTTGTATCCTTTGGGAGTCGGAAATTAGTGTAAAAAATGTAAGAGCAATTGTTTGAGTGGTGAATATGAATGTTTTGGACTGGACCATGGCATTCGACAAAAGTATTGACAAGGGAAAGGCCTCTTTAGGTATTTACATTACCTACGTAATGGATTACTGTGAAACTAATTCGTACAAAGAATAAAATGTCAATATAAGAGGCAATAACTGCAGGTTTCTGTAACCAAGGATGGAGAAATCAATCTACAGCATTTTTTTTCCAAAAAAAAAAAAAAGAAAAAAACCGAAAGAAAATGCCCCAAGAATCTTGTCTTGCCGGGGAAGCTTTCTTTCCAAATAGATGCACTAATCCAATCATTTCTCCCCAATATGTTTAATCTCCAATAATTATTGGAGACCGTGGTCTATACTATGTATAGGAATTTTGTCGTGAATTGAATCTTTGCTTTGTTTTCTTGCAACATGAACAATCAATATGATGGAAAAATGAACTTCATTTTTAATTTCTTATTTATTGAGACTCAGATTTTTGAATTAATTCTAAAATGGTCAATTGTGGATGTTGCCAGAAGTAGTTTCTCTAGGGTGACTACTTGCTCTATTTTCCTTTCCTTTCCTTTCTTATCTCTTCCAGTCAGTTGTTTCCTTCATCTACCTTCTTAAGTTTGCTGGTTTCAGTTTTCTTCTCCCTTTTTTTCTCAATTCCGAATTTATGATCACCGAATGTGACCTCAAGTTATGAGCAAATTGTCTTGAACACATACTACTATGTTGTATAGCATCCCTGACATTTGTGCTTGTACATGCTGGTGGCAGAGAACCTGGGGTTCCATGATCTTCCAAGCTTCCTCTTTGGACAGTCAATGGGTGGAGCTGTAGCTCTGAAGATGCACCTAAAGCAACCAAATTCATGGAACGGTGCAATTCTTGTGGCACCTATGTGCAAAGTAATTTTGGGATCAATTAATGCATATACACTGCCATTATGAGATTTGATCCTTTAATTAATAGACTCGTATTTTGTAGATTGCAGATGACATGTATCCACCAGTGCTGCTAACTCAGATTCTGATTGGTCTGGCCAAAGTTCTTCCAAAGAAGAAATTAGTTCCACAGAAGGATATGGCCAAGGCCGCATTTAGAGACTTGAAGAAGAGAGAAATGGTATGACATTCTCTTAATAAGACTATGATTTATGTAGTAATGTTCGGATTTATGTAGTAATGTTCTAGGCTTTTAGCAAAAAGTATCAGTCTAAAGTTACTTTTTGAACTTGGTAATATTGGTCTTTTATATTTGTCCTGCCTCAAAGTAAGTTCTGTTCTAACCTCCTTAGTAATATTTTTACTGTTTTGTGTACGCCAGTTCCTCATGATCAAAGTTTTTTACTTGATTTCATTTTACTACAGACAGCCTACAATGTCATTGCTTACAAGGATAAACCACGCTTACGGACTGCATTAGAAATGCTAAAAACCACAGAAGAGATAGAACGTCGATTGGAAGAAGTATGTTATCCATTTCTTCTCAATTTCTCATACTACATTTTGTGAAATCTGGATCACCTCAATCACCCTTTTGGTTTTTCTTCTTTTGCTTGGACTGAACTGGTCCGATTTGTCCTATATCTATTTATTCCCTTTTATATATGAGTTTATGTATCAGATGCTTCCTATTTATCTTTGTTATCCATTCTTTAGTGTTATAAGCAGTGTCTGTATGAACCTACAAAAGGTGGCTAATATCTACCGTGATATTGTCACTTTTAGATGTCAAAGTGTTTGAGAATTGAGATCTATCTGAACCTATTTTAAGAAGATTATAGATTGAAAAGGAGTCAAATCATACGTTCTATTGAAGTTTTTCTAGATCACTAAAACACCTGTTACAGAGTTGTAACAACAGAGTTTTACAGAATGCCGTTGTGTTTTTGGATGTCATACAGGTTTCCCTCCCATTATTAATTTTGCACGGCGAGGCTGACACTGTTACCGACCCATCTGTTAGCAAGGCCTTGTATGAGAAAGCTAGGAGTTCAGACAAGAAGCTTAACGTTTACAAGGATGCTTATCATTCACTTCTTGAGGGTGAGCCAGATGAAATGATAGATCGAGTTTTCAGTGACATCATTTTGTGGCTTGATGAGCATAGCACAAAAAGTACAAGTAGCTGAAATATCTCCCTCCATGCATGCGTCAGATGCAATTGAAAAATGCTTTGCTTTATAAGTCTACAATTTTGCATATAAAAGTTTGGGAAGCAGTATTTTTCATATTGTTTCGTTAATGTATAGATCCATATTTTATTCTCCATATATTATTGAACTTCAGCTTTGCTGTGGAAGTAATCAACAGGTTAATAAGCTAATCTAGTTGGATTTTAGCTTTGCTTCTTTCTTACATTACTCTGCTCGTACAAACAATTACTCCATTAATGGTTGGTTCTGCATTTAATCAAGATCCTATATCTTTAAGTGCATGACTAGTAAAGTGATATAAAAGTACTAGAAAATAAGCACCCCGAGCTTATGCTAGTGGAATCTTTAGCTCGAAGTTGAGATGTTTTATGAAACAGAACCACAGACTAGCATCTATCTTGATGTTGGCAAATACATATTATTTTCTGGGATAATATGAAAAAAAAAAAAGCACCATGTTTTGTCTTTCTGCAAAAAAAAAATAATAATAAAACCCCCACATTTTTTTACTAATTAAATCATTTATTTGTCTTTTTTTTTTTATTAAATTGGATGCAAAGACAGTCAAAATTGGAGTTAAAAATTAAGGAAAGTGAATGTTTTTAACTTTTAAAATCAGATAACATAATTAAAATTTTTTTTTTTGTGTACTTGAATGCTCGTGCAATTGGATTTTTAAAAAATTATAAATGATTTTTTGGTGTAGATTTGACTCTTTCGGTTGATGTTAATTTACAATTTTAAATAATATAAATATTTTTATAATAATTTGAAATTCTAATTTTGCCTATATATTTGAAATTATTTATCGGAGAGATTTAATAGAAAAATACAAATGTACGTAGTTTTTTTTAGCTAAAAGACTAAAAGGCACGAGTTTTTTTTTTTCTTTCATATTATCCCTAATTTTCCAATGTGAATAAAATTATTGAATAAAAGAGAATGGAAGAAAAAAGTGTTAGCTTTTCAAGTATGTAAACTGAAGATTTTATTTTCTGGCTTGTATTGAATGTTATGTGGACCCCATGTCAGGAATTGTCCCTAGAAGCTTTAATGTGCACTATTTGTACTTGAAATCCCACCACTAAAGTATCACCAGTGAAAATGATGTTTTTGAGGTCAATGTTGGTGCAGATATATTTGGATAACTGGCATGCACCGAGGGGTGAACTAAGTACAATAATGGGTTAACATTAAAGAAAGGGGCCATGGTAATTGGAAACATAATAATAGGAGAGTGCAAGGCTGCAATCTAAGAAAGCTCAATGGAAAGCTACAAATAAAATATGTCTGACGGCAATAATCATTTTAGAATTCTATATTACCAAAAATACGAGGTTTGCATCTGAATTACTTGTAACCTTACTATTTGTAACACATAGCAATAATTCTTATTTAGAACAGCGATTTGCAACTATAACTGTCAGGTTTATGTAGGGACTGGTATGAAGTTTAGGTTTCAACATTGGGTTAATGACACACCAAAAAAAAAAAAAAAAAACTCCAAGTATTATTTTTCTGCAATTTTACTTTTAACTATATTTGTTAGTTTGTTTAAAATTATATTTCACATTTGAAATTTTTACAAATTTCTATTTTTTTTGTACAAATTTAATGATATATGCTAACTGTTTTAAATTATTTTCAATAAATTCTACAAATAACGTCGCTTTTATATATTGTATTTTGATATTTTGTTTAGTTTATATATTGTATTTTGGTTATTATCAATATTGACATTTAGATTTGAAATCTATTACAAATTTATACCGCATCACCAATTTAAATCAATTAATTTATTAAGATGATTTAATAAACCTATTCTTAGATCAATTTTTATATAATTTATTTTCAATTTTTAAACGACTTCTTAATAAATTAACTGTTTTAAATTAGTGTCAGAGTATAAATTTGTAGCAGATTTCAAATTTAAAAGTTAATGTTGATAATAATCAAAATACAAGGTATAATTTGAACAAAATGTCAAAGTATAAAGTATAAAAATAATATTATTCCTTATAACTATTTGTCAACAAAAATAAGATATCCTCGATTCGATTTTTTTTTTACTTCGGAATTTTTTGGTCAATTTAGACATAAAGGGCAGATTTTTGCAGGAATTTTAGATGTAGATGTATAATTTTGCACATAAAAAAAAGATTAAAATTGCAAAAATCATACTCTAGGGTATTTTTTTTTTGGTTGTTATTCCTTTAGCATTTGTCATTAAATTGATGATGAAAAATGAACCTCATATGCACAATACAGAGTCTTTCTTGGAATACTTTTTTTTTTCCAACTTTATTTTTCACGCATATTTTTCATTTTTTTTGGGTCTATTAGTATCTAGGAAGATGAAGAAGACAAGTGAGATTTTTTTTAAAATTTTGTTCAAAAAATATATTATGTTTTTTTAGATTTGCTAAGTATCCCACCTTATATCATATATATATATATTTTTGAATACTATCTGATTTGTGACATGTGATTTGTTCTCATATAATCACAAATAAGAATAATGCTAGAATAATGCTAGGGGCATTAAAGATTTACACAAAAATCTTACACCACATAATATGGCAATCATTTCAACCATTAAATTTTAAATAATGTGACCTCATATTAAAAAAAATGTAATTAAAATAGATACCATATCATTCCTATAAGTTTTTATGCAAATTTTTAGTGTCCATACCATATATGTATTGTATGTATATGTTATTCAACCAATTGTAATAAGTTTCACATTGAATTTATCTATCACATCAAGTCATTTTAAAAAGATGAATGAGGTGAGATCCCTACACTATTTTTTTCTTTTACTATTGTAGATGAGTTATTTTTCATTGTTAATTAATGGCAATAAAGGAAAACAAAATACTTAACTGCCTCTAAATTTATTAATCAAGGAAAGTTTGATAGTTTTTCTTTCTTATTTTTATTTTTATACGGAACAATAGTCAATAATCAGGTAATCACCAAGTAAAGGATTCGGTTCAAGACTATGCCACAAACCAATATATTTTGTGTCTTGTTTAAGTGGAGGACAACAAAACATATTGAACTCTAAAAGCAGGTATAAACCTAAACGAAGACAGAAATATGTATCGACCTAAAGACGTAAGATAAAAAGGGTACAAAAGTATTAATCCATAAAGAGAAAAGTAGTTCAAAACCAGATCTCATCATCAGTCACCTCAATTTGAAAATCCATTTGGCTGCTTAACGGTACAGAAGCAAATCTGAGTCTCAGTCCCGCTCACACTCGCTCAAACGTTGTATTGATGAGCCGACCATTTTCGTCAAAGTTCGCAAGGAAACCTTTTCCATTGCCGTCATCGTCAACGGCGACGGCGAGGGCGACCTTGAAGGCCGATCGGAGGAAGAAAAAGAATGAGGATCAGCAACAGCACCACCAACAGCAGAAGAGTCTTCGAAGTCCATTGCAGGATCTCAATGCCATCGTCACTACCAACAGCACCCCCGACCCTTCTTCGTCTATCTCCATTGAAGCCCCGCGAGGGTGTCTCAGGTTCTTTCTATCTCATTCTTCTTCTTCTGCTGCTGATTCTTCAAAAATGGCTGTTCATGGCCCATTAACTCATTCCACAACCCCCAAATCAGCCCCCTTGGTGGGACTGGGACCTTCCAAACCCTCCGTTTCCAAATCCAAGGAGAATCGGGGCAAATGCAATCTTTTTATGAAAAACTCGGACAAACCCGCGAAACCCAATTCGAGAAAGTTGCGGAAGGATAACCCCTGTTGTCTCTACCAATGGCAGTCTGCCAAGAAACCCAGATCCACAACTGGGCAGCAGTCTAGAAATTGTTCGGTTTCGAACTTGACTGGGGTTTCTGCCAAAAGGTTGGAATCTGGGTCGGTGGTAAAAGGCGCGGTTGAGCTCAATCCATGTGTGAGTGATGAAAACTTTACGCCATTGAATAAGGTAGCAACTGGGTTTGGTTCGGATTGTAGGGCTGAGAAAGCTATGGAAGAGAATTCGAGCAATGGGAACAGCAAAACCAAAACTCCTCCTATTCAGGCCTCTGTGTCTCCCGAAATACAATGCGGGTCGTCTGTGTTGTCAACAAGCACACCTGCTTGTTATGGAGCTGGCCACGTGGTCTCTGGGGTCACTGACAAGAGGAAGTGCCGTCCTAGAGGGCTGCTTGCTGTTGGAGAGAATGATTCTGGGTTTGGTAAAGGTAAGGCTTTAGGTAGTTTTGATTATGGTGATGATGATGAAAATGTCAGGGGGGTTTTTACCGAGTCTGATGCCACGTTGATACCTTTGCCTACTGAAGCTTCAATGCATTGGCTTTTATCACCTTGTAGAGAGGACAATGAGAGCAAGAAGGAGAATGCTGAGAATGGTTCTCGTCAATCTAAGAGTGTTGCAGGGTCCATTAGTCTCCCTTCTCCATTTTCGCCGTCATGTAGTTATGAGTTAACCTCAGATGCTTGTAATACAGCAAGCGCTACTTATTATAGCAGGAAGAATGTCTCAATGATTTGTCCTAGTGGACTCCCCGAGTTTCGAGAATTGTTGGAGCCCTTGAATCACCATAGTCCCATGTTGTCTTCTCCACATAGCACACATAATTTTGGGACTTCCTCGAAAGAGGGAAGAAAACACCCTTATGATCTTGATGGTGAGAATTCTCCATTCTCTATGGACTCATTAGGTAGTGGAAATGTAATCCTTACCCCTGGATCTGACTCGAGTTCAGATAGATATGCTGACTTAATACGGTTAAGTACGGACAATCAAGGGAAAAATAAATTTGATTCTGAACTCAATTCGGTGGTCGAAGCTCTTCGGAAGACAAGCTTGTCTCCTAACAGCCTTGAACCAGTTAGGGACAGCATTGATTTCAGCTTCCAGTTTGATTCTCTAAGTACATCTTGCAGTTCTGTTTATCTTACCCAGTTTAAGCAAATACTTGACGATCAGGCTTCTTGGAACTCATGCTCTACACTGGGGAATGAGTCGCAATCCCAGATGAGGATATCATGGAGAGAAGGATTAATGAGCCAGATATATGAGATGGATGAATTTGACTGCTGCAGATGTCTATCAGATGAAGAAGAAGATACCAAGGACTGCAGCAACGACCAATTAAAATCTATTGAAGGTTCTGATGTCAATGCAACTACAAGTAGCCATCCTAAATCTGATTGTTGGTCTTCTAAGATTTTGGATGATGAACCAAGAATTGAAGAAAAAGGTCAAGAAAACTTCCCGTCTGGAACTCCTCAATTATCATATTCATGTGCAGAGTCCATAAGCACTGACGGAGGTGGCCTGCTTGCTTCTGCCGATTCTGATTGGGATTTGTGCTACAAGAATGAGCTGTTCCGAGTATGATTTTTTGTTAACTTATCTTGTATGCTTTACTCCTGTAACCCTGTCGAAATAAGCTCCTCCGCCTTAGGCAAGGTACTTTTTTGTGGGGTTCACTCTGTAAACTACTACATAAATGAACACGATGATATAATGTGTTTTATTTTTATTGTTTAAATTTTTAATGTCGTATCATTTAAATTGTCTCCAACTAAGACTTATAGTTGGTTATATGATGTGTAAGGTGCTCATTGGTACATTCCAAGCTTTGACCAGCTTGTAGATGATGCTATTGAGCGTTGCGCAAAAGTCAAAGGCACTGCTAGTTTTTGAGTAAGCTCTCTGAAAAATTAAAGTAGAAAAGAACCAGTACTGTAAAAAGTTCGGTTGCAAAAACTCTTCTTTTAGAAACAACCGTTACATTTTAAGCACTCATAGGCATGAATCATATTGTGGAATTATGTATCAACTATTGCCAGTTTTTGAGTAAGATCTCTAAAAATTTAAAGCAGAAAAGAACCAGTACTGTAAAAAGTTTGGTTGGAAAAACTCTTCTTTTAGAAGCAACCATTACATTTCAAGCACCCATAGGCATGAATCATATTGTGGAATATTGTATCATTTATTGTGAGTTCATTGAGTCAGCTTACATCTGATGCTTCAAATCAGCATTCTGTGATGGGTTTGGAAACCATTTGAAAATTCTGAGACCATTTGCTAGATGAACCTGTATAAGTAGTATTGTTTTTGTTCTTTTAGTATGAAGTTTCATAACCAAAGCCCCAGGGGTGTTACTGGTTGATTTCCAGTTGAGTTCTACCTTTAGTGAGTCTTCTCCGTTTCATAATTTTTAACTAGTTGTGGAAGAGAAACTTCATTTCTCGACAGGCTGGTAATCACCCTTGCTGGAAGTTAGGATACCATTCTCCTTATACTGGTTCTGTTTTCTTTTCTTTGGGAAATCCTTGGGAGGACTAAAAAGGTGGGTACCCTTGTAATGTATACATACAGGAATATACATATATAGTACATATGTGTTTATATGTATATTTCTTGGTGGTCATGTGAGTCCTTGATTTAATACGTTCAATCCAATACAGAGAATAGCAGTTGGAGAGCAAGGCAATTCGTGATTAATCTCCGAGCAGATAATTTGCAAGGGACCTGATGAAACTGCTCCATACACAGTCGCTCTTGGCTGGAAGTTTTCTTTCAAAATGGCACGTTATTCAAATCATTTCTCTCCGCAATATGTATAATCTCTAGTAGACTCATTGGAGCCAGAAGGGTGTATACAATGAAGGAGTTAGCCTGAAGTAAATGTTACTTTGTTTTCTTGCAACATAAACAATCAATATGCTGGAAGAAATGGACATTATTATTATTAGGACTCGTATCTGGAAATAATTTTCTGAAATGATTTATTGTGGATTTTAGGAGAATTTGTTTCTCTTGGATTTCTCTTACCCATTTTCTCTTGGATATCTTTTCGTCTTCCTTTCTCGTACTCACAATTTATGATCACAAAATGTAACCTCAAGTCATAAGTAAATTGTCTGACATAAGCTACTACTTTATAAAGCATCTCTGTTCTTTGTGCTTGTACGTGCTATTGGCAAATGACCCAGAGATCTGTGCTCTTCCAAGATTCCCCGTTTGGACAGCTGAGGAGAAGAGCTGTATGTCATGTCCTTAGCCTTAAACTAGATAATCGTGCAGTATTTAGTACAGTCTGTTGCACTGAATCAGTCTATGAACACTCAAAAAAGGGATTTAGAGTAAGTTTTTGAGACAAAGTGGTAAGGATGAGAGAATTTAGGTAAATGAAAGCTTTGTATAACTCTTAGAATACTTAGAACTCTCACAAATGGGACATTTATCCAATGGGTCCTTTATATAGGCAAAACCTAAACCAACCAACGGTTGTGATCGTGCCAAGTAGCATGATCTTACAAATGGTCTAGATTATTCTCAAATAAAGTTACAATATCTACAAAGATATTTACATAGAGAATTTTAGAACAAAACATAGTTTAGATCCTTCTAAGAGGTTCACTTACCATCTTGCCTCTTCTAAGTCATTCTAAGAGCTTCTAGGACCGTCCAACCCATCTAGTACTATCCAGCCTTGTTTAGAACCTTCTAGGACTTAGTAGCACCAACTAGAGTCTTCTAGCATGGCCAAGACCTCTCTTGATTACTCTAGAAGTGTCAACCATGTTCTAGGGTCTTCTTCAATCTTTTTGGGTGAGCAGTATATATAGAGGACCTTAGAGCCATGAGCAACAATATTTAGATTTTGGGAGCCAAATGAGCGGGGCGTAACACCCTCCCCCACTCAAGTTCACGACGTCCCTGTCGCGCCATTGACTTTGAACCGTCCGTTATGGTTTTTGAATTGCCTTTTTAGCTCTCTTTTGAAGTCATTAAAGATGGCTATAGTGCACAACCCTCGTTGCATCTCCCCGTGTCTCCGCCTCCACCATAACATAGAGGTATCGGTTAGATACAAAGTAGCATTACGAATTTTACCAGCATCGTCCGTCACATAAATTTTCTCTCTCCAAACACTCATAGAAATGTACCAAATTGCTATTACAAAAGAAATTTTCAAAAACGCTCCTAAAAAAGTTAAAATGGGCCAAAAGACTTGTTTTTACCTTAATTTCCTAGGATATTTACCATGGGTCCATATCTTACGTTGGTGAATGATTTTTAAAAATATTTATAAAAATGACTATTTAAAAAAACAACCATGTTTTAATTTTAAAAGAAGACCTTTACCAATGGATAACACAAATCCATCTGTATATATATTTTTATAAAATGACTACTTTTAAGGTAAAAAATAATATAACTCAAAAATTAATATTCGCAAGAAAAAACAAACTTTCAAATTTTTTTTCCACCAACCTCATACTGACGTTCAATCGTTGGCCTCAAAGTATTGTTTGAGTCCCCATAGGAAGTTCTCAACTTCCCTAGCATTGCGAGTACCATTGAAGGTCTTTGGTTTAGGTACCTCAACCTTTCTTGCCTTAAATGGTTATTGTGGTGGTCAAACCTGTAACCACCGTTCACTCGCACAAAGTAAGATCACCACTCATCTCATCTACTCTAAGTAAAACATTACTGAGTTCTCTTTGGAAGAGATCTCGTACCTTGACAATCTTCGAATGAAGGGACTCGATCTCGCACCTTAAGTCAGCCTCTAGCCCACCAAGCGCATCTTTGATGCCGCTGTGGATCTCCGCATCTTCGGTCTCCAAACTGTCGCAAAGGCTATCTAGATCGTCTACACGCTCGCCCAACGTGCCTAAGTTGGACTCTAGTCGGGACACTCTAGCCTCCAAGCTAGTCACCACGTCCCTCGACTTGCCGTGGGTAGTACCTTTCCTCCCTTTGTCATGCCCACGTTCAGAACACCAACTTCGATGGAGTCTGGAGTTGCAGCCATGGTCTTCATTTAGACAATGGAACCACCAAGATATAATGAGCAACCAAAGCTCTGATACTACGCTGTCACGACCCTAGCCTTAAACTAGACAATCGTGCGGTACTTATTATAGTCCGTCCCACTGAATCAGCCTACTAACACTCAAGAAAGGGACTTAGAGTAAGTTTTTGAGACAAAGTGGTAAGGATGAGAGAGTTTAGGTGAATGAAAGCTTTGTATTACTCTTAGAATACTTAGAACTCTCACAAATGGGACTTGTGTACAAATGAACCTAAGGGGTTCTTTATATAGACAAAGGCTAAACCAACTAACGGTTGTGATCGTACCAAGGAGCATGATCTTACAAAGGGTCTTGATTATTCTCAAATAAAATTATAATATCTACAAAGATATTTACATAGAGAATTTTAGAACAAAACATGGTCTAGATCCTTCTAAGAGGTTCACCCACCATCTTGGCTCTTCTAAGTTATTCTAGGAGTTTTTAGGACCGTCCAACCCATCTAATACCATCCGACTTTGTCTAGAGTTTTCTAGGACTTAATAGCACCAACTAGAGCCTTCTAGCATGGCCAAGACCTCTCTTGATCACTCTAGAAATGTCAACCATGTTCTAGGGTCTTCCTCAATCTTTTTGGGTGAGCAGTATATAGATTTTAGGAGCCAAATGAGCGGGTGTAACATGTAGCTCTAAAGCTGCACCTAAAGCAACCAGAAGCATGGAATGGTGGAATTCTTGTTTCAACTGTGTGCGAAGTAATTTTTAAATAAAGAATGTATAAAAACTGTTCTTTCTTTAATGAGTTTGGAACTTTCACTTAACAGATTAACATTTTGTACATTGCAGATGACATGTTTCCAACCTTGCTGCGAGCATGGATCTTGAATGATCTGGCGAAATTTCTTTCAAAGATCAAATCAGTTCCACAAAAGTATTGCGCCTGAGGCTGCATTTAGAGACTACAAGAAAATAGAATAGGTATGTCTTTACCCTTAAAACATTATAATCAGCATGAAAGATATAGCATTTATGTACTACGTTTATGGCAAAAAGTATGGATGTAAGGTTTCAATATGGAGTGTGTAATACTAGTTTCTCCCTGTTTACCTTGCCTCTAAGTGACTTTTTGTTCTATTCTCCTTTATGTTATGATGTTATCCACCCTGCTGTAAACATGCCCAATGCCTTATAGATAATTGCGTACAAGGATAAACCACGAGTATAGACAGAATAGAAATGCTAAAAACCACAAAAGAAGTAGAATGTCGATTGGGAGAATTATGTTAGTACATTACCTTTTTTTTTCCCCCGAAAAACAAATATTTTCTTACATTTTTAATGAAATCTGGATGACCTGAATGACAGTTTTGATTTGGCTTCTTTACTTGCATGGAACTGGTTCAGTCCTTCTACAGTTAATTCTTCCCTTTTATATCTGAGTTGTTCTATCGGACATTTCCTATTTTATTTTTGTTATGCGCTCTTTAGGTTAATAAGCTGTGTTGTTTATGATCCTACAAAAGGTGCCTGTAAAAGATATTGTCAGTTTAAGATGACAGCTGAGTTTTAGATACATCTGAATCTGCTGAATTTTCATTGGCTGTAATCTGAATAGGATTTAAAATGTGATAGGTTCAAAAGGAGGAAATCATTTGTTCAAATTTTCATGAATTTCATTTTACCTTGATGTTTTTGTTGATTAATAAAAAACATGCCACAGTATTTTTTTTTTTTTTTTAATGGGTTTTTTCCCCCCTATCAAAATGGATTTCATTACAGGTTGCCCTGCCATTAGCAATTCTGCAAGGCGAGGCTGACATTGTTACTGATCATTGTTATTGATCCATCTGGCCTTGTATGAGAAAGCTAGCATGCTACTTTACAAGGATGCTGGTCATTCACTTCTTGGGGGAGAACCAAACGAAATGATTGATCCAGTTTTATTGGCATCATTTGTTGCTTGATAAGCATAGGACAGTGACCTCTCTCTGTGTGTTTGTTTGTGGCGCACACGTTGGATGACGAAAAATTCTGTGGTTGTAAAATTTGCAATTGCTTATACTTATACAAGCCATCAAGCTGTGACTTATAGAAGCAGTATTTTTCATCTTGTTTGGTTAATGTAAGGTTTTAATTTTTTTATTTTTATTTTTTAATTTTTTAAGAATAACAATAGCTGGAACTATTCTGTGTTGAACTTCACCTTTCCTCTGGAAGTATTTAACAAGTTAATAAGCTATATGATGGGAGTTTAGCTTCTCTTTTTATTTTTATTTTTATTTTAATTTTTTGAATAATTTTTTAACATTACTCTGCTTGCAAAGACAATTACTTAGCTTTCATTGCATTTGATGAAGATCCTACATTGTTCAGTGTGTGGCTGCCTAAATGAATTGAAAATGCTACCGTTCACCATGTTGGAAGCTGCTTATGCAGCATGAGTCTTTGTCTTCGAGTTGATATGTTTTATAAACAGAACTACAATGTAGCATATTTGGCATTCATTGATGAATAGATACAAAAATTAATGAGTTAGCTTTTCAAGAATGTAAAATGTAGATATTTGTCATGGATGTTGTGTGGAATATATGCGAGTAATTGTGCCAGAAGCCTTTTAGTGATTTATTTTTACTTGAAATTCCTCTACTACCACCTTTGAAGAATGATATTTTTGTGGTCAATATAGGTACAGACATAAGACACCTGGCTTGCACCGAGGGAAGTCCAAGTATAATTATCGGGAAACATAATAATTGCCGAGTGTAATGAAAGCTAAAAAGTTCAATTGAAAGCCAGAATAAAGCATGTTTTTCTAGGATGATGGTCCACAGAGCGATCCCACTTTCCCTCAAGAATTAGAATCTGTTTATATCCTGTCTCTACAGCTTGCCCGGATGGAGAAAAGAAAAAGAAAAAGTAGAAAAAGGGTAACTTAGTTGAGAAAGAAGACAAGTAATATGATTGAATACATAACAACTTGGTGCAATAGTCTACAAATAGAGTCAGTTCTACACGATTAACAGGAACGAGAACTCAAGAGGTTTGTCACAGTAAGATGCGCCGATAGTGGACTACAACCATTCATCGTTTTATCGTAGAATCCACGTCAATAGACGGTCCAGATTTTATTAATGCGTCCGGACTGTATTAATGTACAATACATTAATAGTATTCGAGAATTCAAATGCATCCCCCCTTGACCCCAACTCAACTATCTACGATGAGCTAAAAGCTCTTCAAGTTACAGTTTAGGACCTGACCCAATAATGGACTTAGTTCCTGTCTTTCCTTTTCAACTTAGGCTAACTTATTGGAGTTCATTTTGGTGGTGTCCGGTGGGACACAACTTGGTCAGATGACAAAGCAAGCAAGATTGACGAAGCTTTAGCCTCTACCAGTCTACTAGTCTTGTCGGTTACCATAGAGGTTTTGGCGGAGAAGCAACTGATATTTTGAGAAAGTGAACTGAAAGTTCTCTTTTTTGTAACTTGTTAGAATTGGAATACAAGTAATTAATCTTTGACACCAATGTTATTTACTCAAACTTCATTTATTTTTAGTTGGATATATGTTCAACCTTAAAATTATTTTTTCGACTAGATATGGTCATTTCTCGTACTATAGTTAATGGAATACACATGGTCGCACTTTTTGTTATGCGACACACATATGTACCTCTGTTTAGGTGAACCACAATAACTGTACTATAAGAGCAACGACATAAGTACGTAATACATATCGTGCTCTAAAAGAGACGCAAAGAAAATGCGTAGTACGATACATGTGTAGTTTGTACAAGTATGGTTCATATAGTCTACTTCTGTCTCGACTTGTCAAATGTGAAAATGTCCAAGTGTTACAGGGTCCTTTCAAATTGGGCTCGCATGCTTCAGTGTTCCACCTGACACAACTCACTTCTTATTCACGTTCTGCTAGTCCAGATCCCAAGTCACTTATATTAATATAACGCTTGTAGACGTGTGCTTGACCCATCATACTTATTATATGAGTCTATATGGTTGTAATTTTTCCTTTTTGTTAATCAATGAGTGTCCGAGAATGGTGCCTCAAATAATCTCAAGAACTTATACACCGTTTCCTCGGAAGTTCCCTGCATAGGTCAGAATAAATAGCTAGTAAAGGGCATTGTTTCCAAGGGGATGATGCGCCCAAGAGGTTGCCACTGTCTACTTGGGATGAAGCACCCAAGAGGTTGGCTCTCTACCCAGTTTAGACTTAACACACACTTCTTGGGGTAGCATGACCTCATGTAGTAGAAATATACCAGAAATGACTTGAGCCTATAAGCTTACCGTGCTGTAATTAAATTATATCCGGATAGGATACAATTCACATAATGGGCTAACGTGTCGTGCTTAAATCTTAATATGTCGTCGTGCTACTATAGATCTCCATTAACAGCGGGGGGCCCTACTATTGAGTTACAAGTACGGAGTACCGAGTACTGACTACTGAGTAGGCGTGTGGCCGTGTAGGAATGGAATATTTTTCAATTAAATTACCATTTTGTTAAAGCGAATTCAATTAAAATAGAAAGAAAGAAACAAAAGACGGCAAGTCCCAACTCCAAAGTGGAGTTGGGGGGATGAGATGGTCAGATCAGATGGTTTGTGTCGTTATCCGCTTAATTTAGTCCAACTTATAGATGTAGTGCGCTCTGTCTGTCTCTGTCTCTCTCTCTCTGTACCTACCTTGCTTTGCTGTATAGCTGTGAGTGAGTGCGCTCATTTACCCTCCATTTCTCTTCTTCTTCCTTTTTTTTTTTTTTTTTGGTTCTCTCTCCTAGCTGCGTGTCAATGTCTGCTGTGCTCTCCTCTGAGTGGCAAACTCTTCTGCTCTCTTCTTTATAAGTAAATGAAGTAGACTGTACCATTCTTGTGTTTGATAGTTAGTGGGTTTCTTCCTTTTGCACTGAATATGACCTTCTCTTCTTGCTTTTGCCATTCTTCAATCTCCTCCAAGGTATGCTCTTTTTCGTCTCTTCAGGCCTTTTTTGAAGCTTCATTTCTGTTTTTTCTGGTTTCTTTTGATTTCTACCATTTCCAAGTGATTTGAAGTTTGGAATTAGTAACTAAATCTTCATTTGGGGTTCTTGTTTTTGTGGGTTTCGTTGTGGATTTGGGAATTTCCTAATCGTTTACTTCTTTCTTTATTTATTTTTCTTTTTGTTTTACAGTGGTTTTGATTAGTTCTTCAACATTCGGCACATGGGTTTTAGGCAATGTATGAAGTAAATTTTATTTTGTCCCAGAATACAAGTTTAAAAGCTGCTTTATGCAGTTCTAATTCATTTCTATGAGATCTAAGATTAGTAGGCCTTTTGTAAATTTGGGTACACCAGCATTGTTTTAGGGCTTATTGAATCTTATTTATTTGATCTTCATTTTCTTTGCCGTTGAATATTTTATGACGAAAATATTAGAGTTAAGGAACTTCCTTGGACTCAAAATATATGCATACCATTCTCAAGGAAATACAATGAGCTATTACTTATAGATTGGCAGCAATCTGGACTAAGACTTTATAATAGGGTAGTCTGTCAGTCATATGGATTTGGATCATTGGTAAAGGGCTGAAATACTTGGTTTCTAGGTGGACTCTTGGTATTTGTAGGTTGGTTTGGTATAGTTCAAATACATTTTGGTAGACCCACTACCACTAGTATAAAAACAAATTTCAGTTGACTCCTTAAGTTTACAAATTGGCTTATTCCATTTTATGTGAAAAGTTTCAAATAAGGGCTCAGACTATGAACTCTTTTTTTCTCTCTAAAAAAAAAAAAGAGAGTTGGTTGTTGCATCATAAGATTCCACTTCATTTGTATTCAAATCGTTCGGAATACCAATCGTTTAGACGTCTCAAGTCAACCAGCTATACCCAAAAAAATCAAGCTTTTCTTAGAATAAGATTCCACTTCATTTTCCACTTGATATAATTGAGTTTCAGGTGAATATCATTTTTGACATGTAAGTCGAATTAGCCATAACCAGCTATACCCAAAAAAAATTAAGCTTTTCTTAGAATAAGATTCCACTTCATACTCCATTTGATATAATTGAGTTTCAGGCGAAAATCATTTTTGACATGTAAGTCTATTTTGAATCTCTGATTGGGGAATTAGCCATAACTGAATCATATAGGACGAGCTAATCATGTAACTTTACCAGACTTTAAATTTCACCAACATCGCTAGTCTTCGTTATTGTTATTGCTTGTCCTTGGTTGCACCTAATGTATGACCCATTCCACAAGCCATTCACAAGGTTTACTTTTTAAATCAACGTGGGACATGGGGATGGAAACATGAGAACCTTACATAACGATTACTTTCTCAAATTCTTTTTCTTTATGCATTATATTTACAGTAAGGTGTGTGTGTGTGTGTGTTTTTTTTTTTTTGAGCTTGCTAGCTCTTCTCGTATTTAATGCTTCATTTCTTTTAGATTGGCGTCTTGGGAAAGCATATAAAACCTTGGCCTAATGATAGAATGGATCGAAGATTCACTTTTTCACTCGGAAGGAATTGCCCTGCACTCTTTAGCCAAGAAGTTGTGACACAGGGGGCTCACCTACTGGGGGACTGGAGTTTCAAAGGAGGATCAAGAGTTATTGTTAGACCTAAACTAGAGAGATTTGTTCTATATCAAAAAGGCTCTGGAATTACTGCATCATGTGATCCTTCACTCTTTCCATTTTTGCTACCTTCTATTTTTTGGTTGCAGTTTTACTTATTGTCATATACATGGTTGCATGACTACAATTCCATCTTGCCACACTAGAATGTTTGAATGTCGACATTCCCTTATTTTCTTCTTCATTTGTAGTGACAAACTTCTTAGAAAAGGATGTCGGATGAGAAGTCTAACCACATTAGGCTGAAAACTCGTAACTCGTTTATTTTTTCTTAAGAAATGAATACTCTGTGGTCTTCTAACTTGTAATGGAGGAGAAATTCTATTCTGATGCATATTATAGGTATATCGTAAATAAGCCATTTTATGATTTATTGGATTGGTTTTCTTCTGCAAATGCGTGATTGGGTAGATAGTTTTCTAGTTTATGCTATAACACCCTCTACCATTCTCCCCCTTTTTTTCTTTGGGGAATCTTGAAAAGCATCCAGATGAAGCTCACCTTTGACACTTTGATTTTCAATCTTAAATTCATCTTTACCCAGCAGAGGCTCCTCCTCAGTATTGTTTTAGTTTGAAGTCTCACTTTTAGTTCTAATTACAGTCCTACTGGTAAAATTTTTTATTAAGTTCGATGTTGCAGAGTTGACAGCATAACTCCCCTGCTTCATTCTTTCACTATTCAGCTTGTCGATGAACAATGCTAGATAATAAGATAAACTCTATCTCAGGCTGTTCCTGTATAAATGATTGGTCGTATCATTGTATCTTGTTTGTAGTGTTTCTTGTAAAAGCAAGATGAATCTTGATATAAGTAAAAGCAGGGAACCCTTTATTAGGATTGGCAAGAGTAGTAGTAGACAAAGAATGATATTCGTTTTCCTTTTGTATTTCCTTATCTTTCCTGATATTCATTTTCCTTTTGTTTTCCCTTATCTTTCCTTTAATGGGTATGATTGAGAAGAGAATAGCTTCTGACTAATCATACATTATTTTCCCGTCTAGTATGAAATGTACATAAAATGACATTTGCTATGGTTATAAATCTCCTCATTGTTGTTAACTGTATAAATTATTAGCCATTGATTCTTGTAACCTGTTTGTATTTTTCTATTGTGAACGAACCTCTGGCCTCAACTATTTGAAAGGGTTGTAGCCAGTAGGCGTTGGTCTTAAGACAGAAATGATTGTTGTTCCGTTCTGTAGGGTTGGCAAGTTCTCAAATTGCTCATAGTGTTTTTGGCTTGGGAACGTTAGCAGTTCTCCCTTTTTATACCCTCATGGTTTTAGCTCCTAACTCTGAATGGGTAAGTTAATTTTAGAGCTATCCTTCTCACTCAATCCAGACTCAGTTCATCATGAATACATTTTGCAAATGATATGAAGCTGTTTTAACTTTTTAGTTCAAAATTTGTCTTCTTTTTAAACTGCTTTCTATCTCCTCCTAAATTTGTTATTTTTATGGTTGTTACTTCTAAATTTTCCACAGTCGGTTTGTGTTATCTCTCGATTGTATAATTTACAGAATTGAGTCCTCACACCTAAAACTTCATGTATGGTTCTAAAATAGATTTCTTCTGCTTGATCTTAGAAATCCTCAATGTTCTGAGTAACTTAAACTAAGGAACCCAATTGTTCTACATCATGTAAATTGCAGACGAAAAAATCTATGCAAAGTAGCGTACCATATGTTGTGCTTGGTCTTCTATATGCATATCTACTATACCTATCTTGGACACCTGAGACGATCCGGATGATTTTCGCAAGCAAATACTGGCTGCCAGAGGTGTGTACTTGAAGAAGCATAAACAGGTTGAACTATTTTTCTGTTTGGTAAAGTACAGAATAATTCTTATGCAACAATTCTTCTCTGCCTGCCTAATCTGTGCAGCTTCCAGGTATAGCAAAGATGTTCTCCAGTGAGATGACTCTGGCTTCTGCTTGGATTCACTTGTTGGTTGTTGATCTCTTTGCTGCAAGGTAGCTCTCTATCCTTTTTTTTTGGGGTTATTTTTGAAGGTGTGTTTGTTTGTTTATGACTGAGAGCTCTAACACTCATTGTGATTCCCTATCCTTTTTGAAGGCAAGTTTTTCACGATGGACAGGAAAATGAAATAGAGACCAGGCACTCCGTTTCTCTTTGCCTGCTCTTTTGTCCCATTGGAATTCTTGCTCATGTCATAACCAAAGCTATTACCAAAAGTGGTGCCGGAAATTCCAGCCAGCACGGAATGCATTAATCAATTTGCTACCGTAGGAACAATCTAACATTCCAGCCAGCACGGAATGCATTAATGAATTTGCTACCGTAGGAACAATCTAACAAAAAAGATTCGAACTTCTAAGGAAGTTGAAGAACAGGCATTGATAACTATTTGAATGAATGATTTTCAGTGAGTGAATTCGAAATCTATTAGTAAGCCTTATTATTGTCATTAATTTCTCTATGCAAACATTTAGTCTCTTGTTTTCCTCATCAATATGTTACAAAGCCAGTCAGTTGTTTCTGGATTCTAAATGGTGACTCCTTATTAATTGAATGAACTCTGATCATTGAGTTTCTTTACTGGGATTAACATATAAAATTTCTTCCTTAAGTTGTACACCAAATTTCTGATAAACCTTGTCCTTGGCAACAGCAATGAGGTCAAGCATATCTTGAGAGGTTGAGCCACCACTATTTACGAAGAAGTTTGCATGTACTTTGGATATCATTGCCCCTCCCACTCTAAAACCTTTAAGTCCAGCTTTTTCAATGAACTCTCCAGCTGCAACTCCCAAATCTGATGAATTCCTAAACACTGATCCAGCACTTCTTTCTCCAATCGGTTGAGATGCTCTTCTTCTGCACATAAAACCGACTACTATCATTAGTTGAAAATAATCTTACAAGAAACATGAATATTGTCTGATCTCCCACTTTTGTACTTGTTCAGAACCTTCACTATAGACCTTAAAATTTAGCTCTAAGTTTCAAAATAGCTCACAGTACGTGGTAAGCTTTAAAAAAAAGTAAGATCAAATGCTTTCTCCAAGTGCCACCTCCACTGGAAGGCATGACCATCTTAACGTCAAAACATAAGAGTATTGACTTCAACTTTAAGGGTCATTTTTAGAAGAAAATTAATGGTAAAAGGGTAACGGGGGAAGTTTCACATTAGAGCTCCATGTGGGAGACCATTCAAAATTAAGGCTACGCAACTCTTTAGCTTTATTTGACTTGAGTATGGACTACCTTGCTAAATACTCTTGCAACCTTGTCTTTGATGTTCCGGAGCTCTGCAGCCGAAATGTGACAGCAACAATGGCTGCCAAGTCTGGCATCCTTTGAAATGGTGATGAACGGTATCCAAACTTGAGATCAGCTCTTTCAAGTCTTCTTAACCTCCCATCAAAGGTCACAAAATCAACGCTCTCAACAACATCAGCTGTCTCCTAAAAACAAGAATCGTCGGCCAATTAAGCAAAGGACAATACTATATGCCATCTCTTAAACTAATCTTTTCTACGATTTCCAATGCAACTAGTAGATAGAGCAATTAGTTTGCCACTTTTCACTAAGTGTTTATAAAACCTACTCATAGAAAGGAATATCGACTAAGAAAAGATAACTCACTTTTTTTTTTAAATACCCGAAAGAAAACATATAACTCACTTTTAGTCTCAAAAATTTCGTATATGTAATAGACAAGTGCGCTCTAATTCTTAGAAATATGCTAAACAACCCATGTTACACGCTAAGAAGTTGGAGACCCATATATAAATTTAGTTGTAGGCTGTAGTACTAAGCATCACATGTGTCCACTAGCTTTTGCGGCTCTTATTCTTTCACAGTTTTTCTTCTAAAGAAGGTTCGTAGTACCATTGTCCAAACTCCAAACCTAACTGTTTCTTTTTTTAGTCAGTTGATAATTGAAATTGATCAGGGCAATCTCGACATTTTTTTTGTTAATTTTCTATTTTGGGCTAAAGAGAGTGAAATTTTGTATCGAGTACCAAGAATTACCTGCCCATTTGCACCAGCATTCACATAAGTGGCTCCACCAACAGTTCCAGGGATTCCACCAGCAAACTCAAGGCCAGTAAATCCTTCATTAGAGCACTGCACCCCCAAACGATTAAATCTGAAACCGCTTCCAGCTTTGTAAACTCCAGGCTCCTCCATCTCCAAAAACTCCATTCGATTCAGAATGACACAACCATCAAAACCCAAATCATCAAACAGACAATTTGAGCCTTTACCAATGACCATGAACCGCAAAGAATGCTCCTGGCAGTATCTACAAAGTTCAGTTCCAACCCCCAACAATCAAATTCAAAACCAATTTTCTAAAACCAAATTCACTTTCTAAGAAATGCATTTCTTAAAAACCATTACTGTTTCTGAAAATGACCCATTTTGCAAGAAGTGATTTTGAATGACTGTTCTTGAGAAACTGACAACCAATTTGACGTTTCTGGAAGAAACCCATTTGCCAGATTCAGACAATAGAGAAGAATTGAGAAATGAATAAGCGAACCTGATAGCAGAAACGAGCTGGGTTGGGTCGAAAACTTGGGTGAAATAACGACAGGCGCCGCCGATACCCCAAGTGCTGAGATCTTTCAAGAGCTTCTTGCCACGAATGAATGCCAAATGGTTGTCGGTGGTTTGATCATGGCTGCCGCTGTAGTTGCAGAGAGGAGTGCCTCCGTTTGCTCTTGAGTGTAGAAGGTGAGGGTTTGGTCCATAGCAGAGAGGGATCGCCATGGAACCATCAAGAAAAGGAGCCCAGAGCTAGCCGCTTACAGGTTTGTATACATACCAAGTGGAGATTTTAACTTTGGATAGTCAAAACAGTCAACTCATGAATTCTTGATAGAGTTTTTCGCTTTTGGAATTATTATTAAGCGACCTTTTTCTTTCTCCCCTTTCTAAACATTTTCACTCTTTATAAATTTATGTCGTGTAAAAAAATTCCTCCAGTTAAATATTTCTCTAAATATTTCTTTTTTCACTCTTAATACCTTATAATAAATTAGTTTTAATTTTTTTTCTCCTTTAGGAATTATAAAAGTAGCATAAATTAAAAAAGCTAATGATTTTTTTTCTTACAACTATACAACTTGTTGGCTCCTAAACCTCTATATATATATATATATATATATATATATATATAGGTTGCCAATCTAATAGGTATTTTTTTTATTTTATCTATGGGTAGGTAATTTTTTTTAGCCGCTGGATCATCATCCAATAGTGATTCAATAGCTATAATAAAATATATGAAAAGACGTGCATCATTAATGCTCTTTTTTTCTCTTATTTTGTACAATAAAAAAATATATATGCTAAATTTTNTTTTTTTTTATAAAATTGAGCAAAGTATCATATAATTACTATACGTAATTGGAAGTGTGTTAAGAGATAAGAATTTTAATTATTTAATACTTTTTAGGGATATTTATGTCAATTCATAAGTAGATATTTTTGTAAATAAATAATTAATTACAAAAGGGTGAGGAGAGAAAAAAGGGGTGGCAAAAGAGCCACTCTTATATTATCGTTTGGAATTATCATTATTTTTTATTGGGGATAATTAAAAAAAAAAAGACTTTTAGTCAAAAATAAAAACCTCATCTTTTTATTAATTTCAAATAAAATCTTTTATTTGTAATTTTTGTTCACCAAATTCACCTATACAGTGCAAGTTAAAGTTTAAAATTGTTGTAAAAATGTCTAGCATCTACATAAATAGTCGGAACTACATAAATAGTCGGAAGACAACTATCCAGATAATTCAAATATATTAGCCTTCAAACACATAAATTTCATTTTTTGAATTCTATCATTTGATTACGTTCACTTTCAACGAGTTTAACTCTAATTTTGATTTTATATTATAGAGATTTGACAAAAAAAATAAAAATAGAAAGTTTTTATTTCTAAAGGCAAAACATAACGGGAGTATTTTGATAATATTCCTTATTTGTTATGAGTATAATAATTATTATTTTTGTGTGCAGATGTTGGACAGTTGGAGGTTAGTTAATAATTTTTTGTCGTTTCTTAAAGTTGGGAGGGAATTTGCCATAATTGCTTGCCGTAGTTCCATGATAGAAAACACATTATAAATTAATTACAGAAACAACTCTTCATTATAATACGTTCAAGTGACAGTAAATTAGAGAAGAAAGACCTGTTTGTGGACAACATAGAGATCTTCACGACAATAGAATCCATAGATCAAAAAAAGTGTTGCGGTTTATGACCAGTAACTAATAACCAACCACCATAAATGAAATCCTAAAAGAACATTTGTTAGAAAAATAATCTAACCGTAAACCACTATAACGGGTTAGTAGTTAGTACAAGCACATTTCTATGGCAGATGGTAAGTTATTCGAGTAACTGAGATCAAATTTGTAGCCGTCACCATTGCCTGATCTCCCAGCTTGGTAACCAACAGTTTGGGAGTTTCATGCAATTTGACAATCAAGAATTCACCTGGAATTCCACAGAAGACCAACATTGCTGCCTGAAGTTACGATTACAACGTCGAGTAGAAGTCGGACATTTTAAAAGTTGCTATTGATGTGCATCAAGTATCAACCCTTAAAAACTGCACAAAAAAAGAGTACAATCAGAAAAGAAGGAAAAAGTAATAACTTCGACCTCCAACAGAGTGAACAAAGTTGGGAGTTGTTCAACCCAAATCCTGTACAACTTAGAAGGGTATGTCTACCCGCTTGACTTCTGACCAATCACCGGGAATGCTAACAATGAGCCACTTTTCAAGCGCTGGTTTACTCTACAATGGAAATACTTTAAAGAGGCCTAATATTTTTCACTTAAAATAGACATAAAACTCTTCCGGAGCCCTACTCCGGCACCATTATTTCTCTCGAGTCTGTTTAATAACTTCTCTCGGTCTCAAAACTAGCGACTTTTTAATACTAGAGAGTATTATTGAAACTAGAGCACAACGTTTACATGCTTGTAACTTGTCCAAAATTGAAAGGTTCCAAAATTCAAAAACTACCGTGTACAATAAATACTTACAGCACGTTAATATGAGAAATTGTGAGCCACAAATAAACAAACCATGCATCCAAGAGTAAACATACTTCAAGTTGGAAGTGAAGACATCTGAATCTGGTCCTCCAATATCCCATCTGACATATCTGAAGTTTGAAAAGAATCTTTTCTACCACGTTCCAAAGATGTTGCCTCATATATCCCTACAGAATTTTTAAATTATACAAGAATAACACAAATAAGTTATTTAAAAGTAACACAAATAAGTTATTTAAAAATGAAACACAATAAAGATGCACTCTGTATAACGGAAACAGAAAGAAAAAAGAATCTATTATTCATGCCACGCCAGATGCTAATACCAGCAAGCATGCATCTGAGAGCTCCCTTAGTGAGATATAAGAAACAGAACCTCACAGAAAAGAGAGGACGATATCCAAAGAAGCAGCAGAAGAATTATGGAAAATTCAGCAATAAGCATACGAATACCATCAAGCAACTTTAATAATCCAACAAATATTTCATTTCAAGAAAAGCTTCAGGGGAAAATAAGACAGTTACAGATGATGATAATTTGACCCAGATCAGAAGCAAGATAATAACAACACATATAATACCTAAATGTTCTAAACATACCAAAGCCCAAAATTAGACAGCAGATCAAGAAGCCTGCAAGAGAGAAGTCCATCTTGAAAATGATCTCCATCACAATTATGGATCCTCCAGCTACCATTAAATGCCTCGGAGAAGAGAAAACCATGTGTAATCTATAGAAAATTAGAGAGCCGTCAGACAAAGGGCAAATAAATTTGACAGCGGAAACTATCTATTTCTCTAAGAGTTTCAATAAGAAAAATAGTTCTGCCATAGAAATGAGAAACAAAATAAGAAACATGCTACGAGTGCAAGCAAATTTTACTTGACCATTTTTGCTGTTGGTGTCTGCGCATGAGAGGTAGATGGACAAACAGACCAGACAGCGGGAGATAGAAAGAGAGATAAAGACACAGAAGTGGAGGGAGGGAGACAGAGACACAGAGAAGGGATAAGGGAGAGAGAGAGTAATAATAACTAAATAAGAAGCAGGTTAAATATTAAAGAAAAGAAGACTGCATGTTACTATGAATGTAATATAAACATCAACAAAATATTGCAAGTGATAACCCAGCATTGTTTTTGTTTTGAGATTGTAGGAAGAAAACAATATTTGTTGTCAAATTAACGGAATGAAAAATTAACGACAAAGATTCACTATGAATAGCCAATGAAATAAGACTAATAAACATTATAAGCTAGAAATTAAAGAACACGGAAGGCAGCATTAACCATGTATGTTAACACACAAGGAGGAAAACCTAAGCAAGCATTTCTAAAAAGCAGTGGTAAGTGATTCCTTGAAAACGTATGAGATACCTCTCCTCTGCAATGCTATCAACATAAAATATCAAGATAACTCCAAAAAGAATGGTGCTCAGGAAAGCCCAAGTAGAGAATGGCATATTTTCGCTGCTACTTGAAGGTGATCCCTAGGTGCTCCAACAGAGAGAAAAGAATAATTAGTATGGAGGAAAAAAAAAGGAAGAACACCACAAAAATGTCAAATACGAAGCCATAGAAACAAACTACAATGACACAACAAAACATAAATCTTGACAAATTTGACATAGACCAGTGTCATTAAACTTACTATGATCATGTCCCACATGGCCACAGGGAAGAGGAAACATGTTGCAGAAGCAATAGTTATTGGATGAAGTCGCCTTTTCAGTTGATTCTGAAAATGTTGAAAAGTTCCATGAGTAAGCAAAATTTTCTAGTTGCTCAAAGAATGAAGAATGACACCTAGGAGGTTCAGGTCGGCAATGCATGCACATTGACATGATAATTGCAGATGAGAAGACAGAGGAGTATCAACACCTTGAGTGATACACGCCGTGCAATCACCCTTCTCAGTGCTGACAAGATTCCAGCAATGATTGGAACAGCCATCTCTCCGATACCTAAAACTTCTTCAGTCTGAATCTCAGGATCAGGACTATCTTTGAATGGTAATTTCAGGTTAAGTTCACAACAACTTACACAAATGTGCCCGCTTTTTCACAAAAATAATAATAATAACAATATTAGTATTATTATTATTATTATTTTAGGTTAAGTTCACAACAACTTACACAAATGTGCCCGCTTTTTCACCAAAATAATAATAATAATAATAATAATAATAATAATAATAATAATTTCAGGTTAAGTTCACAACAGCCTACACAAATGTGTCATAAATAATAATAATAATAAAGGGCTGGAAGAAGAAGGAGAATGAATGACGATAAACACACAATTACTTGATTAATTCCACAAATACAAGAGCACAAAGTACAAGGAAGGATATAGAACAGGCTGGAAGAGGAAGGAGAATGAATGACGATAAACACACAATTACTTGATTAATTCCACAAATACAAGAGTGCAAAGTACAAGGAAGGATATAGAACGGAGAATATGTTGCCATGGCCCATCCTTGGGATAAGAAGTAGAAAGACGCCACCATTGCAATAAGCCCACCTACCTGATAAAAATAAGAAAGACCACAAGCGAGTAAAATCAGGGATATCTCTTATTTTCCAACTGCATTATATCAACAACAAGTCACTAGACTGGGCTCTCGTACTTCAATTCCTCACACAAATGCTTCACAAGAGAGTGAACTGTCTTATCGCTACCACTCTAGTGCTTTTCAATGCTCAAACGATGTTTTACATAGCAGGAAACAAAAGCTCCTGCACTAGTGTTACACATTAAAATGGACAATGAATTAAGTGAAGCGTGATGTGAGTCTGATTGGTTACAAAAGAATATGTTTTTCTGAGAATTACTCAATATTCACATGAACCTAGCAGTCTAAGGAAGTCAAATTGGCAGGAGGACCAAGCATATTCAAGAGAGCTACCTTTTTCCAAACATGGCCCCTTCTCCCATATAGTAGTACAGACAATACTCCAAGGACAGCACCAGAATACTCTGCTAGTATAGCTCTAATATAATACAGAAAGAAATGGATGGAATCAGTTCCAGATATTAGGGACATGAACTAGTCAAGAGTGCGCATAATTCTTGCATCCTTAAACTTTTCTCTTAGTCAGAGAAGCTACATCATTTCAAAAACTAGATGGACTGTTCTCGTGATTAAACTAAGAGTAATACCAAATGCAGCGTATCTTCACCAATTTTCACATAGATAAATATTAATGGGCAAAAAATGCAAAATCTCACTTTTGTAAGGATGTATCCGTGGATTGTCATCAAGACTATCTATGTTAATAGAATGTCACCACATAAATTCAATTCGACACTGGTGTAACTGAAAATGAGGCATTTGCGCGGCACTCGTATCAGATGAAATGGCCAAACAGAACCTACCTAAGAGGTCCACATGATTTGAGGCCTTTTCCCCATAAGACAAAGTATAAAGCTGTTATGCCACCATTGATTATAGAAGGAATTACCTAAACGTAAATAAATAAGTGAGATATGTTCTAATGGTGATCATAATATCATAAAAAAGTAACTCTTTTCATGCATTTTCTAATAAAATAAAGGTAATAAAAGGAACCTGTGCATTTGAGAGTGGCCTGCCCTTCCAAGGCTTTTGCAAAACTAGAAACAGAATGGATGATGGGACCAGACAAGTGAAGAGAAAAAGAACAACAGAAGCGCCTGTCTGAGACAAGTATCGATATAGGGAATAAATTGACCATATTCTCAAGAAATTGCCTATAACATGGATAATTTGCAAGGGGGTGTGCCTACATTATTATAAGAATGTTGGCACAGTTAGTTGCTGTAAAAATTAAAAACTAATAATAATAATATTAAGAGAGAGAGAGAGAGAGAAGAAACAAATCAATACAAAAAATGAGTACAGATGAAGCATTACTCATACTAGGAAGAAGAATGAAAACAACATGCTTAATTGCTTATATATTGACAATTGACACATTTAATATTTCAGACTGTACTTTTCAGTGTTTCATGAACTCTTATATTATGTTATTTCATTTCATTTCAAAAAAGAGTGGAGGAGGGGAGGAGTTAGGGGAAGTGGACAAGAATTCTATTTTTTTTTTCTTCTTTCAATGACAATTGTTAGAAAACAACAAGCTGAAGGATCTTGTAACCGCAACCAGAAATAGGCACAGCTAGAACACATGATACCAAGAAGGACCTAGTACCGAGCCAAACAAAAATGAGACAGAAACACAGAAGAAAGACTCAATTGCTATACCATATGCCTATAACTTCCTACAAAATTGAACTTTAACTCCTTATGACAACTTCTGTAGTACCCAATTGGAATATAATGCTCCTTATCAGTTATTAACAAGAAATCAGGCTTAAGCTGCACATCAGATATTGGACCCCAGTACAAACCCGATTCTTATTTCTAGAAACCTGCAAACACAACCGGTCATTCCTCATTCAAAGTTTCAGGTTTATGCAAATTCAATGCAGTTGTGACACCCCAACACAAATCACACTAGTTCTCTCAAACAAGTCTAACCAAACATACCACTGTCCTTTATTTTACCATTTTTCTATATCAATAACCCCTATTGTTCAATTGAGTGTCTTACCTATTCTACAAAACTACCCTGAAACTTTAAGATGCTAATTTCTTGGGGGGNGTAAGGGTGGCAAAATCATGAAAAGCATGAAATAAGTAGCAGGGTTTTCTCTAGAAACAAACAAGGGCATAATATTTTACAAAAATTCCATAAAAGAGAACTGAAATATAATTTTAGATTAGGTTTACCTGAAATGGGGGGGAGATCTTCGATCCTCAGGAGTTTGTCTCGGAGACATCATTTTCAAATTCTTCTGAAATCAATTTGTGATAATATATGTACAAATATATTATTAGATTTGTGAATGCTTCTCTGCTACTCCGTTACCTATAACCAGAGCTTCGATTTCTTGGTACCGAAGAAGACGACGGAGCAAACTGTAGGACTTCGTTTTTTTTTTTTTTCGGAAATGAGCAAACTGTAGAACTAGTAGTGGTAGTAATACAAATTCCGTTTTTTCGGCTTCTTTTAAAGCTGGGCCTCTCTAAGATTTCCATTTATTGGCATTTGAGCCCACTGTCTCCCAGGAAATAGGTTCATTTGGCCCAAAATAGATTGGGCCCGGCTAGTGTACTACCCGTCTGTGGGCCTTTCTTGGGGAAGGCCATGATAGAGGTTCGGCGCGTGTTGTACCAGGTCTCTCTCTCTCTCTCTCTATATATATATATATTTTGGAAAATTAGCTAACTAAATGAATGTATGTAATTGTATACTTTGTATATATATTTATATACTAAATTTAGTTTGTGTATTTAGTATATTATCTTTTATACTTTAGGTACATCGTATTTTTATTTTTCACTTGGTATATACGCTAATATATTTGTCATTTTGCTAAAGTATTCGAGTAGAACAAATATTTACTTAAAATTAATCCAAAATTTGATTATTTTACTGTAATACCCTAATATTTTTCAAAAAAAACTTTTACATTTTCTGGGCATTGCCACTATCTATCACCTACCGATGATATTCATAGATTTCGTGGTAAGAGTTCCTTCTAATTAGCTATAAGAGTCAAAACTATATTTTAATAAGAAATTTATCAAAACCATCAATGGTGGTGGTGTGGCAATAAAGATGTCCTATTTGGAGTTGTTGCTTCTATCCAATATATATTCAAGTCTCATTATGGGCATTTTCTTCGACTTATGCCAATGTGCATCTCCTACACATCAGGTCCTTAAGTTGGCTAACTGTTGAAAGCACAGAGCTAAGACTCTCCTTGCTTCGTCAGTGTTCCCAGAGATTATCGTGACCCAATCTTTGATTTTGACAACAAAAAATAGGTCTAGATCGTGACAACATAACTGATCTTTTTAATTTTTTTAAAAGAAAATAAAGTTATTGAAAGAAAAAATATTTCATTAGATTTTGACAAGGAGTCTTGTAGCAGAATGACCGAATTTTGGGCATAATTAAAATAAATATCTATTTTTCAAATATTATAGTAAAATATTTGGTATATATATTTATATACCAAATGTAAAATATTATACACTAAACATAAAAATGTATATAGTCAATACATAGATTGAAATTAGTAGATAAATATATATACTATGTATAAAAATATATATTTTTTGATATTTAACTATAACATTTAAAAAATAAACATCTACTTAATTAAATTTAAAATATTAGTTATCCACCTAACTCAATATTCTAGAAATATTATTAAAATTCCTGAAATCATGGTTATTTTTACTAAAATAAACTTTCAAGCTACCTAGCAAATCTCAACCTCTTTACTCAGAAAATAAGAAACATCTCAAGCAAATAATAATAAAAATAATTAGAGCTACTCTTAATAAAAGTAGCTTATTACTAAGCTTGTAATAAATAAAGCAAAACCGGGCCCCAAAAAAAAGATACAAAACTATTTAAACCTTAAAAAAAATCATACAACACCCAAAAAAAAAAAATTCACTTAATTTAATGTTGCATTTTTTTTTGGTTAAAAGTTTAATCTGACAAGCATAATATTTTGGTACTTTTTATTAACAGTAAATTCTACGTTTAACTATTTGTTCGTGTCAAATTCAAAAATATCTCTCTATTCTTCAAAATAGGCAAAAGGTACATCTGTTACCTTTTGGTCAAATTTACAATATGAAATATGTAAATAACCCTTACATATATTTTAGAACTTGTTACCAAATATGCCTCCATGAACTAATTAGTTAAAAAAAATTATACCTTTTTTTTTCAAATTATAAAAAATGTTCATGATCTATTTATTCAACTATAGTTTTTTAAGATATTCTTTTCCAAATTTTATTTGATTTTAGTTTTTAAAAAAGAGCTGTTTGGATGTCAATAACCCAAGGGCATCAGTGTCATTTAGAAAATAAACTAATCAAAATTTGACCAAAAAAGATGGATATATAATTTTTTTTTTCTTAGAAAGTATAAAACATATTTTCAGTTTTATGAGAACATGGTTTAATATGGTATTTATCCATAAGATAGGAGTTTTACGGGAACTTCTCCCAAATTCATGAATAAAGATGGAGAAATTTTGATTGGTAATTAAATTTGAAGGTTTGTTGTAATAGGATTTTTTAAAAAAAGTTTTAAAGTTCCCAAAATGAAACAAAATTTTCTACGTTAATTTGTTTATTTCTTATTAAATGAAGAAAAATAATTTTAGATAGTTTGACTCCATTGTATTCAATTTACGGTTTCACATATATTTGAAGTTATAATTAAGATATTTCTTCATACCAGACAAGGGTTGTATCAATCTCGTATTATAGACAAATAGAATAAAGACATTATAAAATAGCGTGGTCAAGGTTTACAATAGAGCCATCTAATTACCAAACAAACCAAAGGGTCATAGTCAATGAGGTGGAGGAGCCTTCTGAACACTAGTGGAATGATATAACGTTGTGCTTACTAGATAGTAGACATATGATTTTATTTCATGTTTCTTTGTTTCAAAAACTTCCATATAAGGTCAATTTCTCCAAATACAAAGGAACCTATTCTAAGCCTTATCTGAAACAACATTGCTTCCTCAATTTGGTTTTCAAGGAGTATGGCGCATCATGGCTACATATGGAAAATGATATTTCATAATGCTTGTTGGAGCAGTTTCTCACCAGTCGTACACGTGTCTCGAACTGCTGATGCTGTATTCGCCAACTGTCTATGTGTTCTTGCTGTCCCAAAGTACTCTGAACTCCAAGCAAGATCGGAGAGGCGGGGGTGGCTACCTGCAAAGACTCTCCGATGCTTAAGTCGGTGGTTTTTCTTTGATACAGGTTAGCAAGGAAATATTTCAGTATGAATATATATCTGTTTCTTATTCACAGACTTTTCTATATATTTCTGTTTGTAAGCGTACATGCCCCTCTTGGGAACGTATGACTCTTATATAAATAGTCCCCAGATTGTCAACCATAGCGATCCCAATCTCAGGACTGAGTACCTTTCTCCTCGAAATCTTTTTCAGAAGTCACGAGCCAAGATTTCTATGATCTCCTCTGTATCGCCGTAGCCTGATTTCCGCCGCCTCCTATGGCTTGAATCTGTCATGGGTGAGATTTGGGTAAATCGCCGTTCTGTCAGGACGGTTTGCCCCTTGCGCATGCCTACCCAGGATTGCATTAAATGCGCTGTCTGGGTCTGGAAGCGTGAGTTGCTTTCCATTGTATTCAGATAGAAGACCCTTGGGGCTTCCGACCCCCCAAACGGTGAAACCAAGGCCAATGGAATCAAGGGGAAAAACCCCCAGAAGTCCCAACCCCCAAGGGCAAAGGAAAGGGCCGACTGGGCCGGGCCTGTCCAGGGTCCGTGGCAGGCCCGGCCCTAACCTTGGGAAGCCCAATAACCGATTTAGTATCACGTGCGACCCGCGTAACCTTTAGCTAATCGTTCTCGACAGCTGTCGGATGGTGGGCCCTGTTTGTGACCTGTTCTGCCATTTAATCGCCACGTGGTATATGATTTGGGAATGGGTCCCACAACTGCCCCCATTTCCCTACATGATGGATTCGTATCTATCAAGTGGGGAAATCATTTATCCGTTCCTCCAATCCGGGGAATGCACGTGGCTCTTCCCTTACTGATGCTGAGGCATACTATCCCATATTACTAGACCTATTTGAATTTTGAAATTCCGACTGTTCGGTCTTCCTCATTCTCCCCTTTTCTGGAAAAACTCTTCGGCTTCCCCTTTATAAAAAGCTGCAATTGTGTTCGTTTGTCTCTTTACCAAAATCTTCAAGCATTCCAGACTCGTAAAATCCTAGGGTTTCCGCTTCCTTTTCTTCTAAAGATTTTCACTCTTCCAGTCGCGTTTCGGAACAATGGCTTCAAGTTAAACCCAGGAGTTGCACCCCGTTGTAGATTCAGAGTTGGATTCACTGAGAAGGCAGCTCTACCTCCCTGGAGGAGTAACGTTGCAACGGGTTGAGGGCCCGGTAGACTGGTACCTTCGTCCTTGCGCCCCCGAGAGTTCCATCGTCCTGGGCAGGAAGCATCTGGACTGGCTGCGGTTCCCCCTTCCTCCCCTGATTCATCAATTCTTTGCTCTGATGGGAATCCATCCGATGCAGCTGAATGCAAACGGGATTATGATTCTGATGGGGCTTTCTGCCCTGTCAGTTATCTATAACATGTATATCGACCTGGAGGTGGTCTTTTATGCTTATAAACTTATTCTCATCCCCAAGAAGGGCTCCTACCCCACCTTCTACCTCCAGCCGCTGCCAGGGCATCACATCGTTTGGGGGTTGCCGCGGTCGGACAAACAATGAGACTCTCACACCAGGCTATATGCCGTTGGAGGGGCGTGGTGCTCCCCTTAGGTGAAAGAGAGCATTTCCAAGTCCCCTCAGTCTTCCTGCAGAGTAAGTGTTAGGTCGTGATCTTTGGGTCTGCACCTTCTCCCGATATTATTGCTCATATTACTTTGTCTTGTGCAGCCTCAACAGAAAAAAACAGGTTTGAGCCGCATCTGTCGGCAGGGCGGCTCAAAGGCCTGGAGGGGATCATAATCTTCGGCTCTCCGGGGGAATGTAGGCACATTCATGCCGTCCTCAACCCCCTGATGATGAACCTGATGCCCAGGATGGTTTCATACCTCCCATTCCCCTTGGATACCTGGGTCATCACCAAACACATGCGGAGCCGATTCGATGCCTCTGCCCTGAATCAATTTCGCCGGGATGAAAATGACCGGATCACCACGGCGAGTCGGCAGGTTACGACTTCAAGCCAGTTGGCGGGGATCGACGATCTGGTGGCACCGTCTAACCACAAGCTCGAGGAGGTCGTGAGGCTTATGGTCAAGGAGTGCATCAGACTCCGCAAGGAAGAAAACGCCAACCCCAAGAGGGCTAGGAGTAAGTTCATTTTCACATCTTTGAGTCCTTGTGGGTCGGACTATGTCCGCGAGCTAATCTCGTTATTTGTTCTTCACAGGTTCTGAGACGGGCCCGTTAGCTAGCCCCTCACCCGTCAAAGGGGGAGCCGCGGCATCTAAAGCTCACGCCAAGCCACCCGCTGGCCGGTGCCTCGTGGTGCTTTCAGGAGGAGAAAAACCTGCAGTCCCCCGCTCTGACGTAGGTGGATCTCCATCCAGGGGATCATCTGTAACCCGGATCATGCGCAGGGAAGAGACAACGCCGAGTTCGGCTGGGGAGTCTGCTGCTGTGATCTCATCTACCCCTGACTCCAATTCAAAATCGAGTGCTGTTAGCCTCGGTGGAGAGATCGCTGAGCCCAGTGGGGGAGCTCCGAGATTGAAATCCAGACTATCCTCTACTCCCCCAGTTCCTGCAAAGCGGCAACGCGAGGTCGGCTCGTCCAACGAGGAAGAGGGCTGGGCGGAGAAGAGGGGCAGGGTCGCCTACTCGTCTGACAGTGACGACGACGGGGTGACACTGACCCTTCTGAGGAGAAAACGGACAGCATGCAGCAGCCTGCCCAGAAGAGATGCACCACCTCCCTCCTTGGCTGATGACGTTCCTGATAGCGCCATGCTTCCCTCAATTCCTATCGCCATCGCCTTAGAGGCGTGCCCGGCGGGCGGAGAAGGTGCCCTCGAGGCCAGCGGGGCAGGGCCGTGTTCCCCAGGTGCAGGTGATACCCAAAGGGAGGGTCCATCTACGGAGCCGGAGCTGGAGGCACTCACGTCAGAGAATGTTGAGCTCGTCACCACCTGCACCTTAGCGCAGGTTTGTTATGCTCGGTTACATCTATGTTTTTCAACATCTTTGCTAAATACTGATTCCCCCTTTGTTGTTTAACTTGCAACTGTCTGCCATCCAGTCCTTCTACTCTTCTCGCGTTAGGAATCTGACCAAGGAGCTGAGTTCCCGTTCTGTACTAGCCGAGTGCAGCGAGGCTGCCCTCGCCGAATTGAGGTCTGACTTTGACATATATCGGAGCCTCGAGGAGGCGAGGATCAGCAATGCGGTGGCTCACGCCCTGAGTGTCGAGAGGATTAGATGCGAGGAGCTGGCTGTGAGACTGGCTCAGGCAGAAGCTAACAAACTTGCCCAATCCGAAGCCACCAGACTGGCCCAAGGTGAGCTAAGGATCAAGGATCAAGAGCTATAGAGTGCTGGGGCAGAGATGGGATTGGCCTTCATTGCTCATGACCAGGCTATTGAGGATGCCAAGGAAGTGAGAAAAGCCGAGGCGGCAGCCAAGCTGGAGGCCCACGCTCTACAATGCAGACTTGACCGGTCCCATGAAGTAAACCGATATCTCTTTTTGGACTATAAAAATCTGGTGGGTGCTCAGGTGGAGATGTCTCGTAGACACTGCGAGGACCTCGTTGGTTTTAACTCTTTATTGATCGACTTATCGCAGCGGCAGGTAGAGCTTAGGTTGGCGGCGCTGAAGGATAGGCTGGCAGACACGGAGAAATTAAAGACAAGGTATCAGAGGCAGGTGGACGTCCTTTCTGCAGAAAGCTACAGGTCTGGCTGAGAGAACAGAGAGTTTGAAAATCATGTTGTGGTGGTGACGCCATACCAATTTGACGATCAGAAAGGCATCGAGAGGGACCACTACTCCGTCAAGCACTATATGCAACAGCTCGGGGACGAGATCAGAATCACGTACCCAGCTAATGTGCTGGAGATGCTTACCGTAGAAAATGATGGGCACTCTGCATCTGCCCCTGGTGCCATAGAGCTTGTCCCTGCTTCTGGTCCACCAGATCGAACTCCGGAAGCCCTTGATATTCAGCCTAGCCTTGGGGTCTCAATGGGTGAAGGGTCTAGCGCGATCATTGTATCTAGTGACGAATCTGATCCAGCCATGCCACCCTTCTCCGAGGCTGGTCTAAGCACTGGGGTTGGCCGTGCCCCCTCAGACGGAGGTAACTAGGACCCCCAACTTTGTATATTTGTAAAGCTAACATTTATTGTAATCCTTCGAATAAATAATAGGAAACGCGCCACCATTTTCAGACTGTTTTCTTTCGTATCCGACCATCTATATAAATAATTATAAGGACTCGATTTCGAATTATTAGTGAGCATTCCTCGGGTCATGATTACCTGGACTAGCTCCGGAAATAGGGGTGTAAGTTTTGGCTCATCCAATTTTGCGGAAGTATAACTTTTGTTATAACTTGTTTTAGCAGAGTTCGACCCACGCATGTGGCTGGATTTCTCTGACCCCAAATGGGACCGTGCTCGGAACCAGCTCCAGGGATTGGTTGATCATTGTTTAGACCCATCGTTGCAAAGGAGAAGGCCTGGGCTCGGCTCGGCTCTTATCGGGAACAAACAGGGCATTATCATTCCGACGTCTACTTAAGAGTCCGCTCTAAACCCCGCAAGTAGGGCTCATGAGTGCTCACCACTATTATCCGCGCACTTTGTATTTTTAGGACATAATAAATAGGTTTTAATCTTGATTTCTGTTTTCACGTTTGGTTCGTCTCTGGACTACTTCCAATGGGTAGACTCTAAATCCGTTCACACCCTGACCATGCAAAGATAGATCATCCCCTGGCTAGATTCTGTTTCCCTTTAACTCTTCATGTAGTCAAAACATTCCTTAGGGAGGGTCCACTTCCAACGGGTGGATTCCGCCCCTGCCTTTCTTTAGCTCTTCGTGTAGCTAAAAATGTTTCTTTGGGGGTCTGCTGGCTAGCTTTTGGGTTGCACACCCCTTTTTCCTTTGTACATTTTCTCGGGTCATCGACAAGTGTTTTATTGCACGATTCGATTCCCAGAGTACGATGGTTTTCGAGGTTTAATGGCAAGTTTTTGGTGCGCAGCTATCTCCTTTTCGCACGTTTTCTCAGGTCGTCGATGAGCGACGTGAGTCCCAGAGTGCGAACTTTTTCGAGGTCTACTGACAAGTTTTTGTTTGCACAACAGTTTACTCTTCGCACGTTTTCTCGGGTCGTCGACGAGCGACGTGAGTCCCAGAGTACGAGCTTTTTTGAGGTCTGCTGGCAAGTTTTTGTTTGTACAGTAGTTTACTCTTCGCACGTTTTCTTGGGTCGTCGACGAGCGACGTAAGTCCCAGAGTACGAGCTTTTTTGAGGTCTGCTGGCAAGTTTTTGTTTGCACAGAGTTTACTCTTCGCACGTTTTCTCGGGTCGTCGACGAGCGACGTGAGTCCCAGAGTGCGAGCTTTTTCGAGGTCTGCTGGTAAGTTTTTGTTTTTACAGCAGTTTACTCTTCGCACATTTTCTCGTGTCGTCGACGAGCGACGTGAGTCCCAGAGTGCGAGCTTTTATTGCGCGAATAGTGCGTATGGTTCGTAATTGTGGATGGCCCTTTCCGGTGGCAGTCCGGTAGTATTTTTAGCCTACGCAAACAAAATGTTGGGTCTGCCACTATAGGCAGAACCTCTTACATAGTAGCCTGGTATATTTTGTCCGTGCAACTGAACCGTCGGGTCTGCCAGTGAAGGCAGCCCCTTTTCCAGGAAGACCTTAACCTGTTCCAGAATTAAGTTTTATAATAACATGAACACTCATATGGGTCTTATGCGTAAATAGTGCATGGGGTCTATCGCTGTGGGCAGACCCCTTTTCTATAGCAGCCCCAAAGATAAATCTATGCGGAAAAGAGAACTTAACCTGTTTAAAATTTATTCTTCAACAAAATAGGCATTCACATAGTCTTACATTATATGTATGTGCCTTACACATGATACTTTTTCAAGTGCTGAGCATTCCACATGTTCGGCATATTTTTCCCCGTTTTGAGCTCCTTTAGGATATATGTGCCATTATCGAGCGCTTTTACTACCTCATATGGTCTGATCCAATTGGAGTCCAATTTCGAGGAATTCCCTGTTCTGGCTTTCAGGACCCAATCCCCGGTGTTAAATCGTCAGGCACTAACCTTTTTCGCATAGTAGGACCTAGCCTGCTGGTGGTATGAAGCCAGGTAGACCAAGGCCATGTTTCTCATTTCTTCCAGGAGGTCTGTATTGCAGCTTAACTGGCGCTCGTTTAGGGGAGCATCTTTTACCACTTCGGAGTGAAGGGTCGGGAGGCCGACCTCGGTCGGGATCACAGCCTCTGATCCGTAGACCATGGTGAACAGCGTTCTCCCAGTAGACCTCCGCTCTGTGGTTCGATGGGCCCACACAACGGCCAGAAGTTCTTCTAACCACTTACCTTTAGACTCCTACAAGTTCTTTTTGATGTTGCTGAATATGGCTTTGTTCGTCGCCTCTGCTTGACCGTTCCCCTGAGGGTAGTTCACGAAAGAGAAACTGAGCCTTATATCATACAGTTCGCACAACTCCTTAAGCTTAGCATTTTGGAACTGTGTGACATGGTCGGCGTGTATCTCTTTCGGGATCCCGAATCGGCAGATAATGTTCTTCCAGATAAAGTTAATCGTGTCTGCCTTATTAACTGTCGTGTAGGCTTCGGCCTCTACCTACTTGGTAAAATAGTCCGTGGCCAGCAAAACGTATCTTTTTCCTCCTGGACTTCTGGAGAGCTCTCCGACGATATCCAGACCCCACTTGGTAAACGGCCAATGAGTTATATTCGAATGAAGAGTCTCTGCGGGCTGACATTTCATCGGGGCGAACCTCTGGCATTTATCACATTTTCTTACGAATTCGGCTACCTCCGCCATCATGTATGGCCAAAAGTATCCGGCCGTTAGAGCCTTGTGGGCGAGGCTGCGCCCACCAGAGTGGTTGCCACATACTCCCTCGTGGATTTCCTCCATCAGTTTTTGCGCTTCGACAGGGCCTATGCAGCATAGCATCGGATCCATTGTCGATCTTCTGTATAACTGTTCACCAATCATCGAGTACCTGGCGGCCTTTAACCTGACTGACCTCGCTTCCCGAGGGTCTGCGGGCAGGTTCCCCAACGTCAAACACTGTGTGATGGGCTTCATCCACCCTTCGTCAGCAGCGCCGGTTACAAACACATGGTGCATAAGGGTCTGCGGGGGGTCTTCCATGCTCCCGCCTTCTAAGAGGACTTCTATGCTTTCGGTAGTGCCCCTGATTGATACACTCTTAGCTAGCCCGTCAGCCCTCTGGTCCATCTCAATGGGGATCGGTTCGATATTGAAATTACCAAAACGAGCCTTTGCCCCCATCACCTTGGAGAAGTACCTGTGCAACCTTGGTTCTTTTACTTCGAAGTCTCCCCTGACCTGACCCGCGATTAACTGCGAGTCGGTCTTCACGGTGATGCTCTCTACTCTGAAGTATAGTGCCAACTCAAGGCCTTGTAATAGTGCCTCGTACTCCACCTCGTTGTTAGTCGCCTGGTAGCCGAGCCTCAATGCTTTCTCAACTCTAAGACCTATTGGGGTCTGCAAAACTATCCTGATACCTGACCCTGCGGCATTCGTGAATCCGTCCGTGTAGAGCGTCTAGGCTGAATGGGGGTGGAGTTGAGACATCTGATTCGGATCGTGCCGCTCGCCAAAGGACTCGATTTCCACTAGAAAATCCGCTATGACCTGTCCTTTCTTTGCCATTCGAGGCTGATATTCGATATCGTATATCCCCAGCTCGATGGCCCATTTGGTCAATCATCCCGACAGGTCTGGTTTGGCCAAGATTTGACGGATGGGGAAATCCGTAGACACAGTGACCGAGTGTGCCTCAAAATACTGCCGGAGTTTCTTTTTAGCATTGACTAGAGTGAGGACCAGCTTTTCTGCCACACTGTATCGGGTTTCGGCATCTAGGAGCATGCAGCTTATATAAAACACCGGTTTCTATTTACCGTCTACCTCGATGAATAGTACGGCACTGACCGCTACTTTGGACACCGCTAAATAGGCGTACAAACGATCCCCCTCTGCCGGAGAAGCCAGGATGGGTGGGTGACTCAGATACAGCTTGAGGTCTGCTAGTGTCCTGTCCTGTTCTTCCCCCCAGATAGCAGTAGAGCTTTTCTTCAAGCATTGGAAGAAAGGCTTGCATCGGTTGAATATCTTGGATACGAATCGGCTGAGAGTGGCTACCTTCCCGGCCAAGCGTTGGACCTCTCGAATGGATTAGGGTCTCTGCACATTCGCGATCAAGATCAACTGGGTCAGGTTTGCCTCAATACCCCTCCGGCTTACGATATACCCCAAGAATTGCCCAGAAGATACCCCAAACGCACACTTCTTGGGATTCAGACACATCTGATGTTGCCTCAGAATCTGAAAACATTCATCCAGGTGCCTTAGATGGTCTGAATCCTCCCTGCTCTTCACGACCATATCATCGATATAGACCTCCATAGTCTTTCCTAGTAGCCTGGCGAACATTTTATTCATGAACCTCTGGTAGGTTGCCCCCGCATTCTTCAGGCCAAATGGCATATACCTATAGCAGTATAGACCTCGTTCCGTGATGAAAGCCGTGTAGATCTGGTCTTCCGCGTACAGGGGGATCTGGTTGTATCCAGAATAGGCATCCAGAAAGCTCATTTTGTTGAATCCTGCCATCGCGTCTACCATTTGGTCGATTCTTGGCAAGGAGAAACTATCCTTCGGGCAAGCCTTGTTCAGGTTGGTGAAGTCTATACAAATACGGTCATCGTCATTTTTCTTTTTCACCACTACCGGGTTGGAAACCCATCGCGGGTATATGCATTCCCTGATCAAACCGCTCTCTAGCAACTTTTCTACCTCCTTGTTGATCGCCCTGTTTTTCTCTGGTGCGAACCTTCGAGGTTTCTGCCTGACTGAAGGGAAATGGGGGTCTATGTTCAGGCGATGGCAGGAGTGTTCGGGGTCTATCCCAGGCATATCATCGTGAGACCACGCGAAGACGTCCTCATTCCACTTCAGGAATTCCAGCATCTCGTTCTTTTGCTCCCCGTATAACAAGGCCCCGATTAGAACCATCTTCGCTGGCTCTACCTCTTTCAAAAGGACCGCTACCAGCTCCTCGATCGTGGATTCTGGACCGTCAGACTCTTCTTCGATTCGCTTCATGTACGCTGGCAGGCGGTCCTTTGATTGCTATCCGTCCCTGGTTGCAGTGCTTGCACTCACGTCGACTCCCCTTAGGGCAGCTGAAAAGTATCTCTTTGCAGAGGCCTGGTCTCCCTTGATGTCAATCGTGTATGTACCATCCTTGACTGACATCTCAAGGCCTGGTAGAGGGTGGACACGACTCCATGCATGGCGTGGATCCATCCCCTTCCCATGATGACGTTGAAGGAGGACTGGCAGTCAATGATGACGAAGTCTATGTCCAAGCACCTCTCAGTTGCACAGACATTAAGGGTCATGACGCCCAAAGGGTAGACCCTCGTGCTGTCGAAAGCAAACCGCGGTTGACAGGTCAGCCTGAGTGCGCTTCTATCCAAACCCATGTTCTCGAATGTGCTGAGGAATAGGATATCGACACTGCTTTCACCATCGACCAAGACCCTTCCAACCAATACAGAGCCGATCTGCAGTTTAATCACCAAGGGATCGTCGTGAGGACGGTGCACCGTGGTTAGATCTTGCTGGGTGAAAACGATGGGGGCGGCAGATGTGCAGCTTTCTCTCGACATCAAGTGGTTGACGGAGTGGCCCATTCCCCTCAAGCGCTTCGCCCTACCCTCGGCTTTTTTGAGGCATCTTTCTTTTTCCTCTTGATCATAGATCGGCTCTGGCCTACCCACAATGGTCAGCACTATCCTCAGGGTCTGCTCTCCTGACCCAGAGGCTTGGGCCTACTTCCCTTTCTCAGTCCTGGCGATGTCTTACAGTGGCTGGGCTCCGTCGGTTTTCATGTACTGCTTCAACCTACCAGCGTGGATCGCCAACATGACCTCAGCATAAAGGTTGCAGCAGCGGACAGTGTCATGCCTGAAGTCTTTGTGGAACTGGCAGTACCTGTTCCTGTTCTTCATATGTTCAGGGATGCCAGATTTGGGTGGGTCTTTGAAAATGCCCATGTCCTTGTTTTGGAGGTAGATCACGTCGATCGGCGTGTTGAGCTCATACTTGGGCAGAGGGTCACGGGTTGTCTTCCTCCTCTTGCCTCCCTCCAGACCGTCTCGGACGGGGACTTCCTGCTTCGGAGCCGGCCCCTAGCCCGGTGAGGGCCTCTTCACCCCTTGCGGGGCCGGGGGTTGTACAGGCATCGTTGTTATTGCAGCAGAGGTCTTGGGTGCCTTCTGGTAGCTTTCCAGAACCCTGAATACCCCTTCCGACTTTGCCTGGACGTCCGCCATATCGTACGGAAGATTTAGAAGAAGGTGGTTCGATAGCATTGATCCTGGCTGTAGGCTCTGGACGAACGAGCCTGCGGCTTGGACCAAGTCAGTGTTATGGACCAGTGACATTACCTCGAAGAAACGCGAGAGATACTCCCACAGGGATTCATCTGCGGCCTGCTCCAAACGGTCTAGGTCTCGCATAGTTTTTTGTTGTCTTCGGACAACTACGTACTGTTTCAGAAAAAGTTTGCAGAAGTCTTCGAACTTGTTTATGGACTTTTCCGGGAGCTGCCTGAACCATAGCAGGGCTGGTCCCGCAAGGGTCGAAGAGAAGACTTTGCAGGTCACGGCCTCATCCCTGGTCTCCAAGGCTATCTTTTGCTGGAAGTGGTATATGTGGTCGAGGCGGTCGGTTTTCCCCTCGAACGGCCTGAAGGTCAGAGTCGTGAAATCCCTCGGTCTGGGTTCCATCTGGATCCAGTCAGCGAAGGCCGTCCGGTTGATGCCTCGTACAGTTTGTTATGCCAGATCATCAGGGGTCTGGCTGTGATGATTGCCGAGTCTCTTACCCAACTCTGCCATCATCTCTTGCTTCCAGTCGGGGGGCGTACCCCCAGGGATTTCATGGTGTCTTCTGCCCGTTGCTCCCCTAGTTTGGAAGGGTCTCGATTGGCTTTGCCGTGTCCCCTGCATCCGTGACCCAGATGGGGCGGGAGCTTCTCCTCGCGGTTGGCTTCCGAACTCTTGTTGGACTTCTTCGTCGAAATCTTCTCTCCGCTGGGTCCTAGCTTCACTCGCCAGCAACCCTTCGAGGCGAGCGTTATTTCTGCGTACCTCTGCGATCTCGTCCCTTAAACCCATGATGGCCTCGTGGGCCATCTCTGCCTTCCTATTTGCTTCCGCCAGGGCATCAAGCATCTGATCCAGCTTCTGCTCCAGATCTGGTCGTGCTTCTCGGGAGCTCCCTTCGGCGTCGGGACGTATGCTCCTGGTTGTCATTCTTGAGGGTGCCATCAGACATTGTATGGCTTTTTTGTTCGAGGAGAGCATGGTCGTGAGTCTTTTACTCTTTTTCCCACACTCAACCTGTTTCCCACAGACGGTGCTAAACTGTTGGAGCAGTTTCTCATCAGTCGTCCATGTATCTCGAACTGCTGATGCTGTATTCTCCAACTATCTATGTGTTCTTGCTATCCCAAAGTACTCTGAACTCCAAGCAAGATCGGAGAGGCAGGGATGGCTACCTGCAAAGACTCTCCGATGCTTAAGTCAGTAGTTTTTCTTTGATACAGGTTAGCAAGGAAATATTTCAGTATGAATATATATCTGTTTCTTGTTCACAGACTTTTCTATGTATTTCTGTTTGTAAGC